>JAWDEX010000008.1:3318255-3388157 GCA_035221805.1 Trichilia hirta | reverse complement strand
CAATTATCAATATTCTTTAACACCGTCTAATAACAAAAGAATATTTTTTATCACAATTAAATATAATTTAATGTATTTTTTATCTCACTGTGAATCTCATAATTGTAAAACCAAAGGAATAGTCATGCTATAATAAGTCTTTCTTCGTCAAAAATATATTTTTTTTAAAATAAAAAATCAAGTTGCTTTGGCAGAAATAAGAAGGTCAATTAAATTCACAATAAATGTATATATTTATATATAATTTTTCTTGGTATATTCCAAGAAAATCCAAGATTTTGCCAAACAAGCCACATGAGATTCCATTTGTCAGTAAAATATTAAATAATATAATTAATTGGTCAAACGTCCAAATTTCTAATTAAAAAAACTCTCGTGTTTTCCACCATTTTCCATCTCTTATTGTCTGTCACGTTTCAATTTATATAAATTGAAAAATCAATTATTGTGTGCTAAAAAAAATTGCACATCAACAAATTATAAAAAATACACATATAAATATAAGACTAAAACGTGTTGTTGATCAAAATTTTTAATTAAATAAATATAAATCTATAATCAACAAGTAATAAATAAAAATATATTAAAATTAACTTGTGAAATATTGGAATTATTGATAACATCAATTCTACATCGAATTTTTTTAATCCATATAAAATTAAAATTTTATACGTTATATTTTTTTTGGGCGAATAATTATAACGTTTATTATCTTGAGATAATTTAAATTTTGGACCTGTTTATATTAATATTTAATATAATTTAAAAAATATAATACATCACAATATCGAATAAAATAATAAAGTTGTCATTTCATTATTAAACTCTGAAAGAGAAAGGTTGAAGAAGCACTTTTGTGTTTTTCGTTTGAAGAAAAACACTTGTTTTGAAGCTGATAAGTTCCCATCTTTTATTATTATTTAATTTTAATAAGCCACCGCCCGTATTATTAAAGTAGGCGAACTCAGTGTCGTCGCACAAACGTTTCATTATCAAAAGTGCCGCTAAGAGAGAAAAAGGAAAAATCAACACATTTTTATATTTTTAAGTTACAAATTTTTTCTTATAATTTTTAATTATAAAAAAATACAATAAGAATTAAGAATTATAACCTACGATATTTATAATCAAATGTACAATAGCTCTGTTAAAAAAAAACAATAAAAGACCGCTAAAACCGCTTTTATTTCTTAAATTATATTAAAAAATCAACAAATAAATTTACTTATACATTCTAAAGCTTTTTTAATTATGAATTTATATACAAAATAATTTGTGTTTTTATTGTATTATTATAGTCAAACTCGCTGAGTATAAAGATAATAGACTATTAAGATTTTCTTGTCAGACTTTAATTTATTTTTATATATGTATTACGTAATTTATATTTTTTATTTTATTGTTATACAAGAACAAGCATGGATTGTGATGTAGAACCCACTTTGATTATCCCAATTATAAACAAAATTTGTGTGCTTACTTGGCTTGTCATGTGATGTAACATAACATGTCTCAAACTCAATCAATGTGATGTTCATATTATTTAAAATATATACATTTTGTCCTAAAGTTTTTGGTCATATAATTGGAACCATGCTTGGTATTTAATAATTAATAATGTCAAAGATGTGTCATGTTGTGT
Organism: Trichilia hirta; assembly: GCA_035221805.1. Lineage (NCBI taxonomy): Eukaryota > Viridiplantae > Streptophyta > Magnoliopsida > Sapindales > Meliaceae > Trichilia > Trichilia hirta. The sequence goes on along the minus strand of JAWDEX010000008.1, from coordinate 3,386,515 downwards.
CATGATCAATAATTCACTTATTTTTATCAAATTTGTTACAAATCTTTGTCCAGATAAGTGCTTCATAGGAGTAGTATAATAATAATAGATGTAGTAATTTTTGTATGGCACTAATTTGTTTAATATACTAACCTCGTATTTAATCTCGAATCTTTATGTGCTAACTCTTATTTTGATTAATTTTTATTTTTTGAATCTTAACTCTTTTAATTTTTATCTTTAACTTTTTAATTTTTTTTTTTAATTCACATGACTATAAATTTTAAATTAATAACCTCTTAAAATTATACTGATTTTACACTTTTATTAGTCACTAAATCAAATATTTTTATGATCGAGATTTACTTTTCTCAAATCAAGTGAAAAATAATTATATCAATCATGTATATGCACATAACCAGTGGTTTAAGATTACTATGTTTATTATTTATAATAATTTTTAATATTTAATCAAATAATTAACAATAAATTTTAATATATTAAAAACATGTAACTTATTAAATATAAAAACCTTACAAGTGTATTAAGGACATTGCGTTAGTAAAACTCTCTATATAGAACAAGAATAATGATGTTTGTAATCCAATTAGGGGCATAAATCATATTATAATACATTTGACTTTATTAAGAATTTAATGTTTAATTAATTAATTAATTATAATGACTGTTTATATGTTTAATTAGCATTTAGCAGTTTCAATTAATAACCACGTACATGCGGTTCTGCATTACTTACAGCTGATACTTGATACTGATGCTTTAACCAACTTTTTAATAATTGGAAAATGCACCCACTCTTGCTTCCACTTCTTTATGTAAAGCTGTGTAAATTAAAATTGATGTAAATTCAAATCAGTGTGTAGGAGGTGATTTAAACAAAGAGTAAGATATAATAAATTTTAATAATAGATAATAATATTAAATTTTTATTAATAAATATCAATATATTTACAATTGTCTTTAATGCATTTTTATATAAAAATATTGTATGATAATTTCATTAACAATATAATAGTCTCATTGTTAATATTAATAAATATATTTTTCTCTCTCTATAGAACTTAGGTATCATTTGGTCCATCCATCTCCCATTTGATTTCATAGTGATTTAAAAAAAAATATTGTTGAAAATATTCTTTCTATCATAATAGTTGAAACATAAAGAATTAATGCTAGTATCCGCCTAATATTTTATTTATGTGTGTGATTTTTCTACTGTTTAATGAAATTAAAAAAAAATTGTGAATAAATATTGAGTATATATAGTTTTAATTGCATCCTAATTCTATTGAATTAAGAAAAAAAATTTTAAAAATCTATAATTTTTATTTGTAATTACCTAACTCATAATATTATTGGATTAAGTAAAACCTAAAATTAAAAAAAGGTATATTTTGTATTCAATTGTACAAATCTTAATTCTATTGGTTTACAATAAATTTAAAAGAGAAATTAATTTATTCGCCAAATATTTTATGGGTTAATTTTTTTTAATTAAGTCATTTTTCTTATTTTAATAAAATTAAAATTTTAAATTTAATAGGTTGAACTTTGTGGTTTATAAAATCATATTTTTTTAATTAATAAGGGCTAAATAAAAATGAAATGAAGCTACAAAGAATATGATTTTTTATTTCGCAACATTTTTTTCTTTACTGGGATATAGTGGTTCTGTCTTTTGATACAAATTATCATGTATAAATTAATATAACATAATAATATTAATTAAATAAAAATACAAAATTAATACAATTAATTGAAATTAATTATATGAATAAGATAACAATCATACAATAATACCCCGTCAATTCTTATTCTATAAATTTATATGAATATGTTATATTATTTATTCTCTTTTAATTAATTAAATTAAATAATTAATTGACTGTAACGTCACCTTCCCCAGATTTCTGTTTCCGTTAGTTAATGTTATGGAGAACTAACTCATACTGGTGATGAATTAAGTAATCACTGCAACCGTATATTATAATATTGATTGAATGGTTACTTTTGCTTTTCATACAAAAAGCTTTTAATTGCTTTAAATAATTATATGTATAAAACATTTCGCAATTTTTTTTATTATAATTGTTTTTTTTAATAATTCAAATGTTCTACATATAAGGCATTTTACTCTTCACTTTTTACATAAAAGATAAATAATTGTAATAAAATTATAATTTTTTAAAATTATTCTGTCTCTTTGAAAATTACTGGTATTTTAATATAAAAAAGGAAAATTATTGTTATAAATTTTAATAATATACAGTTTAAACTTTTGATAGATGTTATATACACCAGTGTTTCAATGTTCAATATTCTAAAAATGAAACCCATTTATTTATTATTAAATTTTCAGGATTATGTGGTCGGGAGAATCTTGCATGTATACCACCAGCAATTATTTTCTCTATTATATAAAAAGATGAATTTTCATGACTTATAATTTTGATTTAAATTGATAAACAAAATTTTAATTATTAGATTTACATAATATAATAATTTAAAAAATTATATTTAATATTTCTAACTTAATAATTATATTTAATATGAAATTATATAAATCAATGAACAAAAATTTTATATTTAAAATTAAATTACAAAATTCACTTGTATAGTTCTATTAATTTAAATTTATAAATGAATTTTTAATTATTAAATTTATATAGTGCAATTATTGAAATTTAAATTTATGAAGTAATAACATTTAATGCTATCAATTTTCTACTTATCTTTAAATTATATAACTTTAATAAATAAAAATTTATATCATTATTTTAAATTAAAAATTCTTATTGCTTATAAACTAATATGATATATTATAATTAATTAATAACAACACAAAATTAAGATAATTATTAAAATAAATGATAATAATTATTATTATGCTACACCGGTTTGTACATAAGAATGTGTATAAAAAAATTTATGTCCCTAACATTATTTTTCTCTTAATTTCTTAAACCATTATTTGTTTCACTGGGTCTGTAATTTTATGTGTTTCAATTAGTATGTAAAATTTTAAAAAATAATGTATAAATTTTTTTTACAAATTTATATTTATAAATTGAGATGGCGTTGAAATATTGATTTTCATTTAATGTATACTATTTATTATTATTATTATTATTATTATTATTATTATACCACGTTAATTTATTCTTATTAATTTATACAAAGAATTTGTATCAGTATTATTTTTTAAAAAATAAAAAAATATATAAAATTTTAAATTTTGATTAAAATTAAATTTTGATTTTATTTATTGAGCTGTAATAATTTATTTATTTTTATAATATTTATAATATCTTCTTAAATAATTATTTTAAAAATTAAATATATTAAATAAATTTCATTTTATATAAATTTACTTCTTAAGTTAAATCATTCGAATTTGTGAATATTTTTAAAAGAAGTAAAATTAAATTATATATTTAATTTTTTTAAAAAAGTATTTAATTTATAAATAACAATAATATCTAATTATTATATTAGTTTGTATAAATAAAATTTATATAAAAAATATTATATACATAATATTACTACAAACACATATTTCTTCATATAAATGACAGAATTGATACCTTAAAATTGAATTCAATCTAACTATAGGGCAAATCTCTCTTTTCTTTTTCTTCTCGATCTAACGAAAAAGTAAATTTCTCTTTTCCATTTCTTTAAGAGCAGAAGAAAAAGAATTAATTCTATGAACCTTTTCAACTAAGCAGAATGCACATGGGCATCTACGGCAGAATATTCGATTCCCTGGTAAGGAAATTAAAGAACCAACTTACCGGGTACTGTCATTGTAACAGTCTAACAAGTAAGCGAAAAAGGTTACTATCAGTCCTAGCTCAGCACCATTTCATTTTGGCACGAATTCCGCCTTCCATTCAGAGGCAAGAAAGACAATTTTTTATTCAATACTCTCGCTTCCTTTCTCTTTATATAGACTCTCTTCTATTCACCACTTCTTTGCAACTCTCTCTCTCTCTCTTTCTCGTCTCACTCTCTTCTTTTTTCTGAATTCAACGTTGGGGTTTTTGCTTTTTTCTTCCTCTTCTTCTTGTAATCTCAGTTGCCCAGATTCAGGTACTTGAATATTTACAACTTTTCAATTATCCTCGTCTGGGTCCCTCGCAAAATCCGCCATTTTTTTAGCTTTATCTCTGTATATATTTTGGTTTTTTTTCCTTTGGTTTCTGTGAGCAGTCTTCGTAAAGCTACATTTTTGGTCTTTACACGTGGCTTTTCACATCAAAACACTGTTTTTTTTTTTTAAGATCTCTTTTATGGTTTATGGCCAATTTTTTTTTCTCTTTTTGACTAGTTATCGAAGTTTTCTGTTTCGATTGTGATCTTACTAGGTTTCTTATTTGGAGCATATTGGAAAGAATCTGAGCTGCAAAGAGTGAAGAACAATGGCGAATAGGAATATAGAGAAGATGGCATCGATTGATGCACAGCTGAGACTTCTGGTTCCCCGAAAAGTGAGTGATGATGACAAGTTGATAGAGTATGATGCTCTTCTTTTGGATCGGTTTCTTGATATTCTTCAGGATTTGAACGGAGAGGATCTCAGAGAAACGGTTCGTCATTTGTCTTTTATACTCTTTTGAATCTTTCTTGTTTCTTATTTGAAGGATAAATGTGTTGTAAAAATGACTTTTGTTGATGTCCTTGTTGCCATACACTCAAATCTTTTATGACAATTAATTGGATTCACAATTAAGAATTGGAAAAGTGTGAGACTTCGTGTTTATTGAATCTCAATCGAGCATATGGTTGTTTTTTTGTTGGTTTCGGTGGTCGGGGTAAGTGTAGTAACTGATTCTAATGGACACTCTGCTCACAGTTTTCATTGGATTCTAAGGATCAAGAAGAATCACAGTGTATGGTGTTATGTCAATCTGTTTCTCCTTGATATTGACCGAATTTTTTAAGATTTGGTTTACAAAGTGGTCAATTGTTTGCAATCTGTTTGGACTGATTTGAATCCTCATTTAGAGTTACCAGCTCCTTGGATCACCTCTTTGGACATGGATAATTTAATTTAACAAATTTAAAGAAGAGATGGTTTCTGTAAAATGCATCACATGACAAATGATATTAATGTTGTTTAGGTTCAAGAGTGTTACGAACTTGCTGCTGAGTATGAAGGAAAGAATGACCCCAACAAACTTGAGGAGCTTGGAAACCTTTTGACAAGTCTGGATCCTGGGGACTCCATAATAATTGCTAAAGCTTTCTCCCACATGCTTAACCTAGCCAATTTGGCCGAGGAGGTTCAGATTGCACACCGTCGAAGAATTAAGAAGGTGAAAAAGGGTGATTTTGCTGATGAGAACTCTGCAACAACTGAGTCGGACATTGAAGAAACTTTCAAGAGACTTGTTGGAGAATTGAAAAAGTCTCCTGCAGAGATTTTCGATGCTCTGAAAAATCAAACTGTAGATCTGGTCTTGACTGCTCATCCTACTCAATCCGTCCGCAGATCTTTGCTTCAGAAACACGGAAGGTTTGTTTTCTGATTTTTAGAGTTGTTGTACAGTTTCATTTAGATAATTAAGTGTAATGACATGTGCAAGTAAGTTGAAATTCTGCTTTTTCATGTGAACATCTTCATGAATGTGGACTGAAACTGGATTGACCTTACCTTTTCTCTTTTCCTGTTTATCCCAATTTTTCAGGATTCGGAATTGTCTGGCCCAGTTGTATGCCAAAGATATTACTCCTGATGACAAGGAAGAGCTTGATGAGGCTCTACAGCGAGAGGTGAAGCCCCGGTGTCTGAGTTCAAATTTTTTAATGATATAGGCAGGCCAATAAATCTTTATTTGTCCCGGTTTCTGTTTAAGAAAATTTATTCAATTAAAAAGATGATATTGGTGGGATTGTAACTGTAAGACTCTTTTCAACGTTAAGACTCGTGGTATAATTGACATTAAGAATTGTATATCGTAGTATCCTTTCAGCGATTTTAACATCATTTTGTTTGAACATATAATAAAATTTTGTCTGACTGTAAAACTGTAATATATTTTTTTTGTTAACCTTGAGAATCTGCAACAGGGAATTTTTGTGTAGAAAATAATGTAATGAATTTTGACTTGGTCAAGCCAATAGCTTATTGATTTTATTAATTTTTTCCGTATGTTTCTTTCTTGTCTAGATTCAAGCTGCATTCCGTACAGATGAGATCCGAAGGACCCAGCCCACTCCACAAGATGAAATGAGAGCAGGAATGAGCTACTTCCATGAAACAATCTGGAAGGGTGTCCCTAAATTCTTGCGTCGTGTTGATACGGCTTTGAAAAACATGGGAATTGATGAACGTGTTCCCTACAATGCCCCTCTTATTCAGTTTTCTTCTTGGATGGGTGGCGATCGTGATGGTATGATCTTTCTCCATTGAATAATATGTTTGATAACTGTTACGATATGAATTTGTCAGATTAATAAGTGGGAGTCAAAAACATCTGAAATGTGGAATTTCTTGTTCGTTAGAATGATAAGCTTAGGTTAGAAATGTTTCAGTTGCTGCTTGATAGTATGTGCCAATTAGTTGGGAGGTTATTGCTCAATGGTAGTGATCAGATTTCAAGCTTTCTCCGATTTTCATTGTCAAGATTAATATTTGCTTGATGTGCAATGCAGGTAATCCAAGGGTCACTCCTGAGGTCACAAGGGATGTTTGCCTTTTGGCGAGAATGATGGCCGCTAACTTGTACTATTCCCAAATTGAGGATCTTATGTTTGAGGTAGTTAAAAAATTGCCGTGACTTTTGTCTTTTTCTCTGAAGATCTTCAAATCCATTGTTGAGACATTTTAATTCAATATCCTTGCTACATTCTGTTGTCTTCATTATGTTAATACCCTTTGTTGATTTTTCTTGGCAGTTGTCCATGTGGCGTTGCAGTGATGAGCTTCGTTTTCGTGCTGAACTTCTTCACAGATCCTCAAAGAGAGATGCAAAGCATTACATAGGTAATTGCATGGGGAATCTCTACCATGCTTCTTGATGCTAGACTGTTCTACTATTAGGATATAAATGTTTTGAAAATGTTTTTTAATGTGCCTTTGACTTGCAAACTGGACTTCTGATATAATCCATTCTGTTTTGTCATAAAAATAAAGACCTTTTGGCTATGTAAAGTTTTGGTGATAAGTGACCAAATATCTTTATGAGCAATATATACATATTTATCTACTTAATATTCCTGAAAGAGACACTTCTTTCAATAGTATGTTTAAATAATGCAATTTAAATGTGTTTATCCTGCAAATGGTGCTACCAACCATCTACAAGAGGTAAAGTGCCTAGGTTTAGTTTAATTTTATCTTTATGGGTATGATTCTCACTGACTTCATCCATGATCCAGAGTTTTGGAAACAAATTCCTCCAAATGAACCCTATCGTGTGATTCTTGGTGACGTGAGAGATAAGTTGTATCAAACACGTGAACGTACTCGCCAGCTATTAGCTCATGGAGTCTCTGATATTCCAGAGGAGGCAGTTTTTACTAATGTTGAAGAGGTATCTAGTTACGTCTCTCAATCACTGTTCCAGAAGTTTGATAATTGAATTATTACATGGTCACCTACCAGAACTACTGGTTTCTTTTCTTTCTTTCCTTCCCTTTTGCCAATATTGCTCTGCTGTATCTATTGTGGGATCTGGAGGACACTAAATACTCATTTCCATCCCTATTTTATGTGTAGCGCTTCCGTTGTCCATTTTTGTTTTACACCCAAAATTAATAAACTCCTTGCCTGGGGAAACAATTATCTTGAAGTGTTGAAGAAAATCTAAAAAAATTGTTATTTTAGTATCACTAGTGAACAATTGTGTTATCAGATAATGCTTATTTTTATTAGTACATGTTAAGTTTTTATAGGATCCGTCAAAAAGTCCTCTTTTAAAACATGTTAGTGAACTTTCTGCAAAAATTCTGTTGATAACTAATTGGATTTTAAATTTCATGTAGTTCTTGGAGCCTCTTGAACTCTGTTATAGGTCACTCTGCACCTGCGGTGACCGACCAATTGCTGATGGAAGCCTTCTCGATTTCTTAAGGCAAGTCTCCACCTTTGGACTTTCACTTGTGAGACTTGATATTAGACAAGAGTCTGATCGTCACACTGATGTCATAGATGCCATTACCAAGCATCTAGAAATTGGTTCCTACAGAGAATGGTCTGAAGAACGGCGCCAGGAATGGCTTTTGTCTGAACTCAGTGGCAAGCGTCCGCTATTTGGCCCCGACCTTCCTAAAACCGAAGAAATTGCTGATGTTTTGGATACATTCCAGGTCATAGCAGAACTCCCATCGGACAGTTTTGGAGCATACATCATATCAATGGCAACAGCAGCATCTGATGTTCTTGCCGTTGAGCTCCTTCAGCGAGAGTGCCATGTGAAACAACCACTTAGAGTTGTTCCACTCTTTGAGAAACTTGCTGATTTGGAGGCAGCTCCTGCTGCTCTCGCGCGACTCTTCTCGATTGATTGGTACAGGAATCGGATCAATGGTAAACAAGAAGTCATGATCGGATACTCAGATTCTGGTAAAGATGCTGGACGATTCTCGGCTGCCTGGCAGCTATACAAGGCTCAAGAGGAGCTTATAAAGGTTGCTAAGCATTATGGTGTAAAACTGACCATGTTCCATGGTCGTGGTGGAACAGTTGGAAGAGGAGGTGGTCCCACCCATCTTGCTATATTGTCTCAACCACCAGACACAATTCACGGCTCACTCCGTGTCACCGTTCAAGGTGAAGTTATTGAGCAATCATTTGGAGAAGAACACTTGTGCTTTAGAACACTTCAGCGTTTCACAGCTGCAACACTTGAGCATGGTATGCATTCCCCAATTTCACCAAAGCCAGAATGGCGTGCCATGATGGACAAAATGGCAGTTATTGCTACAGAAGAATACCGCTCCATTGTTTTCAAAGAACCTCGTTTTGTTGAATATTTCCGTCTTGTAAGTTACATGCAATTTTTCAACCCTAACTCTGTTTTAAGTTGACGATATGCTTCTAATCTACTAAATGATTGTGTTCTGATATGATCGTAGGCTACACCAGAGCTGGAGTATGGACGAATGAACATTGGAAGTCGTCCATCAAAGCGAAAGCCAAGTGGTGGTATTGAATCTCTCCGTGCAATCCCATGGATCTTTGCCTGGACACAAACAAGATTTCATCTTCCGGTGTGGCTTGGTTTTGGAGCTGCTTTCAAACATGTCATCCAGAATGATATCAGGAATCTTCATATGTTACGGGAGATGTACAATGAATGGCCATTCTTTAGGGTAACCATTGATTTGGTTGAAATGGTGTTTGCCAAGGGAAATCATAAGATAGCCGCCTTGTATGACAAGCTCCTTGTTTCTGAAGATCTTTGGTCATTTGGAGAAAAGTTGAGGGCTAACTATGAGGAAACCAAGAGCCTCCTTCTCCAGGTAACCGTTACTGGAATATATTATCTTTCTTTGTTGATTGTCATTCTTTTTAGTTGTACCTGGTTCAAATGCTCCATTTTCCTTGTGAGCCGTTTTGGTTGTAGAAGAAAAGGAGTCGGAATTGCATGACCAAAACATTCGCTACGTTATTATTTTTCTCCCCCCAAAAATAACCAACAAAAGTTATATATTGATGTTGTTGTATATCTGCCCAATTATTACCTAATAATAGGAGGATGACTTCTTTTTTTTTTTTTTTTTTTTAAATTTTCAAGTGTTTGACTATCTTCCAAAAATTTTTTATTATTTTTTTATTTTGCACTTTCTAGTTTATGTCAGATCCACAGCATTTGTCACGATGGCCATAATTCCCTTCAAACCAATTGTTTCATACTGAAAGCACCGGCTCTTTCTTTGTATTTGTAGATTGCTGGACACAAGGATCTTCTCGAAGGAGACCCACACTTGAAGCAAAGACTCCGTCTACGTGATGCGTACATCACAACTCTCAATGTGTGCCAGGCCTACACACTGAAAAGGATTCGTGATCCAAACTACCACGTGCAGCTGCGGCCACATATCTCAAAGGAGATCATTGAATCGGAATCAGTCAAACCTGCCGATGAGCTGGTGAAACTGAATATGTCAAGTGAGTATGCCCCTGGTCTAGAGGACACTCTCATCTTGACAATGAAAGGTATTGCTGCTGGCTTGCAGAACACCGGTTAGACCCGACCAGTGTGCCTTCTATTTTGTTTTACCATTTACCGAGTGTATGTGCAATAAAGATATGCTTGGGGAAACTTGTGTTATCCCATCTAGCTGTATTGTAAGGATGCTGTGCTTGAATACTAACAGAGGCAGCTTTTTTTAATGTTGAACACAAGCTTGGGACTCTAATGGAATTACTGTTATGGTTTACTACTTTTCCCTTTGATTATAATTGCTATTAGAATTTCTATTGCTATTTAACATCAGAAAACATTTACATTGTACTTTTTTTTAATTAACTTTCTAAAAAAAAAAAAGAAAATATTTCAATTGATCAGCCTAGTTCCTTGATAGCTTTGTCTATCGGAAGTAACCCAGATCCCATTCTCCCATTCTTGATGAACTCTCAACTTATGACCAGGATAGATAAACTCATCTCCAGAGCTATCAAAGTACACAAAATACTTATCTTCACCAATCTCTCTCCCTGTAACTCTTCCGACCCACCACCCATCTCTGTCGTACGCGTCCACTCTGTCCATCACGTCGAATTCCGCCACCCTTATGGCCGGAGGGTATGGCCTCACCTCTGCTGCGTCCACCATCTCCCTCAGCTTCTGGTTCTCGTCTTCTTCCGACATCAGTGCCGAGAACTCCACTAGGAGCTTGTCTTTGCTGACTCTGGCCAGCAGTCTGGCTTTGTAGTATGAGCCGAGAAACCCGTCCTCTCTGCTGCATACTTCTACAAAGCGACCCACAGAAATCGCCATTCTCAGTCCCTGCTTTTCTTTTTCCTTTCTGCTTCCAGTTCCAGTCTAACGATGTTTTCTTGGTTTTGTTTATCTTCGAGATTGATGGATTTGCTTTGCCGTATATATGGGCACGCTTACGTGTAGATCTCTAAGATTGCGAAACTTATTTGAAAGGGGGAAATTTATTTAGGTTACGATTAGGAAACTGTCGGGTGCAAGGATTGGTTCTATGTTAAATGTCCGTATATAATCAAAGAAAACATAAATGGGGTATTAACAATTCAGTCCCTGAGGTTTTTCACTTTACATATAAGGATAGGGTTTGGTCGATATCAACAAATCCCCACTCCCATGCAATTCCGTCCAAATTTGTGCTACAATTACTGTCTTACCGTTTATTGTAAAAGTTTTCACCCCTCAACTTTGAATACTTTTACAAATTAATCCTCGGATAAGTAATAAGAAAAATTTTACACTATTATTTATCATTGTAATACAAAATTACTAAATAATACTTATCAATAAATTAAACAAATAATCAAAATTGCAATCAATCAATTAAACAAATAATTTTCAAGAATACAGCCTTCAACTTTCTACCATACAACACATTTTTTCATCTATTCTTTATACAAAATTTGTAGGACTCTTATAGTATTGGTTAGCTTCGCTAGGTTATTTTTCTTCCCCTTCTTTTTCCACTGTCCTCAGCAAACCTGCATTCACCAGATGTTTCACTAACTTTTTTGTTGAGAAAACTTGATGCAAAGATTAATAAAGAAATTTATAAACTGGAAGTCACTGATCAAAATGTATTTCAAACAAAGCGGAAGAACCATTGAGCAACGGTACAATGATGGTGAAACATTCATTTGTATGTAGAGGCATGCACGATTAAAGATAACCTTTGAAGTTATATTCTCAACTAGGCCATCCTTTCTCAAGTTTGACCAAGAGAATTCTCTTTAATATCTACGAGTAGAAAACAAGTACTTATTTCTCTCTTCTTTTCCAAGATCTGAAGTACAAATAAAGAGGACTCTTTCAAAAGTGGTTTAATAATGACATTATTCACAACAATTTCTTCTTTTTTTTGAATGAAACTTTCATTAAGAAAGAACTGGTAGAAACAACGAATACTCTCTGGCACTTCGAACTCCCAGATAGAAGTTTCCAGGTAAGAGAAAGCCATTGGAGCGAGATGGTGGGCAGCTGCATTGCAGCCCCTATTAACTAACTGAAATTTGAACAGATTGCTATATTTACGAATGGATCGAATTTCCAAGATAATCCACGCCAATTCATCTCTGCACTCTTCGCTATTAATCATGGGGGCCAAGTCAGATTCGATTATGACGGGAACCAATCCCTTTTCTTCTACAAATTTCACCTCTTCTAAGGATTGTTGTGGCTTCTACAAACTCAACTAAGCCATTGCAATCTCGTAGCAACGAAGTAAAAAGAACGTCTTTCCCCTCTGAGTCTCTGATGATGCAACCTAAGCCTGCCTTAGGATTACATGAAAGCACTGAAGCATCGACTTTTGCTTTCAGGACGGTGATGAAGGAGGCTTCAAACTCTTCTCTGCGACTCTTTGGTTCAGGCATAAGACTGAAGCCTGGACTGGAGTCAAATGCAGCTAATAAACTTTCAACTCTCTGAATTATGGTGGCAGGCCCTTCTTCCTTTCTGTTTTGCAACGACTGATTCCTGGCCAACCAGATGGACCAATAAATTACCACAAAGTATGCAAACTCCTTCCTACCAAGATGCTCCTCAACCGATTGACGGAACTCTCTAAAAGGTTGCGATTTCCAGCTCTCCATCACTGAACCCACTTTCGTAAGTTTCTAGACTACCTTACTTCTACTGCAACCACACAGAGCGTGAAACACATCTTCAGGAACTCTTTTACATCTGTGGAGCCATTCTGCTGCATCTTTACGCTTTTTCTTAACAATAACACCATAAGGAAGATTCTGCCTTACAGTTTTCTAGAGGAAGAACCTAATTTTTGTAGGGACATTCAATTTTCATAAAGACGACCACCACTTGTAGAGTTATCTGAGCTAATTGAGGGAACGTATCTGCTGGAATGTAAAGCAGTATAATAACCACATTCCCTTCCACTTACTAATAGAGTAGTTGAACTCAAGAATGGAGGAGAAGGGGGAGGAGGCTGGAATGCAGAGTAAATTGGAAGTCATTTTCTTCTTGATGAGGCAGAGGCTATTATGCATATCCCGCTTCTCAACACCCCAGAAGAGGATAAAATCCTTTGGCACTGTGATAAGCGAGGTATGAACAATGTGAAAAGGTAATGGTTTAAAGCTGGTTGGCCTCGGAATCCATCTATCGTTGTCCATCTCATCCCCGATTTCTCATTCCTTTGTCCCTACTCGAAATGAGACTTCTCCAGACGTACGATTGGTTATAACCCGGCTTACGTTCCAGAAATGAAGAATTAAGAAACTAACACTGTTTTAGAATTCTAGTCACCAGAAAGTAACGATTTATAAGAATTCTCCATTCCCGTTTTGCTAATATGGCTTGATTGAAACAGATTTAAGTCTACAAAACCCAAGCCTCTTGTTACTCCTTTTTGGTATAATTTTTCTATTAATTAATTTTTTTAATATTAAAAACATTTTATTTTTTGTGTCAATTAACTGTCATTGATTTTTTTTTTGAAAAATTAAAAAAATTATGTTATTTTTATCTAAAAAAGCTGGATTTTGAGCTTTTATTTATTTTAAAATTTTGACTTTATTTATTTTTAATAAACTGTACTGAAAGTTCTAATGGTAGGAGGTTTTTAATAAATTTTGAAATTATAAAATTAAAATATATTTAATTCTAATTAATCTCTAAAATAGAAAATTATAACCAAAATATAAGAAAAGTATATAATACTAATTTCATAAAACTAAAAATAAATAACAGAATGACTTAAAAAATAAAAACTATATCATTTTAAAAAGCCCATATTTCCTTCGGGTCGAAGCAACGAATCATTTCATTTACGCGCCGGAGCATACAAATGGCTACCCATTTCATTTCACCGTCAAATCATTCGCAAGCACGCTGAACGCTGAGAATCCACTTCAACGCACGATGGCTCAGACAACGCGACAGAGGCGGTTGCAAACGTCCGATCCTCCGCCTTCATCACCGACATACTCGAAGGACGACAAGTCGATCAGGCGATCGGACAGCGACAGTGAAGAGGACAAGGGACTCGGATGGTTCTTACCCGTGTTCGCTTTGGGAATGCTTCGTTACATGAGCGCCACATCGAACATAATACACGACTGCGACGAGGTATTCAATTACTGGGAGCCGCTTCATTACTTGCTCTATAAATCTGGTTTCCAAACTTGGGAGTACAGGTACAGCTATATACAGGCTTTGTTTTTATATTTTATGTGCTATTTATATATTGCGTAGATTTATGTGTAAGATGTAATAATTTTTGTATTAATGTAAATTTAATGTTGAAGTATTTGTAAAGTTATGGAATTTAGGATGATTTCGTTGTAATGGTTGCTACAGAACGGGAGATTGAATTGTTTTGAAGGAATTAATTGAGGGATTGATCATTTTTACGTATTCATTGCAGTTCTGAGTTTGCACTTCGATCATATTTGTACATTCTCTTCCATGAATTAATGGGCCGGCCGGCTTCCTGGTTGTTTACTGAGGAAAAAGTAAGATATGTATATAATTTTAAATTGCCTTATGAAATGTTTCCTCGATAATTGATTTGACGCTTTTTGTTTGTTTCTATAATATCTGCATGTTTTCTTCCTTCCAGGTGAGAGTATTCTATGCGGTGAGGCTCTTCCTTGGTCTCATTTCTGTTGCCGCCGATGCTGTTCTGGTTGTGGCTCTTTCCAGAAAGTATGGAAAGCGTCTGGCATCTTACTTACTAGCAATGCTATGCTTAACCAGTGGTTGTTTCTTTGCTAGCACAAGTGAGTGGTCCTTTTACAAAACATCATTTTAATTTCTCAATCTTGATTCTGTGCGGTGTTTTTTCTGTATGCATTTAGTTAGCCGAGTTTTAGTTACTAGCTGTTTCGATGAATAGAAATACTTATATACTCCATTTTCTTGTATTTCTCTAATCTCCAGTTTATTGTGATTATTTTGTAGGTTTCCTTCCTAGCTCATTCTCTATGTATGCCGTCAGTCTTGCATCAGGATTATTTCTTTTGGAGAGATATGCAATGGCTGTTGCAGTATCTGCTGTTGGGGTAATCCTAGGCTGGCCATTCTCAATATTGGCTTTTCTGCCTGTTGTGTTTTACTCCCTAGCTAGAAGATTTAAGCAAGCATTTCTTGCTGGTGCCATCACCACCATTGCTCTTCTTGTAAGTTAAATCTGTCTCTAGGTTTAAATTTTCATTTATATTTTGTATGGCCTTGGAGTTTGTAGACCTGTATATTGTTATTTGTGATTGGCATGAACTGAGTAGTATTGGTCTTTCTTTTCTTTTTTTTTTTTTTTCTTTTTTCCTTTTTTGAATCTTTTTATATTAATGTGCAACCATGTGAAACTGGATATTTCAGGCACTTTCAGTACTGGTTGACTACCACTACTACAGGAAATGGACATCCTCTGTTTTCAATTTGTTGTTATATAATGTTGTAGGAGGTGGTGAAAGCCATTTGTATGGGACTGAAGAAGCATCGTATTATCTAAGGAATGGATTCAACAATTTTAACTTTTGTTTCATTCTTGCTCTTCTTTTCCTGGTTATTCTTCCAATTGCAAGGAAAAAGTATGCCCCAGATCTGCCAGTTGTCGTTTCATCTTTTTATATTTGGCTGGGATTTATGTCTTTGCAGCCACACAAGGAAGAAAGGTATTATTGATAGATGATTATGGGTATTAAATTAATTTTTATTGTCTATTAAAAAAGTTTGTGCATTTCATATTAAAACCTTAAATACTAACAAGAAAATAATATAATAATATCTCATATTGTCACTTAAACTTTAATATGTGGTCCAGGTGTAGAATATTTGTAATATCTTTAACTCTCTCTCTCAATTGCTTTGTTGGGGATAAAATGTATTTTGGAAGACATGGGAGTTAATGGAACAATCTTGATATTGTATTTTTTGGAAATTGATCTTTTGAATCAGATGGAATGGGTGGTATACCACTGTGTCTGACGATAACTGAATGGATTACTATTGTAGCATTCTCGTTTGGCAATCATCATATGTTATTTATCTGCCATGATTTTGGAAATTACACATGAACTTGATGTTTTTTTTTTTCTTTTCTCTTTTTAAAATTTTAGTGATGTATTCTGGGTTCCGGACATGATATATTAATGATTCTTTAACCCCGCTGGGTTCCGGACATGATATATACCACTGTGTCTGACAATAACTGAATAGATTACTATTGTAGCATTCTCGTTCAGCAATCATCACACGTTATTGATCTGCCATGATGTTGGAAATTACATGTGAACTTGATGTTTTTTTTTTCATTTTCTCTTTTTAACATTTTAGCTATGTATTCTGGGTTCTGGACATGATATATTAATGATTCTTTAACCCCATCTTGCCCATAGCATAGTTGTGAAGGAGAGTGGCAAGATATATATAGTTATTAAATCTTTTCTGACCACTATTGCAGGTTCCTTTATCCAGTTTACCCACTTATTTGTGTTGCTGCTTCAGCTGTAATTGAAAGCCTTCCTGATCTTTTCCGGGACAAATATAATCCAAGTGCCAATTATGTGCTGGTTATGGTGGGCTGTTTTCTTATTCTTGTATTTTTCTCTGTATATATAAGAGAATTTTTAATGATGTTAAAAAATTCCATTTGTTGTATTTGCAGACAGCAAAATTACTCAGGCCTGTAGCTCTTAGTCTCATATTAACTGCCTCCCACGCTCGTACATTTTCGCTGATTAATGGTTATGGTGCGCCTATAGAGGTATATAAGATTTTGGAGCACTATGACAATGCAGGAGCTGGTAATAACCCTTATCTTTGCTTTAATGGGTTATATTATGGGTTCAGTTAACAATAATAAAAAAGATGATATTAATAATAACAATTAAAAAGAAAGAGCAAAAGGGAGATGTTGATATCATGGAGCGTGTAGTGGCAAGGCGCTCTTGATATCCTCATTAAAGTTGCAAATTGTTGGTAACTTTGTCACATGATCTAATTCATTTGGGAAAAGTAGGATGGAGAAATAGCCTGGAATGCTGATTGGTTGTTGACGGCATCATCATTTTTTGTTATTCCATTTTGGGGATCTTGTATTTTCTAGTGAGTTTCATTTGCTGTTTTAAACTTAGTAGTTTGATTCCAAGAATTATCCTTGAAATCCTTGGTGTAATTTGTTGTTGCCGTTGACCCGTGTAAATTCATTGCTTTCGATACTTAGGTGTTGAATATATTTGGAAGCACAATCTGGCAACAAACATTTGTAATATGAACCACTCAAATATTATAATGTGGCTAGAACAAATTCATTTAACTTATTTTTTAACCATGTACATGTCAGGTTCTGTAGTTTGTGTTGGAAGTGAGTGGCACCGCTACCCATCATCATTTTTCATTCCTGATTATGTTGGTGAGGTTCGATGGATTGATGATGGATTCCAAGGGCTTCTTCCATTCCCATTCAATTCCACCTTGGGCGGGACTTCAGCAGCACCATCATATTTTAACAATAAAAACAAGGCATCAGACCAGCAATATGTAATTTACATCTCTCCTCTGAAACTTTTGTAAATATATATGCACTTGTGGTATGTGCCATTTCTTTTTCCTTTCCATCACTAACCTACCATCATCTACATTACAGCTCCAGGATATTGAAGCATGTACTTTCCTTGTCGAGCTTTGGCTTAGTCGACCTTACCCTTCTCGTGGGAGTGATTCGTCAACATGGGAGGTAAAACTAATTAGTCTTCTACTTTGTCTTGTTGTTTTCATTTTTTCCAATGTCATTTTCCTGACGTGCTTATCCTTGTATACCTTTCAGCCTATTGCAGCACTGCATTACCTTGACAGGGAGCACTCACCTCCCCTGTATCGGTCATTTTTCATCCCCAACCTTTGGCAGCAGAAGAATGTTTTCGGCATGTATAAGCTGTTTAAACGAATACCCAAGTGATCATACAGACTTGTAATGCTCTTCTCCTTGGTTTTGATTGCTTGGTGGAGTTTTTGGACAATTAGTATTAACAACTAGGTGTTCCAGTTTGTTGTCGACCCATGCTCACATGGAAAATGGAAGACAACACATTATCCCATTTTAGTAAGGAGATCAGAATTGTTCTAACTAGGAATAGGCTTATTCTGATTGTGCAGTGATTGACTAGTTATCAATTTATTGCTTATGCCATGTAGACGATAGTTGTAGTTATTTTGGGATCCTTTTCTTTGTCAGTTGGGTAGGTCAGAGAAATGAACTTCGAAGGGTTAAATTATTGTGCTCGTTAAAACAGTTTTAAGCTGCAATTTTGAGCTCAAAGCATAGGCTATTGCTGCATCAATTTCATTGTTCGTATGGTACACGACATTAGTATATTGTAGCACATGATAAACTAAAATCGGGTTGATTTTCATTCCCTGAACCTTGGTCACTAGGTTAGTTTATTTGTAGTGTCAGCAATTTTTTTTTCTTATTACTTTTGTCATTTTGTAGAATATTTTATGATTTATATTATAAATTTTTTTTTTTTTTTACTAAACGTGAATACACCCTGAAATCACGAGCGGTCTCTGCTCTGGAAAATTAGGATTTTGACACTCTGGTAATCAATTTTTTTTCCTATTTTCTTTCATTCCCGAGGAACCATACAAAATTTGATAGCGTAATAAAAAATTGCAACACAATGCATTTTCTGTGTCTGAACTTTAAATTGTCATTCTTGGCTTCAAGGAAATAATTCAGTTGATTTGGACAATTTGATTTCTTATTATGGAAATAAGAAGTTAAAGCTTTCAGTTTTCTCCAACATTATGGCATTAATCTTAAATTATTTTTTTTTTCAATAAAGTTTAGGGTACTCGAAAACCTAATTTATTTATTAAGTCAACAACTGAAGCTTTTGTAGCAGTGTGTACTGATTTGTCATTTAAAATTTTCAGCTCAGTTTCCATTCTAATATTAAAAACCTCAAATTTATGACTCTTCATTACCAAAAGAACTGTTTATTTTTTTGTATCAAAGTGATTTTTAATAAAGCTAAGCAAAAACTAGTGATCTCAATTATATTTATCTAATCTTTTAAATACGGACACTTTTCCAAACAATTCTCAGAGACTAAAAATCAAAAAGAAGAAGATATAAATTTTGATAAAATTTTAAAACAAAAAATCTTCCACAAAATACTTCTAATTATTTAGGAATGCTTTTAGAATCTAAAATTCAGCGAGATTTTTTAAATAGCACTCTTTTTTCCCCCGAAATAATAACACTTATGAAACCCATTTTCCTGGGTGCTAACAAGTTTATGTGAAGTCATGGGTTCAACACATATTGACAGTCACTCCTGTATATAATAAATGGTCATCTAGCCATTTCACCAATTTCCCAATTCTAGATAAATGGTACTCACTCAAAATAGAAAAATATAGCGATCAAAAATTATAAATTATTAAATAAAATTAAAATGACGGATAATTCAATTTTTTGGTTTTCTTAAATATCTTGAAAGAATTCCAGTTTTATAATAAATATTTTTAATATTTACGCAATTAAATGTACTTATGTGGGAGGTAAAAATTTGAAAAAAAAAATTTACTTTAAATACTTTATTCACATCGTTTTTTTTTTTGTTTTTTTTTCAAATAGATTTATTTTCATTTATAAGATATGAGAAGCAAAATTATTATTTCCTTCCACATTGATGATCATATAAAATTTATTCCTTAAGTTGGTTTATCCTTTGAATTATCATGATTATATGATTGGTCAATCATGACATTCAATAGCTGTTTTATGTTCCATTAAGAGTTGGATGAATTTCAATATATACATTTATTTTAACTTAATTTTCAGATGCTATATATATACATATCATTAATGCCAAGGAAATTTTGTTTTAACCAAAATTTTTATCTCAAACAAATAATAAAAAAAAATAAAGACTACCAAAGCGTAGCGCGTAATTATTTAAATTAAATAATATTATTTTTAAAATTCAAAGACAAAAATATAACAAATAACTTACTTCATTAAATAAAAAGAAAAATAATCATAACTAAAGCTCATAAAAAGGGATATAAATTTTATAAATTCATCTTACTTAATTTATTTTGTTGCTAAAATAAATAAACCGTAATATTATAATAGATTTAAATCCTCTTTTCATCTAATACATCTTAATCTTTTAAAACGATTTCAACACATGATATTTAAGATTTTTTAGGGTCGAGATTTATTAATTTATTTATAATCTTTATACTGAACAATAAATAAAACACATTGTTTTGATAATTAACCATAACCCTAAAACTAATAGATGTTTTTTCAGTATAAACTAACCTAAGTTAAGGTCAAAATTTATTACTTCTGCTTTCACTTGTGGGAATATGAAAAATCAAACATAAATATTCTAGAGGAAAAGAATAATAGAGTTTATTATTGTTTTTTTGCTAATAAAACAAAAGGGAACGTGTATGTATTTTACATTCTATCTAACAATAATTACAATATGACCACATCACTTTAATAATAAACATGCATTAATTTTAAAACAAAGTTTTATATTTTGTTTAAGTTATTAAAGATTATTGGACGGATGATGAATTGTCACATTTTAAAAAATAAAATACAAAAAAAAATATATTTGATTTGTAAAATTTATTTTTCAAGTTTTAAGTAAAAACTGAAAAATAACTCATGATTGTTTCTTTTTACTATTTAAAAAAATTATTTTTCGCATTAAATTAAAATTTTATCCTGAAAATAATATTATTTTCATACTTTTCAATAATAACTTTCTAAAATCTTTTCCAAATGTCATTCTCAAGGGATTACCTATATCTTCATCTTCTTTTGTAAACATCTTCATTACTGTTTATTTGGAAAACTGATACAACTTTGTTATTGAAACTTGAAATCCACCTATTTTTTTAATTCTTTGGTACCGACTTGTTAGGACAATTTACCTGGTAGCTCTTTCTAATTCTGCACGTTCATGGAAATGAAATAAGAAACCCTAGTTTTATTGGGGACATCTTTGTGAGGTACACACCTCCTGCTATTACTGTGAATCATATTTTCAATCTGTCGTGCTCAATGGTCAATACCATAGAAATCAGGGGAACACAGAGATCTCCCCTCAAACATACAGCTGTGCTTGCACTGTGGCGGTTGTGAAAACTGAAAAGCCATATCTCTGCGAGCGATTTTTCTACTTACATGTGCGGGCAAGTTCATGGATTAGTCAAGAAATTATTTGATCATTCACTCCTAGTCAATTCATAGGAGACTCGACCACAAGGCAATTCACTTATGCACAGCTCACTACATTGTTTGACATCAAGAAAAAAAAACAAATAAATTTTAAAAAATGAAACAAGAAGGATGAGGCTTCTAAGTTTTTTCTATCTTAATAATCTAAATAAAACAAATTCCAAAATCACTATATAGGACCGAATAATCATTAATTTAGTATTCAAGAGTTGACCGAACGTATATCATCTTAATCATACAAGTTCAAAGACAAGGCTTCCAACAGGATAAAAATAATTGACAAAGAGTAACAAGGAAGCTTTCCAAAGATTCAAACATCAATTCTTCCAAATTTCCGTTTAAATAGACGGTGAATAACATACATTGCACAATTGTTGTTTGAAGGGAGTGAAAGTTCCTACATGTCATCATGCACCACTAGCATATAAGCGTGTCCATTCCTTTGCTGCAACATAATCATGAAAAGTACCACTGTGAACAAGAAGAGTAGGTAGAAACTAACAGTTTCTGTTCTCGTCAGTTATTCAGTGTTTTACAGTTTGAAAGGATAATGAGGGAAGGTTCAGTCATTGCCTGTTTCAACAGCTTCTGTCTCGTTTGTTTTCCAGTGCTTGGCAATGTTCTCAGAGAGAGGATCATCAGGGTTAGGAGCACTCAGAAGTGCTTGAATGCTAGCAGAAAATTGGTACCAATAATGTCAATATAAATTTATTTACTTCCATGACATATAAACCATAAGATTAATGTATATATATAATATACATCTTCTATTATCAAATACCTCAAAAGTACCGTTCGAATCTGGAGAGCAGGACTCCACTTGTCTTTCAGAATATCAAGACATATCCTTCCAAGCTGCATTGAGAATCTCATTTTATTCAAGGAGAGAAGAAGATGTCACAATTTGTGCATATCAAAAGACGCAGCCTAATAAAAATGTCATAAACAAAAGACGCAATAACCAACCTTATCAATGTTAGGATGATATATCTTGGTGAGAAATCGGACCTGTGACAAGGAAAATTATCAGGGCAACTAACTGGAGAACATACAGATATAATGACTCTAGAATAGTAACTTTCCTACAATAGCACAAATTGCATGAATAGAGCACAACAAAAAGCTGTATGTACTAACAATTGAACATCCTAGTAGAAGAAAAAAAATGAACAAATGTCCCAACAAATTGAGTCAGACATGGACCCCAATAGTAAAGAAAGATTTTAAGGGGAAACAACTTTCAATGGACCTCCAACCACCTTTGATGCCAGTCATTTCCAATTGAATTTAATTTCAAACTATGTCAAACTATGTCAACATAAATGCCCTCAAGTCAACCATTATCCATTTAAATTCCCAAATCACTTGATTGCGCACTCAAAATAAGTAAATTACGGATACTTGCTTAGATTGAAACTAAATTTACAGCCACAGAAAGGTATTGGCTGTAGGATTATGTCTGAATTAAAAATCATCAAAAAGATGTCCCACAAATCACTTTCCATCCAGATTAAATAAGCAGTTGGAGGACATCTCGTACACCATGTTGCAAGCGGATATGCAGATTCAACCTCTTACATGTCAACTTTTATCTACACAAGTTTCACCTGGAAGAACCAAGGACACCATTGGTAGTAATTCTTGATTAAACTCAATCCCATTACAATTAGGATTGAAAAATAAACAGATCACTAAGCCATTAGCTTCTAACTCATAACGGTAACTCTTAAATACAGAGTCAAATAACAACATAACATAAAAGATCTCCCAGATCATTATATTCAAGTAAAAATTTATTACGAGAACCAAGCTTCCGTATCTTAGGCAATGAGACACTCAACTTTCACACAGTGCGTGTGGTTCTTCTAGCATACAATACAATTGAAAAAACACACTACATAAATGATCAAAAAACCAAGTATTGTACCAAATAGCAACTCTCATAAACATAGGACAGTCATGGACAGATTCAACACCATAAATTCAAGTAAGAGTACCTTTGGAGCAGCCATTGGATATTCTTCGGGCAAAAATAGTTCCAACTTGAAAACTCCTCCTAAATAATAAATGTGCGATATTATATTATATGGAAGCACAAAAATATAAGAGCAGAAGTAAAGCCAGAAAAAGAAAAAGGAAAACAAGGATAATATTTTCCAACAACACAAAACACATTTTTACAATTGACGTTAGCTGAGTCATCTAATATCTTTACTTTTATCAAATAAATTTAACATGCAATTGATATCCATTAAATTTGGATCAATATCAGCACAATCATAAGAACCATCGTATTTGTATCAACATCTACAACAATCAAATGAAGTTATGTAATCAATATTTACTAGAAGCAAAAATCAATGCGTCTTTGTGAGAACTCAAATAACAAGGTAAATCAAGAGAACCCCAGCAATTAATCATATGATGTCTAAGACAAACATTTCCCGTCAACAAGCTCCAACAATCGAATGTATTTACAATTAAGCATTTATAACACTGAAAACAACAAGCAGCAAACAAAACAACAGAAAAATCCTAATACAGTCCAAATAATGGACCACACAGAAATTACCTTCGTATGGAGATTGTGTTGGGCCAAGGATCATTACATTAAAATATCTCATATTATCTTCCGAGGGAGAAGCACTTATCCCGGGCGCTATATCAAAAAACTACCTCAAAACTTATAATCACAGTAAATTGTAAGAATAAAAAATACATTTTGTAACAGCAAAAATATTTTACAATATCCACATGTTTACAAGATTTAGTAAAAAAACTGAACTAACAATCATAAGGAAAAATAACGAATGAAAGACAGAGAAAACCGAGCACTTACCTGGTTCACTGAGAAGACGCTGCGTTTCCTATTCCGATCAAGAAAGAAAAAATAATCAAATACAATTCAAACACATCAGGAAAACCCATATTTTTCTGTCAATCATCGCTACAGCTCTAAATTCAAGCTTCAGATTCTTCAATTCCTCGATCAAATTCTTAAACAATCGAAACCCATCACTCTATGAACCCTAACAGGATTAATTACATCATCTAATCCCAAACGAGTGTTTCCATTCATCACAATTATTATCAAATTTGAAAACTTGAAGATTTGTCCCAAACTTTCTTTTGGTAAGAAACGTCAACCGATCTGATTAATTGAGAGAGGGATCGAGCGATAAAGAGGAAGAGAAATAAACCTTGATGATTCTTCGAGGTAGATTACTGTTGGCCATTTGGAAGATTGGATTTTTCTTTTCCTTGAAGCAGAAAACAAAAAGCTAAGAGGGTTTACTGATGAGTCTCTGAACAGAATAGGAAAATAGAAGAGAAAATAACAAGCTGTGGAAAGTTAAAAACAATGAATGCATGGGGGCTCATTTAACGTGTTTCCTTTGTTGTCCCCCTTTTTTTAAATTTAATTTAATTTTAATTTCTTTATTTTAATTACCAAAAAAAATATCGGTTTGGTATTAATATTAAAATATACAAACATTTAAAATAAAATTAAAATACAAAAATAACAATGTAAGTGAATAATAATAAATATTATTAATTTGATCTTTCGTATTATTGCGATAAGGGAAAATAGAAAAAATTTATAAAATAATAAGGTAAACAAGAGTTGGATGCATATTTAATGAATTGTTATTCTTTATTATTACATCAAAATATTTGTTAAAAATTGAAGAAAAAAAAAAATTTGAGCTCCTTCTATAGTCATTGTTGATGAATGATTGATCCCGAAAAAAATTAATAATAGAAGGATAAGACATTGCCAACAAATTTAATATTGTTAATTGAATAAAAATGATGTTGATGGTAGAAATGAATATTAAATAATTAATAAATTCACATTTTAAAATTAGTTTTGATTACATAGTTAATGTAAAATAATTAACTCATACCTTAAATAAAGTGTTATCCAACAAAAAGAATTAATTTAGCTTAGCTTTAAAGCTAATTTATTTATTGTGTCCTTTAAAAGAAAAGAAAAATATCAAATATTACCAACAATTCATTATTAATTATAAAAGGGTAAAAAAATTGAAAGTAAAAATTATGTCTAAAATTGTACATATAAATTTATTCACAATCAATTAATTTGTTTTCAATTTTAATTTTAATGCTTGATAATTTTAATAAAAGAAATACATTAAAAAAAAATTGTTTATGAAGCAAGTATAAAAAATGGTGCTAAATATATTCTTATTTAAAATATAATAATATAAATTGTTAGTTATTATTAATCGACAATGGGGACGTTAATTCAACGTTTCTAATCGATGCGGCGTGAGGTTCGACGAGAATGCGTTGTTGTACTTACAAAGAAGAAAGCAAGTCCACGGGGCCCACATGCATCAAATATTGTAAGATAATACGTTGAAAATGATTCATGTAGGGGTCCACAAAATATGCATACCAATTACGTAGAAAATTAATTAAAATAATAATAGTAGTAGTAGGACGATGGAGACTTTTCAACGAAATTAATTTTTATATGTTAATTTGATATTTAAAGATAAAAGGTTGTTAATTCATAGTTTCATGTATGGCATTACTTGAGCTAACCTTTATTTAATAAATTAATTAAGTTTGCAAAAGCCTAACCATCAAATCAAATCTATACAACATTGATTAAACGGCGACGTTGAAGCCCATTTCTTCAACAACTTAGGGGCACCACGCAACTGCTTCCTTCCTAATAAACCCTAGAAAATTTGCGTGGCGAACCGTTTCAACCACACTCACATTCGTGCTCAGAAGAATTCTAGCCCGGCTCAGTTTCTCATCAATCTGGCTGCATTCAGGGTTCGGACTCGTCACCAAATGAACTTCGTATATCTGTTCAGCATGTCCATTCTACACCGGAATCCTATGCTATCCGTTCTTGTCAGTAGAAACCTCGTGGGAATACACAACTTCGTCATTTTCACAGATTCTGCATTCCAATTCGACAGTGGCTCCGGCGATGCGTTTGCTCAGCTTGTCTCAAACTCGGCAGGACGCTTGTCGCAATACAACTTGCCTTCGACGGACAAGGACTTTTGGATTCTGGTGACGGCGGAGCTGAGGAGGAGGGAAGAGAAGCAGAGAGCGGTTCCAATCACCTTCGCAAATTGGAGAGGTTTCACCATATTAATTATTTTATTTATATTCTGCAATATTCTATTATGTATTAATATTACTATATGATCTACTGCAGCCCTGCTACACTGTGAGAATAGTGAGAGTGCTTGGAAGGTTTCAACTCAAGGTCAACATCTTTATATGAAAATGGAGGGACGTAGCAGGTCTTTTTGTGCGGTGTTTATTTTTTATATTTTCATGCCCTGGTGGAAAGAGAAGAGAAGGACTCGTGCAACATTCTTATTTGTTCCAACTGTCGTGCAACGTGCTTTTTATTATTAGTGTTTAATCACTATTGTCAGATATGAACTGGCGTAAAAGGAAGAGAAATATAATAAAAAAAAATCGTTTTGTTTACTGCTTCAATCCTGTCCGCAAAAATGGCTGATTCACTATCTTGTACATCTTATCCAAATTAAACCGCTTAAACCCTACGCTCTCTTTCTCTCTTCTTCGAACTTTTGTCTTCAAAAATGGCAGCTGCACTCACTTGTCCAAAACCCTTTGAGCACTACCCTGTATCTCTGTAGAAACCCTAACGTCGACTTCTGAAACTCGTATGTCAAAACCCGAAACTCCACCATAACTGGACCAACCAAGCTATCTGGTCACGTATCAATTTTCGTTTCAGGAATTCTTCTCTTTATCTCCTGGCCCTTCTTTCTTATGCTTAAATTCTTCTCTGCTTCACAGTGTGCCCATTCGCTTTACGGATACCAAATCAATGGTTTGCATCTTGCGTTCGTAAGGCGCAGAGATTGAGGTGATCGCTAGAAACAATGATATATTGATTAACATAGATTGTGTTGGATCCGTTGAGCCTTGTTTGGAGAAAATGAAGAAACTTCGAGGTGGGACTTTTGTGATTGGACTGCTAGTGGCGGTGAAGCTGTGGTGGTTTTGCCAAGTGGGTATGATTTCGATCGACAAATGTTAGAATTATTATTTTTACATTGAGCCCTGTCGACCTGTAGGCTGTACATTCGTGGCTTAAGAGCTCTTGGGGCTGTGGTGGAGATCAGATAATTATTATTTTTATTAATTTATATTTTAGTTTTAAAGTTCATTTCAGTATTATAGTGAGGAAGGATTAACTGATTATTTTCTGATTCTAATATGTTAGAATTAACTGAAAAAGTTGGTTTTAATGTAATTTAAGTAAATACTCTTAATTCTATATTTAAAAAACGAAATAAAAAAATTCATACACGTACAAAAATAAAAAAAAAATCCAAAAATCAAATCCTCCTTCACGCTTTTGCTGCTTATTCTTCTTCTTCACCTCCTGTTTCGCCTTTTTCTTCTTTCTTCTTCTTCTCCTTTGAAATTGAAATTCTAATTGTCTTCAAAACAATCCCAAATCAATCTTTCGGTGTATTCAACTGCCGGGGGCGGTTAAAGAAAGAATGTGAATAAAAATCAAAGTTTGCTTGGCTTTTGGTGGTTGTGATTGGTTGTATTACTACTGGGACAATTTTTGCACATTTTATCCAGCATTTGAGTTGGCTCGAAAGTTTTTCTCTCTCTTTTATTCCGGTAATAACAGTTGGCTATAGGGACTAGGCTTTTGTTAATGTTACAGGGAGGTGTTTTCTTATATTGTTTGGTCGCCGGTAAGCTCACTGGCAGGCTATGAAGAAACAAACGGTGGTAAAGTGAAGAGAGTTTTAAAAAATTGATTTTTTGGATTGTGAGTATTGCAGCAATAGACCTTGGGGTTGACTCTAAGAATTTGATAGAAAGGGAGACTGAAAAGAGAAAAGAGGAAAAAATAATTATCGTGAATGTTTCCTAGCCTTCCTTGGCAAATTGGAGATACCATTTTTTTTTTTTATTATTTTTAATTTGAGAATGGAAAACAACGGTGATAACGAAGTGTAGAAAAAGAAGAAGAAGAAACGTAGAAGTAGGCAGGCGGGTTTTATTTTGTTCTTTTTGTTTTTCATTTTTAGAGAAGCAGCAGTAGAAGAAAGAGCCTGAGGGATTAGTTTTTATTATTTTTTATATATTTTAATATAAAAAAGAAAATAAATTTAATCAAATAATAGTTAAAGATCATGCAGCATTAATTAATTGGGGAGTGTAAGGAATGCTAATAACATATGAATATAAGATTTTCGAATATTTATTTTGTTTAAGAAAGTTATGGAAATATTGTTTTTAAATTAATTTCATAAGAGAGAATTTATAAAATTAGATGATAATTGTTATTAGTGCATCAAATTATTATTAGTAAAATAAAAAAATAAAAAAAGGGTTGAGTACCTTAAAGTCTCTGTTTACCTTGACTCGGTCACCATTGCTCATTGTTTCAACGAATTGGGAATGGCAATAATTTTTCATCTTTATTTCAATTTAATTAATTCATAAAATAAAATTAATACCATTGAATCGACCTTAAGTACATAAAGTAATGAATTAATTGCAAAAAATTCATTAAACAACTCATTTTATTTAAAATTTAGTCATAATAATAATATACAATTTTTCAAAAGAAAAATATGATATACAACATTGTCATTTTTCTATGTTATAAAGCGTTTGATATTATATTTTACATAATATACATTGTTTCATATATGTTTCACATAATCATCGGCATATGTAAGTTAGAGACCAAAAATTATATTTTTCTATCTGTTTTGATAAATTGACGGAAGGAAATATTGATTTATTTAATTGGTAAATTTATATTTTAATAATATAAAAAATAAATTTAAATATTGCTTCTATTATGTATGATTATATATGAATTCGAATTTTATTAACGTTTAATTATAAAAATATTTAAATTAATCAGCAAAATTGACAGCTTTAGATGAATAATAAAGATGATGACGATGTGGCCCCATTACTAATACATCAATACACATTTGTCGATTGAAAATTTTTATTTGGTGCATGTTTAATTAACTATCACTTACCTCTCTTAAAATTTAATAATATTTTACTTAAACAACAAAAATATAAAAATAGTCATCTACCTCACTTCTTTCTTAAATTTATTCTTTATAATTGTTTTTATACTTTTATATACGATAATAAAATTTTTAATATTTATTTATTTATTTTAATTATTGAAATATTTTATAGATGAAAAATAATTAAATATTTCATATATTAGTTAATTATCTCAATTTTATTTTATTATTAGAATATATTTAACTATTATTTGAAAGAAAAATCTTTATAGCAAATTTTGAGATAATAACAATAATTTAGTAAAAATAAAAATAATTATCTTTGATTTATCAATGATAAGGGAATGTCATAAAACGTTTTTATTAATTATTCAATTATAATAATTGAATATCTAATTATTGTTATTTTTAATAGTAATTAAATATATATTTTAATAATAATAGATAAATAAGTAGTAGCACAATTTTATTATTACATATAAATATATAAAAATAATTATAGAAGATAAATTTTTAAAAAAATAGATATAAGATTATTCTGTATATCTAAGTAAAATATGCTCAAAGTTTAACAGAGGTAAGTAAGTAAAATATGATCAAAGTTTAACAGAGGTAAGTGGCAATAATCGTAAATAAAATCTACGTATTAATGAATGATCATCCATTCTTTCCTTCCACACTCGGGAGGTATATATGCTTTATGATTTTCTAGGTGACAGCTTACTCCTATGTAAAATTTCTATTTTTAATTAATGAATTAATACAACATAGTAATTTTCAGCACTTGCAAGAAATTAAAATATTTATTTTACAGGTAATATACTTATTTTCTCTTATTTCAATCTATGCAAAATTTAAAATTTTGATTAATTCACTTGATTAGGTATGATGCGATGATTAATTTCTGTTAGTTTTTAATTAATTGTATAAAATTATTTTTTGATTTTGTTAGCATTCAATCGGTTAACCCGCCAAACGAATGACTATTAATATGTAAATATAATGTACGCTAAATCGAAATAAATTTTAGTAATTTAATTAATATATAAATATGTTTATAATTAGCTAATAAATATATATAATGAATATACTAATTAATTAAGTTATAGAATAAAAAGAATTTATTTTTTTTTGAAAAATATAATTTATTTATTTTTATTTAATAAATATTTGAATGATTTTTAATAGATAAACAAATAAATAAGGATTCCTATGAATCCTACTTCCTAGCTGTTTCTATAAAAATAAATATTAGAATTCTAATGTCCTTTTATTCTTTTTCGTTTCCTTTTTCACTATTCTAACTAAATATATTTTAATTATTTATTTTGTTAATTAATTTTTAACCGTATTTTCTTTTATCAAGATTTAAATTTGTAAGAGAAGGGAAAAATTTTGTCAAAAAGCTTTAATAATATAAAGTTAGAGAGAAAAAAAGTATTTAAGTGAGTCGGACTCTTTAATTATTAAAATATTATATTTTAATATTTAATCAAAATAATTGTGAGTAAAATAAATCTTGATTTATTAGGATCTTATCTTATAGAAATTATACGTACTAATCTTATTAAAAAATTACGAAAAATTAGATAATCACAATCCTAAATTTAAAGTCGGAGTAGTGTTAGGTAGTTGGTTCTGTCTTGTCTTGGTTTCTCTAATACGCTGCCGCCAAAATGGCGTCTTCCCTCTCTTACTCAAAACAAGTTAAACCCTACACTGCATCTCTCTCTTTCCCTCGTCTCCCAACTCCGCAAACCCTGATCCCAACTCCCAAATTCCGTACGCTAAAACCGGAAACTCTTATCATAACTGGACCAACAACGCTTGCAGGTCATGTATCAGTTTCAGGATCTAAGAATTCGCCTCTTTCTCTGCTGGCTGCCACTCTCTTATTCTCAAACTCTTCTCTGCTTCGCAATGTGTCCACTCACTTGACAGATATCAAAGCGATGGTTTCCATTTTGCGGTCATTAGGCGCCGAGATTGAGTTTAATGCTAGAAATAACTATATATTGGTTAACATGTTAAGCCATGTTTGGAGGAAATGAAGAAAATTTGAGGTGGTCTCTTTGTGATCGGGCCGCTGCTGGCCTGGTTCGGTGAAGCTGTGGTGGGTTTGCCGGTGGGTGTGATATTGGGGAGAGACCTGTAGATCTTTACGTTCGTGGGTTAGGAGCACTTGGGGCTGTGGTGGAGATAAGATAAGTTTTATTTATTTACTTATATTTTCAAGCTCATTTCAGTATTATGCTGAGGATTGCATTATTTTTGCATACTAGCGTATTATGCAGAAGTTAATTTGAAGAATTTCTTGTCTGCATACTGAACCGGAGATATGGAAATGATATGTCGTAAATGAACAAGTTAATAATTTGCTGTCTGGTGATGTACTCATGAATATAGGAACAGCGGTGGTTTAAAAATGCACAGAGTGTAAAAGTTGAGACTGAAGAAGTAATAAGTGGTTGAAAATTAAGCAAGATGCTTATTTTCATTGTTATAGGTAATTATATGTAACGTTGAGTATAAATTGATATGTATTATTCGCCACATTGGACGGTCTAGATTGACATCTGGTGATCTAGTTCTAGCACCGCTGTTGTTACTTATTATCTTTTAGTTCAAACAGAACCATATTTTTTAGTGTGCATCTGTGGCTTGTAGAATGCTTCCTTGGAAGTTCCTGTTTTCACGAACAGCTATTGTGTAAATTTGTGTGTTTCACTTGTAAGCAGAAAAGATGGAGGACATTGTAAAGTTTTGTTTAATTACAATGATGAGAAAAGGCTTGAGAGGTTTTTATGTGATCAAACATCTCTTGGTGCTGAAGAAACACCTTGGTCTTGTCTTAGTTAATGAGCAGAATTACGTATTTAATAGGCTTCCAATATAGGCTAAGCACTTAGGAAATAGTGATAAACTTCATAAAATTGGTCATAAATCACATTATAGCTCAAATTGACATATTTCTTTTGGGGTGAGTGGCTGGGGGCATCAGTTATGGTATAACTTCTGTGTGCTTGTCTGGTTATTGCCAATAAACAGGCAAGAAAAAGTGTGGTCTGGCAAATAAAACCTGATTGTTCATAATTTACAAGCTGACTGAACATAGGAGAAGTGCACTAAAAGTGATATATTTTCAACCTTACAGGGATGGGAAAGTGCTGGCACATGCTGCAAATGGCTGAGGATTGGTTGGGGGAACATTCCACCTTGATTTCCCTAGTGTTGGGGCAACTGAAACTCTTATGATGGCAGCTTCTATGGCTCACGGAGTGAATGTGCTTTCAAATGTAGCTAAAGTATGATCTGATATATTTCTTTACACCTTTTACTTTCTAGTTGTGTGGAGGATAAAGAGGCCTTCGGCATCCTTTGTGGAATTAATTGAGACATTAAAGTGAATTTTCTCCCCAATTTTCACTACAGGAACCAGAGGTGATTGATCTTGCTCGTTTTCTGAATGACAGTGGGGCATGTGTATATGGAGCAGGGAGTGACAAATTATTAGTCAAGGGAAAATCCCAATTGTATGGTTCTGAATGTTATGTGCCACCAGATGGAATTGAAGCAGGCACTTTTATGCTTGCTGCAGCAATAACTCGTTCACGCATCTCAATATCATCTGTCATTCCATCCCACTTGTCATGTCTGATAGACAAACTATCAATTGCTGGTTGCAAAATTACACAATATAACCATGACACTTTGGAGGTAGGGAGAATTTCTTGTTATTTTGTTTTCATTTTTTTTTCATGTGGCTGCTTGAGGCATGAGAACTGGTTGTTATTCCAGGTTTCAGCAATCCCCGAATATGGTTGTGAGAATTTGCGAGGTTTTGATGTTAAGACAAGTCCATTTCCTGTTTTTCCAACAGATCTCCAACCTCAAACAATGGCATTTCTCACTACATGCAGTGGTTCAAGTATTCTGGAGGAATCTTTGTTTGAAAAACGCATGGGCCATTGTATATGATCAATTAATCAAATGCAACATGGCATCAAATACCTAGTTTCACGTTAACTTTAAAAATCCTTTTATATATTTTTATTGTTACTAGGACTTGTAAAAGAGGGCACATTCTGTTTCATTTTTTCCTAGATACCAGTTTGTTAACTGAAGTTCCCATTTCATACTATATCTCCAAGAATGTTGGTTATTTTGCTTCAAGACTTTGAATTCAGCCAATTGTTTCACTTCAAAGCAGATTTCTTTCTAGCAATATGATTGTTGGAATATCCTTAATTTGCTTTGAGGCTTTTAGTGTACATATGCTCCAAATCTGTTTCCTTTTGCTTTCTCAAAAGCATGCAGTATGGAAATTGTTTTATTATCTGCACTATCTTTATATATGTCTAAGTTTGTGTCATCATTTGGATAGTTAGAGAATTGAAGAAACTTGGAGCAAAAATTCAGTTGTGTGGGAGAGCTGCACTGGTTTTTGGGAGAGAGAAAGGAAGGTACAGTGCTTTTCACTATAGAATTTTTTATCTTTATATCTACTCAAAATTAAATTTGATTTTTCAAATCCCTTTGATTTCTTTTGCCAGTGTATTGTATCGTTCTCGGGTTACAGCTGCTGATTTAAGAGGTGGGGTGTCCTTGGTACTAGCTGGATTGGCTGCAAATGGAACTACTGAGATATGTGGCACTGCTCATATTGACCGCAGTTATGAGAACTTAGATACCAAACTTCAGCTTTTGGGAACTGATATCAATAGATTGATTGCTCCGGCCTACCAGCTATGACAATTATGATATTTGCTTAAATTAATTATAAATTTCTATGACATTGCAAGTGTCAATTAGGAATAATTTTTTCATATTACCTTCTAACCCATTGACCATCTACCTCTATTTTTCTTTTCTTTTTTTCTCTTTTGATCCCAAAGATCCTTTCCCCTCCTTTAAACCCAATATCTTGTACAACAATAACAGATATCAGGGAAACCATTTTTTTACTGGATAACCACTTTGCACATAGCTTTCATAACCGGTCAATGTACTTGTTTTGAAGTTTGCCAAGGTGAAGTAAAGAGGCAGCTGATATCATATTGTTCTCTGATGATAGATTAGCTGTCTCCCTTTTCAAATAGGAAGGCCAGCGTAGTAGACATTTTTGCTAGAGCAGATAGGAGTAAGCCATTGCATTGTACCGGCACATATCTTTATTTGTTTGTTTTTATCTTTTCCATTTTTCATTGTACTACTATTAAATGGAAGCGGATCAGTGGAATAAATTCTAGGTCTTGTATCAAGTCATGAAGTTAAATTTTTTAGGTTTTCAACATTTTACTTCTTGATGCACCTCTTCTGTCATGGTTTTACCTTCTGGAATTTGATTTCCTTTATAATCTTCAGGATCATATTCTTTATAAGCTCTCCAGCAACTTTGCGATTTGAACTTTTCTGATAAATCTTTTAATCTCTCGTAAGAATTTGTGTTGGGAAATCCCCAGATAACTGCAGGCTAATTGCCTGAAAACTGAAAAGCTGCAATATGCATGTGAGTCTGCATGTCAAGTCTATTTTTGTGATTCGTAGTGAAAACAACGATGCGTTCATTTGCTTTACATGACCAAAGTCCATCTATCACGTTCAGGGGTCAAGACAGTGTCAGCTGTTGAAATGATAAGAACTTTCAATTGAATAGGAAGAGGTCAAAATGAAAATAAGAAAGCTTGGCAAGCTTGCAATCAATGTTATAAAATTATACTGACCTGATCTCGATTGTTATTTCCCGATGCATGCTCTGATTTTCCGTTTGTTAGCTTGATACTCCGGTTAAGCAATATTTTCCCTTCGTGTTTGTTGAAAAAACGTTAGTTCGTATGATCGTTTTTGCTCTATTCTATTATTGGATCTCTTGGCTTGTCTGCAAATCAATTTCCACCTCACTTGCACATATCTGAAATCGGCAGTATTTTTTTTTTCTGTCTACAGAGATTGCCATTTTCTTTTCCTGCTAAGCCTTATTCAATTTCGCTATGTCAACGAGAGTCATTTAACTGCCTAAACAGTTATGAGAGGCATCAAACACTTGATTTGGAATGTTCCCTTCAAGTTCTACTGTAGCAACAGTAAGCTTGGAAGAGAACGAGAAAAATAGCAGAGATCAGAGAAGATGAAGTTTCAGACACTACAAGGGTGGAGAACACCGGCAAGGTTTTAAATAAGCATTACTGTACCCTTGTCTTGGACTACTGCTGCATTGTGCTTCTTTTACTCGGAAAATGTTTTCTGATGCGAGAAGGATCTTTGTCTGTTTATTGCTGCTTAAATGTGTGTGTCAAGATACTTGAGAGAAATTGTGTATTAAGTTTGCGAAGCCTGTTTTCCTTCCTACTTGTGCTTCAGACAAGCTTTTGTATCATAAAGCCTTTGAATGCCATAGCCAAGACTATTTCTCTCGCCTGGTCTTTAAGTTGACTCTCTATGTTTACATTTATAGAGAAACTTTCGACTGATATTGATATTTTGAAACAAGATCTAGGCTTTTCAGTTTGACAAATCCACACTCTACGACAACCTAACATAGGAAAGTTATACTCATTTCCTTTCTTTTCCACACTCATGGTTTTCGAACTTCGAATAGCTAGCTTGATTTTCAAGATGGTATGCCCCAACATGCAGATATATCATCAAACATCTATCAGAATAAGCCATTTGCTAAATTGCTTTTCATAACTCAGAATAAAATTTAATAGATTTCTCTTGTACATGAATGCAAAAAGTTGCCGATATAGCGCCAAACCCCCAACAACCTCCACACACACACACACCCCAAATCCAGAAAAACATAATGGACTTTTATCTTCTAAATCCTTTCCCACTCTCTCTTCTCCTTCCCCTCTGCATAGACTTCTCCTTGCATCGATGATCTTCCCCTTCTCTCTTCTCTCCATAATTCGATATCTTGGGAAGTTTCAGGCTCATCTGGCCCAAATTTCTTCTTGTAAAGGAAATCAACAAGGCCTTGCGGGGAAATTTCCTCACCATTTATCTTAATGAGTTTTCTACAACTTCTGCTGGGGACACTTCAACCTCCTTTATAAGCTCTTCAATCTCTTCAAAGAGTTTGTGATGGCGGATTCACTAGTAATTTAAAGCCAGTAGCTGAAATACAGAAAATGCACAATATGAAATGAATATGCATGTCTATTTGACCTGGTCTTTGGAAAGCTGTGTCAAGCGTATCTTTGTAATTGGTAGTGACAATAATGTTGCTTTCATTTTCAAGGCATGACCAAACTCCGCATTAACATTGAGTAGCGTTGAAAGTGTCACCTGATAAAAAGTCTAGAACACCCACAATATCATATAATAACCACATATGAAACTTGGAAAGCCAAGCAACATTATACTAACCCAATTTTGATTATCATTCCCTGATTCATGATGTGATTCTCAATTTTATTGCTTTGTGGTGCAGTCGATATCCTCGACAACAATTACAGATCATCGGTATGTACCGTAATACATTGACCTTAAATCAGAATTCTCAAAACCAGTTAAAGTCCAAATTGACTTGCAAATGTCATAGTTTTGGCAAGCTTGACTTGCCGGTATCAGGAGGACCATAAAGCAATTACCCTCGTTTCCAAACTCTTCTGTGACTCTGCAGAATTCCTTTTCATTCATGAAGGCGTTCAAATCACCCAACACTGCTTTCTTAAGTTCTGGATCCATTGCAAGGGTCTGGAAGATCATTGGGTGACCAAATGTGATAGTGTGTGAAAGTCAGTTGCAATAATCAGTTGGGTGGAGCTTTATCACCTTTTTTTCTCCTTTAGTTCTTCAAGTTGCTCCAAAAGGTAAGGCAGGCAACCTTTGAATATACTCTCTTTGTGTTACTTGCAAAATGTTAACTCATAAGATGTGATTTCCTCTGTTGTTTTATTAATCTTTTAAACATACCTATAAACCAGTCTCTACTTGTACATTTCTGAAAACATAAATTGTTTCTTAATTGTTGTCTACTGCAATTACCAATCCCTTTTCCTGCTCAGCCTTACTCTTACTCTGCAAACAGATTGAGTCACTTTATTGCCTAAATAGCTAGGAGCAGTCTCAAAATCTTGGTTACGTATGGTTGCTTGAAACTCATTGACAACAATAGTTGATTGAGAAGAGAAATGACGAGACAGCTTGAAAAGACCGGAAAAGAAGGGATGGAGACTTTTGCTGTATTTTTCATAAGCATTACAAGCAGCTAAAGAGGCTACAAAGGATAGCGCTATTGTTGCATTGGGTGTATACTTATCCGCATTTTCCAGGACTCAAAACGAGGGCTTCAAGTCAAATATACGAATTCAGTTGCATAGTTGGTCACAAAGCTTTTGTTCAACTATTGCCTAAACTCATAGCTATTGGAATCCTTGAGCAAAAAATATATACATTCTCAATCAATTCCTAGCTACAACAAGTACTGTGGAGGAAAGCCTGGAAAATTATGTAGACCATTCCAATAGGGAACCTATTTTCTATCCAGTATACAGAGGACATTTTCTAATTCACAAATCAATTGCTTGAACAACCAGTTATAACCTAGCTTCCAAGCCAGAAGCTCTATGAGTAAAGAAGTTTGTTCCAATCTGGATTCTAGAACCATAACCCAGATCCCAATCTGAAGATAAAATTAGGAAAATACCCATAACTCAGAGAGCAAAACAATTCAGAAACAAACAAATATTAAAGCAAGAAAACTGTAAATCACATAGTCGTTAACCCAGAACCAACAAATTGAAAATACTAGCAAAGCTAAAAATGAAATATGAACAAAATTCACGGGTAGTCGTGTTGAGAGATATCAGAGGAAGAACAGAGTAAGAGAGATCGATAAAGGACAATTGGAGCGGAAAAAATTGACGAAAATTTCTGCTGAAATTAACGATGGTTAATTAATTACAAAGAATTCAAGAATCCCTTTGCCTAAAGTTATCAACTAAACCCTAAATCTGTCATTGCAATTACTTTCTTAATTTCTTTACAAAAATTCGGTTTTTCACTGGATACTAAAGTTTTTCAACCTACTATTATTTACCTCAAAAAAATGAAAAACTGAATCTTTGATCAACCATCAGTTGATCGGAGCCAAAGTCACTCAACATTCAGCAAAGAACTAACAAATTCGTCCTCCTCAAGAAGCCTCAGCCTCCCCAAAACCTTGTCTCTCACCTCCTCCAACTCCGACATCATCACTGCCAGCTCCTCCCCACTCCAACATCCATTCATCTTCTCCTCCAAACCCGCCAAGAACCCACAAACTTTGGTTTCAATTTTATCACTCTGGACATCCTCTGAGCTACTGTTTCCTCCATTTACGAATTTCTCAATAACCTCCTCAAATGAAGGTGACCCGTGAACGAAAGGCTTGCCCGCCGGCGAGAAAACCAGAACGGCGACTTCAGCACTGGTGCATTGAGCGTACTCGTGGGCTTTCTTGAAAAGCCCTTGCCGTCGTTTTGAGAAGGTAACCAACCTCGATTTCTGATTTTCAATCCTTTCAATTTCAATTTTCCTTTTTCCCTTTCCAATCGGAACACCCATGAAGGAGACAAAAGGACGGCCAGTGAAAGTAAGAATAATGACGAATTTTCGAGTGAAGAAAAGGAAGTCGGTTAAACTTTGAGAAGCAGAGGATAGGAAAAGAAAGATTGCAGGTTTTACGCGCGATTACGTTATTTTATAAAGCGGAGTCACGCGGCAAAAAGCGTTGAAAACTTGACTGTCTTTTTAGACCGTTAGAAATTGAAAATTTTTACGAAAAAAAAAAAATTAATAATTATATTAATATATTAAAAAAAAACGCATGAACTTCAAATTTATGCATTCAAATTTATTTAGATTAAAAATTAAAAAATAAGTATTATTTATAGAGAATTATGTTATGTATCATTAGTTGAGAACTTCAATAATCATTTTAGACTTAGCCTAAGGTTTTAGTCATAATTAAATAGTCAGCAAACACGCATGTGATCATTTTTTGTATTAATCTGTTTAAGATTAAACGAAACATCAACTTGATGAATAAGTATATACATTTAAGCACATTATTTTAATTATTTAACTACTTCGTGTCCAATCAAACTGTGTACAAATATTCAACTTTATGCTCCCCGATGTTGCATTCCATGAAATTTTATTGATTTATTTTTCTTCAAGATTTTTCATGTTGTTTGTCTGACTGCTAGATTTAATGGGCATTGATCCAAGTGGAATACAAGAATATGATAAACATTGGATGTTTAGTTTTCTCTCTTCCGTATAGGTATATCAAATTTATGGAATAAAGGGTTCTATCAATTCATTAGTTCATATTTACTTGATTATGGGATCTGGTGTTTTGGACCCATATGGGAACCTGGAAAGCCAGCTTAGTTAGAACATCCAGATAATATGTTGCTCTTCATTACTTTATGTCAAGAGATCGTCTGATTTCTTGGAATATTCATTCTGAAAGGATTAAGAGAATGAAGGGGTGATAGAAGAAAATAGCAAAACTGCGTAGTTTTGATGACATCAAGGTTTTGGAAGTAAAACATTGCTAAACTATCGGATCCACTAACTTCGCTTCCTCGAACACGTTTGGAAATAAACTGAAAATTCATGCCCACTCAACGAAAAGAAATGACTTTTTATTAGAGACATTGAAATTGGAAACAGGGATTTTATCCTCTCTCTACGGGATTTCATTATATGAAATTGATATTTATTATATTAAATTATAGATAATGTAGAAATCAAGGTGTGCATATATATTAAATAATGATCATAATGATCCTATGATATTAATAATCATTATAAAAAGTTCAACTAAAAATATAATGATCGTTTGAATCATATATATATATATATATATATATATATATATATATATATTAAAATTAATTCCAATTTTATTTATGCAAGCTGGTTAAACACTGAAAAGATCAATTTTATTCATGCATCCACTAATTTGGAGTCTTTGACTTTTTCTTTTCATGACATACTTAAAAAGGCAATTCTAGGTCTTTAATCATTTCGATTGCATCCCCTGTGTTGTCCCTGCTATTGTTCTATGATAGGCTGGCTCTTCATCCCGCTCAAGAAAAAATTGTTGAAGGCGGAAGAGTGTTCTGGAGGCAGATATTGTTGACTGTCTCAGATCTCTCACTATTCCTCTCCTTGTGTGTTCAAGGAAAATGAAAATTCCAGTTTGGCAATCCATGGCTTTCTCCTTCGCCTTTGAAATTATTTTTCTAACAATATGTACGTGGAAGGTACTGAGTTGGATCTGGTTTCCCAGGAAACTCCTACAAACTCTTTCATGGAGACACCAAAGAGATTTATAAGATGACAATAGAAGCAACGGGCAAACCCGTCACTATTTCTAACGACATTCTACTGAGAATTTACCTTACTAGAATCATACGATCAGCAAGTATGGCACGTGCGTTCCTTACAAAATATTAGCTTTTAAGGATATAGTCTATATGCCCTTTTCTTTACTTTCATTTCTGTTGTTCAAAATTGTCAAATTGGTCCCTATTTTTTGCAGCTAGAGAGATCCATTGATATTCTATAATTTAAGTTCATATTCACCATTTTATTCTCATTTGGGATTTGAATTAGAAGTGTTGAGATTTACAAAGTAATTAGTGAGAAGTGCAGGTAAGAATTCTTTTGTGTGGATTGGTTCAACTCCAAATATAAATGTCACGGACCCCGATTTGATACGGGAAATTATATATAGACATGACGTCTTTCAAAAGCCCGAAAGAAATGCTCTTGGCAAGTTAATTGTGCAGGGGATGGCCATGTATTATGACGATCAATGGAGCAAAGTCAGAAAAATTGCCAATCCGGCCTTCCATATAGATAAGTTAAAGGTTAGTTTATGGTTTTTCATTTTCTTTTCTAAATTATTGTACTGTGAGTTTTATCTTTTATGACTGAACTGAGAAATACAGGCAAAACTAAAAGAGAGTCATTTATATGCATATACAATGAATACAATGAGTATGGCAGAACTAAAATAAATGCACACTTCAAAAAAAAATGGACTTGGGTCTTTTCGAAATCCTGATATTTAGTTTTTTTTTGTTTTTTTTTTCTAAATTTCAGGATTTGTTGCCTGAAATGTATACAAGTTGTAACGACATCATAGAGAAATGGAATATCTTCGTCTCAAATGGAGAATCTTGTGAGTTAGATGTGTGACCTGATATTCAAAAATTGATAGCGGATGTGATTTCTCGGACAGGCAGCAACTTTGAAGAGGGAAGAAAAATATTTGAACTAATGAAAGAGAAAATTCAAGTTATAACTCAAAAGTTTGCTGTATGTTTACATCCCAGGATGGAGGTAATTGCGCAAACTTGGATTTTTTTTATCTAATGTTTACAAATTGCATTATATGTGTGTTAGATTCCAAAGGTGTACCTCAAAGTGATCAATTCCAAGTCCGAGTGTTTTTGAGTATTTCAAACACACAGTATAAAATATCATAGGAATTTTGGTGACTGAAAGTTCTTTGATTTGACACTCTAAAACCTGAATATATAATCTTCACAATATCTAGTTTCATCTGTAGGTTTTTGCCTACAGCAACTAATAGAGAAGTGAAAAGCAATTATAAGGAAATGCAAAAACTGATAGAAGATATCATAAATAAAAGACAGGAGATGTTGAAAGTCGAAAATACCTGCAACAATGACTTATTGCGTTTATTAATGGAATCAAATTACAAAGCAATTCAACAAAAGGAAGTTGGAATGAGTCTACAGAAGTGATCGAGGAATGCAAGCTATTCTATCTTGCCGGACAGGAGACTACTGCATCATTGCTTGTATGGACAATGCTTTTGTTAAGTATGCTCCACGTTGGCAAGAACACGAAAGAGAAGAAATTTGTCAATTTTTTGGGAGCAGAGTTCCAAAATCTGAAGATCTGAACTACTTGAAAGTAGTAACACAAATTCTGTGCAAGGTACTCAGGTTATATCCACCATCAACTTTGTTTGCCCGAATGAATACAAAGAATACCAAACGAGGATGCCTTGATCTGTCACCTGAAGTCATGTTTTCATTGCCAATAATTGGAGTTCATCGTGATCCAGAATATTGGGGTGACGATGCAACGGAGTTCAATCCGGGTGGATTTGGCGAAGGAGTTTCAAAGTCAACGAAGAATAATCAAGTTGCACTTTTCCCATTCACCTGGGGTTCTCGAATATGCATTGGACAAAACTCTGCATTGATGGAAGCATAGAAAACAGCCCTTTGCTCACCGTTCGCCCCTCATCAACTTGAGTTTGACCTATATCTCAACAATCAATCACCAAATCTTGAACACTTTCCTACGCCGAGAATTTTCGCGACACTTATTCTATATGCTTCATTACCACCGTCAATTCTCAATTCAATTGTCTATATGATAAATAATTATTTGCTCCTATCCCGTTGTATTATATAAAAGCTTAAATACGATCATTATTAATATCGTATAAATTAAGATTTATGTGTTTTTAATTTATTAAATATTAACTTTGAATTTGGCATTAAAATAAAAGCTGAATTATATAAAGACACGTGTGATTCATAAAAAGTTCAACTAAAATTAAATAATGATGTTGTTATTCATATTTACATATACAAAATTATCAAATTATTAGTAATTATCACAAAATTCACTTAAAATTAAATAATGATATATTGTGATTCATACTAAAATTAAATAATGATCATCCCAAAAAATCCTATTAACAATTAAATAATGAACGTGTGATCTTTCTCTTTTAATTTATGTTCCTAGCTTCTCTCAAATTTTTCATGGAAGGGTCTCGAAATCCTTGAGCAAAGCAAGGCGGAGGATGAAGAACAACTCTTAACCCAGCTTCCTACAGTGAAATATTACAAACGTTTTGACCTCTATCAGTTTTTAAGGATTTTGGTTTCCATTTTTGTGTATTCATTTCATGGCATTAATCTCCTCCCAAAAGTACTCGTCAAGCACAAGAAAGTGAAATCATATTAAGTTCTTTTGCAAAATCAGGCACAACTTGGCTCAAAGCACTCAAATTTTCCGTTGTAAGCCGTTCTCATTATACATTAGAAAACACTAAAAACTGCTCTTCGCTAACCACTTCCCCTCATAAACATATATCTTACCAATCAAATACCAAATCCTGTACAATTTCCTACACCAAGAACTTTATCAACGCATAATCCATATGCTTTATTACCACCTTCAATTCTCAATTCCAATTGTCCCATTGTTTACATTTCTAGGAGCCCTTTGGACCAATTCATTTTGACATGATTTTGAGACAACACCTAAATTTGTGAAGGTGGCAATCGCCCCTTGTTACAGACTTACATTAAATTGGTGCTAATTAAG
Organism: Trichilia hirta; assembly: GCA_035221805.1. Classification (NCBI taxonomy): domain Eukaryota; kingdom Viridiplantae; phylum Streptophyta; class Magnoliopsida; order Sapindales; family Meliaceae; genus Trichilia; species Trichilia hirta. Next base: position 3,342,686 of record JAWDEX010000008.1, on the reverse strand, counting down.
CTACAAACTAACATTTTGAAAAAACTATAAAAGGGGCAACAAAAAAGAGGTCACAAAATTTTTATCAAAATCATTTTACTGCCAACATTTCTAAAAAATTGATATTTACCACTTCATTTCTCTTTTACTCCTTTTATCGTACCTTTATTTGCTAATTTAAGCGGTGAAAGTAAATTATTGATAAAGTTCGGAATCTAACTCGAAAAAATTCAAGGAAATCATTCAACTTAAAAGTCACAAATTCTTATGTTAATTTTTAAAGAAGTGAAAATTAGAAATTTAACCGCAAGTAATATTCATTGATTTGCTTGATTTAAAAAAAAAAAAAGAGTGGGTAAAATCGAATATATATTCATTGATTTTGTTATTGTTTTGAGATGAAGTATTTATTTTACTTTTTCCTTTTTTATTATTAATTTTATTAATTTGTAATAGCCCAAAAGTTGTGAATTCTTTCCTTTGTGGGCTTTATGCCCGAGAGTTGCAATATCTTTTTACGTAAACTTTGGGCTCAAACTTGGGCTTCTGTTTGTGGAAGATTTAATTAAATTGTGCTTTGTTAAGTCGATTCAAAACACTTTCACATTTGCCACATACCACACATCACATCAATAACAAAAAACTCCTATTATAGTTAGGCTTTATTTGAAATTTGAAATTGTAATGCAGGCTTCGTTTGAAATTACAATGCTTTTATTATGTTTTATAAATAAAATTAATTAATAAAATTTACACATTTTATATTAATATTTAATATTTATAATTTTTATGTTACTGTAATGGTGACTTAAAAACGAAAATACAAAAATATTAAATAGTACCTTATTTAATTATTTCACCAACATTTTTCAACGAATAGCATGGTATAATCCAAATTGATTATAACACAATGATATTAAAGTATAGTTGAGATTTATAGATAGGAAAATGAACTCTTGACTCTTGGTTTAATTAATGTTATTGTTTGCCATATGGGAGATTTTAATGATTGAAAGCAACTCTACCTAATTTTTTTCACCATTTTAAAATGACATTTATTTTCGTGGTTTTCTTTCTACATATGGTGTCTGCATTTTCTATCATTCGAGTAATTATTATCATTATTAATATTGGAATCATTAATTTCATCATTAAACTATACATAAAATCAAATGTATAAATATTTTTTTTTTTACATGTTAGTGATTATGTTTAGTATTTTCAATGTAATAATATATGGTATCGATCTACCTCTTGTATTAAGTGGATTAAGTTGAAATAGATTTTAAAATATGTGTATTACAATTAGTTCAATCAATATTATTTTTAAGACAGCATTGAAAAAAAATTGTGGTTAAAATGCGAATCACATCAAGAAGAAGTTTAGTTTTATTTTTTTAATATTTAAAAAAATTTTAAAAATTGGAGTTTAATAATATAAAAAGTCACAAAAATACGAAAACTTTAGAATTTTGTTTGAATTAAATCTACTTAATTAAATTGGCATAACATTTTTTCAATAGTGGATGGAGCCACCCATAAATATTGAGAAGTTGTCGACACAAGATGTGTTGTTTTATTAAAATTTAGCTTGTGCTCTCTTATTTTTTATTATTATTTTTTTTTTTAGATCTATGATTTTATTCATCTTTTATATATATATATATATATATATAACGATTTACTTGAAAAAAAAAATCTTAGAGTAAAATTATTAGTCTAATAATTTTATAAATAATAAAAGGAATTATTTAAATGTACCCTTAATCTTATCTCTATATAATGCAATATAATATTGTCGTTTTTAAGTAAAGAGATTTGCGTCATATTTATTGCATAATAAGAATATTCATGGAGAAATGGATTTAGAAAATCAACCAACCAAAAATTAGATATTTACATTTTCATTACATATCGCATCAAACGAGTCATTATCTATACACAAATTAATGTGGCCTTTACAAAAGTGGGGATTAAAGTCTAAACAAAGAGGGACCCAAATTTTAATTATTGATCGGATCCAATTTTGTACAAAAAATGCAAACGCATAGCGACGTCGCTTTGAGTCATTGACGATTTCAAATGCAACTTTTCTTTATTCTTTTTCAAAATAAGTATAATCACTAATTTACCCTTACCATAGATTGTAATTACAATCAACTTATTGATTTTATAAACGCCCTTTTATCTTGCCACGTCATCATGATTACCCAACAGTCAACGAATGATCTCAATTCCTCTTAAAATTAATCGAATTTACTTTAATTCATCATAAATTTGACAAAATTCAACAAGCCGTTAAAGAATATATATATATTTAAAAAACGGAATCACGTACACCGAACTAAAACGACACCGTCTTCTGACGTATACGTCATATCTACAATCTAATCCGATCTGATCCATGTACGAGCAACGGCCATATTTGAGTGTCGGTAAAACAAGAACCCGGCTTTAATAGCTGAGCTTTACTTGTACCGTACTGGTCGTAAATCTACAGTAATTTTACAGTTTTATTAATTCACTTGATATATAGCACAGTAAGGAACAGTACAGTACGTCGATCGTCATGATTACTTTTTTAGCTTCTGAAATTTCTGTTTCTATCGTATACATCTTTATGGCTTGCAATAATTAACAAAATTTTAGGGTAATTCCACGCCTCTAGATAATTTAATCATCGTCATTCGCGGCATGGCAGTTGTACGAACGCGCTCCCAACTGTCAATCAATTTTTGCTCTCTTCGTTCGAGGTTATGTCAAGAATATTTTGATAAGGACTATAGCTCTGTTATTTTCCTTCATTTTTTATTCTAATTTTTGAATAAACTTATTGACTACTTTTTTTTTTTTTTTGGGTTAATAATCTTACTTACAAGGAAAATTTCAACATCATGAAAAATTAAAACATAAAAATATAAAAACAAATTATTCGTACACAAATTTAAAAATAACAATCAAATAACTTCAAAATGTAATAACGATATTTTAGTCCATAATTTTTCTGAAATATTTAACTGTAGCCCTTTATAATTGTTCACACCAAAATTTTTATTCAAAAATATCTAAACTACAATTTATTTTTTGTATTAGTTTTTTGCATTCAATCATTTTCAAAGTAATAATATACGTCGAATGCTCCAAGGAATCTAACAATCTGTATATTTGGAATTTGGTGGTAGATTTGGCATATTAATCTTTTTTTTAAAAATATTAATTAAAAAGAAAAAGAAAAAAAAAAACGATTTTCTTGTCTACAAAAATTTGTCTTCTACTAAATCAAGAACCTTCCTTGAATTTCCGACATTACCCGTAGAAATTGGTCAAAACTACGACGCATATACACTAATGGCATTCATTGCAACAGCAAAACACGTCGACAATACTGACCAAAGGCGCCACCAAACCAAAAGGACGGTTAACGTTCGGAACAGGTACCGCTTAGCACCGACCAATGCACTTGCGTACTTTTTTTTTTTATTTATTTATTATGTTTTGGTTGGTGTGTTGTTTGGAACACTTAAATGCTCACATGTGATTGGAGCTCAGAAAAGCCCCTCAAACATTTGCGACACTGAGACAAATAACACCTAACTCCATTAGGAATCACTTCGAGCCAAAAGAGCTTCTCAAAAGCTCAATAAAATAATAATATATAAATAAAATATTAAAACCATCATTAATTGCACTTAATCTGAGGATATGATTGTTATAATAATGTTGACAAAACAAATAGGGTAGCTTTTCAATTCAAGGCTAATCTAATCTGAACTTCGTTTTAATCAGGGAAGTCTAGTAGTTGAAAACAGTGATGAACTACGTCAACCACTCTCCACTCGTTATTAAGAAAGCCAATCCTTCATCAAACGATGCTTGTGCCTTTTCAATCTTATCTCAAAGACCAAGTCAGGTTTCCCTGGCCTCACCACTAAATAGGTTAGGTAAACCATTCTACAATACCAGGAATATTATTAAAACTCGATGGAGCGTCCAACTAAAAACCAGGAACGCTAAATTCGCAACGTTAAAACGTCAAAGTAGCGGCGCAATCCTACATGTAATATCACGTACGTTGAGTACTGTTTGAGATGAGGAAAAAATGACATATTGGCCTTGATTTGCAATTGAGAATCCACGGTGTTGTGCTTGCAAAGGGAGAAAAGAAGAAAAAATGGGGCATCTTTTTTTATTGATGGAATGGTTGAGTAAAAACAACAATATTTATAACAACATATTCATCCTTCTTTCACTAACCCAGTAACTAAGTACCCACCTGACATCCAATCTCCCTCGGGGCTTCCAATCTTTTGTATATATATCACATATATACATGTACAGATCCTCTTCTAAGAGCCTGCCGGTTCGTTTTCTCTATATATCTCTCTTTCTAAATTGGCTAAGGACCACATTTAATCAAATTGTACATACTTCTCAGCTTCTACTCTTGATGGAAGTGGGGGATACAAGAACGAGGCCGGCCTACGAGAAAATTGACAAGAATTTCCAAAAGGAAAAACAAAAACAAAAATAACAAAAGGAGATGGCTGAATGAAGATGGAACCACAGAGTAAAGGAGGAATGAATGAATAAATAAAACTGCAAAAGGAACTAAGCTATCTCTCTGGGTTCCTCTGGCTAGTGCGATTATTATATGGCTCTGATTTATGTCACAGTTATCTAGTAATCGATTTACTGTGGGAGGAAAGAATGGTAGGTAGGGCTGTGGAAGATTATTCCCATCAAATTGGGGATTTGAGTAGAGCGAAGTAGCCAAAAAAATAAAAAAAGACAGAATTACAGAGGACAGTCTTGAGTTCTAAAAGCTGTAATGCCTCACTGAGTGTTCCAACATATCACGACTAGGGCAGACAATTTCCTTCACTCGGCTACCATTTTTGTATATCTTGAATGTAGGTACAATCCTCACGTTCTCAGCATTTGCGACTGCAGGAGTCTCATGGATGTCAACCTTTTAATTAAACATCACCAGAATATAAGAAACTCACTTTGTTTCCATCTTTTTCAAATAGAAGTAAAAATTTATAGGGGGCAGATATGAATGCGAGCCATTTACCTTGAGAAAATTTATGGAAGGGTAGCGGGCACATAGTGTATCCAAAAATGGAGATATTTGCTTGCATTGTGATTCATATGCTGCTTTGAAATATACTACAGAGACACCTGCAATTTTTAAATACAATATCAAAAGCATTCTTATGAATGCAAGTTGAAATGAGAAGATGAAGATAATTTGAATATAAAAAAATGTAAGTTGAATGCAAACCTTGTAAAGATAGTGCAGCTTTAAACTGCTCAAGACCGGACACTTCCTCTACTTCACCACCAAACTTCATATTATGCACTTCTTCACCACGCGATTTCTTCAATGCAACCTGAGCATGAAAGAGGGATTCTGCAACTTCATTGTCGTCAGGAAGCTCTCTCCTCAAAACCTCATAATCTCTCACAGCATCCACCCACCTTTCTAGCTGTAGTTAACAGCAATTATCAGTGTATATACGAGTAGCAAAACAAGAAATAAGAGAAAAACAAGTATAAAACACTGTACCTTGCAGCTTGAGGCAGCTCTTCGAAGAAGTGCTTTAGTGTAATTGGGTTGAATACGTAAAGCATGGTTGCAGTCTTCTACAGATCGCTCCCACTGCCCCAGTTTGAACCAACAAGCAGCTCTGTTGCAATAGAGAACAGAATTTGATGGATCAAACCTGAGGCCTTCACTATATGCTGAGCAGGCTTCAGTGAACCTTTCAGATTTAAAGAGATCATTGCCACGCGTACGGGCTCTTGCTACCAACTTAACATTGTTAAACAGCACAGCAACTTCAACATTTCGGGGATCAATTTGCCCAGCTTTTTCAGCAGCCATAACTGCATTCTCAAACCTGCACAACATACATCATCTATTCTCACTCTCACCTTTGACATCTTATTTCTGACAAATCGTAGCATTTTGGAACTCACCTTCCCAGAGCCATTTCAATCTGAGCTCGGACAAACAAGGGATAAGCTTCAGAAAGCATCCCAAAAAATTTAGTCTGTGAGCAAGGGACTGTGGATGATACTACTTTGGGAATGTTTAACAGGCTTGATTCAGCATCTTCAAGTTGATGGAGCTTCAAAAGGGCTTCTACTCTACATATATAAAGCTGTAATTTCAATATGAAACAGTTGAGTGATATGTTACCTATTAATCCGCACTAAGGTTACGAGGAAAGCTTTCAAGCTTGGGTATTTACCTGAGGAGAAAAGTCAGCCCCGGCAGCAATGGCTGCATCACTTTCCCTCAGCACACTTTTCCAGTCACCAACCATACGGGCATCCATGCATTTGCTAAGATGCTTCTCTACTATCTGCAACTTCTGCAACTCAGTCAGATCTGGGCGCTGCCCGGGCAAACAAAGGTGACTCTGGGCCTTCTCAACCTCCCCTAACCTGTGACAAAATGCAGCTAAAATTGTGGTCAATATCTTTGCATGAAATTGACTGTCTGCAGCCTATGGCTCAGATAAGAAATCAACTTACAACTAACCAAACATGGATATGTATAAAAAAATTAGTGATCGATGAACTGAAATCATACAAAATAGTCAGACGGGAAAATGGAGATCAAATTGCCAGTAGATAAGAGATCATAAATCCATAAGGCAACAGATATGCTCTCATGGCTCTATTTATCAATACATAGTAAAGTCAAATTTTAACCGCCATGAACTGGATTTCCAGGAGACTTCCAATAATGAAACTAAAGCAAAAGTTTACCTCTAAATAGCTATAATTCATGGATACGTCCACAAAGGTGATAAAAGTCATTCAAAGGATGAAATATTAAATAAAAAACCTGGAATTCTTAAGCATTCAAGGTACGAAGGAGAAACTGGATCAAAAAGCAAAAACGTAGAGCAGGTTAAGGTCACAAAGGGAACTAGCTAAGAAAAAAATTGCAGGGGCGTCAGAAGTAAATCCCCTCACATTAGCTACGTCTAAAAATCTGACAATCATTCCATCCAATGCACATCAACAATCAATAAAACTCCTATCGAACCACAATAATACAGAAAGGTTAAAAAAAAAAGCAGCATATCAATTAACTCAAAACAAAACCCAAAAACGATCTTTGCTCAACATCTGCAACAACCAAGCAATGAGAACCATCTTCTATGCAAAGCTCACTTTCACCCGGCAGATGATTATCATTATAATCAATACTTCACAGAAATTACAAGAAAAATTACCAACCAATTTTAGCTTATGCAGCATTGGAAAAGTCAAAAATATCCCACCAAAAATCAAGTATTGTTAATACATCAACACAATCAACCAAGTAACCAGAAAAGCAGGGTTAATTCGGCCATCAATAACCTAACAAAAGAAGCCTTTCTCGTCAATGTCAAAGCATAACTAAGAACCTATTTCCACAAAGAATCAAGTAACAAGTCAATTTACGATGTAACACATATCGAAAACAAGAAACTCAGTTATATGGTCGAAAAAAAGAAAACAATGATCATCAATATAGATCAAGCTATCAGCAAAACTCACAGAAATTACACAAACCAATCAAATATTAAACCAAAATTATCACAATAATAACATTAAAAAATCCCCCGAAAACTCCGCTGTCCTCTCACTCTCACCTTAGAAGCAATGAACCCAAACGTTGATGAGCCCTCAAATAATTAGGATCCAACCTCACTGCCTCCTCACATTCTTTCACCGCCTCAACAATTCTTCCCAGCCCCGTAAGAGCTGCCGCTTTGTTACTCCTATATGCTGCGTTTAGCGGAGCTAAAGCTATTGCCTTATCATACATACTCAAAGCTTCACTAAAACAACCCTTTCTATACAACTCGTTCCCTAATCTCTTCACTTCCTCCGCGTCCCCGCCGCATGTTCCGCCCCTATTCCTGTTCACATTCACATTTTCTGGGCCAACGATAACACCTCCTCCGCTTTTAGCGGAAGTGGCAGCAGTTCCGCTAACGCTATTACTTCCGCCACGAATTATGCTCCCGTGTCCGTAGTGACCCAAACCGGATCCAAGCGTATCGGTTCTTGAGCTCCGATTAGATGTGAGACCCATTCCCGTCTTCAAAATTCTTCCAGATGGACAGATGTTGCCCGTGGGAAGCACATTGATGGGCGGTGAGTTAACGGAGCTCTGGTGCTGACCCGAGTATATTAACGGCGGAGTCGATCCAGAGTTGGATCTAGCATGACCGGGCTTTCGTGTCGGTGCGATTGGACTGGTTTCACTTGAGCCAGAGAGCTCTCCGGAGTGGCTATTCAGGCTAGATTCTGGCCTCCGGTTAACTAGGTTGGGCCTGGTTTGGCCCGAAACGGATCCAGATGAACTGGAACTGGAACTTGTCGAGTTCGTGGTCGTTGTGAGTCCACTCGTTCGAGTTCGCAGCGGCGACACAGGTGAACCCAGATCGAGTTCTCGAAAATCGGGCTTATTAGCTTCGCAACTCAATGGGTCATGTAAGGCGAGATTATCAAACCCTAACTCAGCAATGTTGCTGGTGTTTTCCCCAGAATGCGACATTCTATTCTTTTAATTTCTTTTCCCAGCGACCAAACGACAAAATTAACACTTCAATATCCCTAATATCCCCTCTCTCTTTCGGATTGCCTCTTTACCACTTCTCCAACGAGTTTTTTCTAGCAATGTCTGTCAATGGAACGAACACTTAAGAGAAGCGAAAGCAACTGTTGTAGATACAAAGAGAAGAACAACGTAAGCGGAGAAGAAGAGGCTTTGAAGAAGACATAAGAGAGATGGGGAAAGAAAGAAAGAGATGGGGATCTCGTGATATAAAAGATGGAAGCAAAGAATGAATGTGAGCAGAGAAATAGAGAGTGCTTTAGAGAGAGAAAGCAGGTTTTACAACAGACAGAGAAGAAGAAAAGAGAGAGAGAGAGGCTTATTTTTTCACTTGTTTTTCATCTATTTCCTTTCCTTGCTCTCTTCACCTGCTGCTTCACGAGACAGAAGGTTTCGCTTCCCCAGTCGCTCTCGTTTTTTTCATCTTTTAGGACTACTAATTTATTTTGCTTTATTCTTTAATTTGTGATTTATTATTTATTATTACTTAAAGTTTATAACATAATTTTAACTTGCAATTTATAAAAATAAAAGTCAAAATATAATAACATTTAGCTTTCTACATTTTAACAAAATTACCAATAAAGAGAGAGTTTAAGATATACAATTACTATTTATATTTTGTCATATTTCATTTAAATTTTGACAAATAAATTAATAATTTAAATATTATTTTTTTAAAAATATTTTATCATAAAAGGTGTTTTAAAGTTTATACAAATATAAAAATTAAATAAAACTTTTAAATTTAAAATAAATTCTCCGTGAACTTTGATAGTATAAATTTGAATAAAAAATACTTTATAAAAATTTAGTAAAAAATAAATTTATGCTCTTAATTATGATTTTCCTATAAATTTGGGACCTTAACGTTATTCTTTGCTTGGATGCCCTTCCTTCTGTCTATTGTCATCACTCAAATAGTCCCCATAATTCGCTTTATTTGCTGTTTTTAGTTGATGTATATGTTTAGTATACAAGCCCACTCTCACTGACGAATGACGATACTCCCTCTCAATCATAGCTTTTGTTTGTCTTTTGTTATTTATTTATTCTTAAAGAGCATTAAATTTAAAATGTAGTTAATTTTCTAATAGTGAGAATAGTTTTTCTTTAACTATAAATTTATATTTCTTCGAATATGTTAATTATATTTCTTTATTATAATACCATAAAAATTCAAATCTGTAGCATATAAATAAATTTATTTAATAACTTATCGAGTCAAGACTTAAGGGTGAAAATGTATTAATCTAATTACCAATTTTATATATATAAAATATTTTATATAATGAATTAAAACATATTATTAGTTTAAAATAAATTCAAATTTTGCAAATATTAAATTTATACTATTCACATATTCAAGCGTAAAATTATTTTCTTTTAAACGAAATTCTCTTCAAGTGTCACATCAATTCACCGTCATTGGAAATAGCATGTACAGTGCACGCACTATAATGGCGCGTGAGAGTAGTAAACAATTAGTAGCGGAGTGCGTAGGTTATGGGTATGTGCCTTGGGCGTTCATGTTAGACTGTTCACCTCCGAAAAATTTATCCCCGCGTTCGTTGCACTCTGGCGACAAAGTTACGACGGAGGGAAAGGTGAGTGAGATTGCATTTACCGCATGGATATCGAACGAACGGTTCATCGACCGCCGCGTCAGACGAGATCAAGAAAGCCTGTAGTAGTACTGTTATCTTAAAATTTCTTCATTTCAATGCAAAAATTCTACAAAAATAATTGTAAATAAATCACGAAACATTGGAAAAAAACTAACTTACTGTTCTATAAAATCAAAATGAATAAAATTTTTATCATATAACACGGGTGTTTTCCGCGTTTGTATATAATATTAATACGGTGTGAGTGCTTACATACTATATTTTCTTTTATTTAATAAAAATTTTATTCGGAGCTATAATCCTGGATTCCTGTACTTTCTAGACTTTTCACTTTCATACGCAAGCGAGATGCTAACACAAGATTTAATGAACTTCCCCCTTCCAAGTGACTTACATCCCCCTTTCCCCTAACTACTCCTAAACTATGTGTCTATTTACGAAAATACTTCAAATAAAATATCCGAATACTTCTGGAGTCATGGGAGTCCCGTAAAGGGGATTAGATTCTAATAAAATGAATTTTCCGGTTAAATTATCTTTTAGTTATGAAAATAATTTATAAATTTTAAATTTTATTTAAGTTAAAATTTTAGAAAAAAATGATTTATGATTTTTATATATTTATAATTTATTTTTAAATGATAATTTACTCTAAGGCCAAGCGTTGATTTTATTCCGAGTATGGGGACTATGGCATGATGGTAAACAATGTGTATAATGAGGGCGTTTTGGTAATTGAAATGAGCCATCGACAAAAGAAGCTGGCAATGTGCAAGAGAGAGTGCCGTGCCAGCTGGCCCATTCAGAGGAAGCCCCAAGGGTGACAGTGGCATCCAGCTAAGCGTTTAACGGCGAATTCAAGCGCCGTCAAAATAATCCTGAGTATATTCTCGTAAACGGTAAGGATTTCCATTAACGGAAACGTCAACGGAGATTGTGACAGCAGAGAGAGAAGACCATCCCGGAGGCAGCAGAACAGGGTGAACGATGATCAGGCGATATAATTCATGCCAGGTAAGCAAGACAACTAGGGGATGATTCTGTCCCTTGCGGCCCGCCGAAAGCTATAGTGTAGAATATTCCACGTGGCTATCAGATGGCCATTTCATGACGTGGCATGAAAACGGACCCGAGTTGTTTTTTTGGATATCGTTATCAAGGATGCTTTGGTGTTAATTTAATTTTAAAAAAATATATCAAAATTTGTTATAAATTAAACGTACTATAATATAAGTGATAGTGGCTATATCAATTAAGATATAAATGTAAATTTCATATTTATTATTTATAACAATTAATAAATGTCTTTTATGTGTTGAAAATTATAATTTATTAAATATAACAATTTTAATAACTACTCTAATGATATTGTTATATATATATAAGGTCTAAGTTGAGTTATTCAAGAAACATTTATTTGAATAACTTAGACCCCATAACATTGTATAGCTGTTAATCGTCTAGATCGGCCATCCAATTAAATATGATTAAAAAATTTTATGGATAATTTATAAATGCTTGCTTCCAACATATTTATTTAATATTAAGGGTAATCTTAAATTCAAGGTGATGCATATCTATTGTTTTATTCATTACGTTTTGCTTGTAATTTATATTTGGAATCGTTTTCTTATTGTATTAATTGTTTTGTATGCGTCACAAGTTGGATATAATTTTAGATGAAATATAAAATTTGTATTATAATAAAATTGTATGCATGTGTAATTGTATTTTATTAATTCCTCAATATATTAAATTAAGTGCCGATACACGATCTTTTATATATAAGATAATAAGAAATAAAAATAAAAATTATTGTAATTTGAAGAAAATTAAGGGGATTAATTATTAATTAATTGATTCCTAGAATGAAGAGTAGGATAAAATTTTCTTAATAAGTAATTATCAAATCTTCTTCGGAAGGTCCAGTGTACTGCACCAAAAGACACAGTAATACTTCATAGGGTATTTATTGTATCATAGTTTAATCAATCAATCAATCAATCAATTAATTAATTAATTAATTATACTTTACGATAAAATTAATTATTAATTGTTTCGTGCTTTTCTTTTAATTTGCGATTAATATAATTCTTTTTTATTTATTGCTTGGTAAGGCATCTTCTACTTATCTCATGCATTCTATACTCGGCAAGTTGTAAGCAATCGCTATTATTTGTTTATACATATTCGTATTGGGAGAGAAAGAGATACTTATATACATTGGGACACAAATAAATTATTCATTAAATTAAATTTATTTATTTATTTATATACGAATTTCGTCATGAACGACACTAATATTACACCGATTGGGTTGGCCCTTATCTATCTTTATGTTTCATTTTATTTTTAAAATTTAGGCACAAAACCGAAAAAAATAGGTTAAATAATATTAGTAAAATTATTTAATGAAAATATGTTATATATATTATAAATTTATTTATTACACATGAATACTAATCTACCTAAAAAAATTATTTAAATTTAGTACATTTATTAATTGCTTTAATCATTAATAAAGTAATGACATGTACAATTTTATAATTGCCAGTTTATTTTATAGTATGGTCTTATGTTAGGTAAGGAAGTTAATTAAAAGCATCAACAGAAACTAATCTATGCTTTAAAGTTTGATATCTTTATTTCAATTCTCTCTTAAACTTCAATTAATTTTTTCTAAAGGTGATTGAAAGTGTTGAAATTAATAAATATAAATTAATCTTAAAATTGAGGTAGGTGGGAATTAATGCTTCACTTGATAATTAAAATATTTAATTTTATTATTACTATTTGGTGTTGTGTTATCTAATTAATTAATTAAAGTGCATACACAACAGGAGATTTGGAAATGGTATGGTGGTTACCGGTTAGTATAGTAAACTATAGTATAATCTATATTAATTAATATTTGATAAATTAATAATTTTTATTATATAATAAAATTTTATAATTATGACTTGGATTAATAGAATAAATTAATAGTTTTAATAAATTAATACAATAATAATTTTTTAAAAACTCTTATATAATTTAGTGATCCTATTTATATTATGAATTAATAATTTATTAAAATTACAAATATAATTGACTATGATATTAAAATTTTATTAAAATATGATTCTATTATTACTATTTTTTCTTGAAATTAAAATCTGGTAAATTTCATCTCTAATTTTGATTATTGCATCTATAAACTATTACTATTGATATTTGATATTATATCGTAACTAACTTGCAAGCGAAGTTGTTCAAAAACCTGTTGCTGTAATTCTCATTGTTTAATTCTTTTTTGAGTGCATGTGAGATACTCTTTATTATAACTGCATAATGTTTTATGCATTTTAATTGTCATGGTTGATTTTTGAATACCTTTTAAATAAAAAGTCACTGTAAATATTTAATTAATTTACTGTAAAATATAAAAAAAAAATTGTGTTCATTTATATAAATATTATTTTAATCTCATTAGTTGAATATGTTTAATTTAATTAATGCAATTACAATTCAAATAAATGAATAAATATATATAATAAATTTATTTTTTATCAATTTAAAATATTTTTGGTATATTAATTCATATTCAGTTAATTAGATTAGTAAAAAAAAATAAATTTTTAATTGATTAATTGTATGTTCATTGAATTATAAATACACTCTCCAAATTAATAAATTATTAATTTGTCGATTAATTAATAGATTTTATATGGCCCTAACTCTATTATTTTATAGAGATTATACTATATAGAGTTAGATTTGTTAATTCTAAAGTGATTAAATAAATTATAAAGTTAACCTATTAAATGGACAAAAAATTAAAAAAATATATAAATAAATCATTGTCAAATTAAATTACTGCCTCTTTCATTTGCATGATTCTTGGACAATCTGTTGACCAAAGTACTCAACCTATTGACTTCTATTTTATCAACAACTTCAATTTCAACATCAACATTCCAAATAATCTTAAAACTTGTAATCACTGTCCCAACATACATTCATACATACACTCACTGTAAATTTGTAACTATAATGGTTAATTTAAATTATTGTTTAAGGGGTCATATTTAGTATTAAATTGAACATTGATCAATAATATATGGGAGTGGAGTATGTATCTAAATTTTATATATTTAAACGGCAATATTATTGCTAAATCTAATTAGTTGATGTTAGAATATTAATTTATATATATAATTTTATTCCTTAAAATATTCTTGAAGTGTGTGTTTGTGTGTGTGTGTGTGTATAATCTCTTTGTTAACGGAATGTCTGTTTGATGGTTAATCTTACTTAGGGACAATAATATTCTTCCAATATTATTATTTCAAGCAATTATGTATCTTGAAAAATATTCCTAAAGCTTAATGATATTGACAATTGATTAACCAAATAACTAAACCGAGTGTATCAACAAAAGGGAAGAATTACAGAAGAAAATAATTCGGTGTAATATATATATATATATATATATATATTCTCTTCATAAAAACAACAAAAGCAAAAGTCACCAATATGATTTCTAGCTTCTGAATCTCTTACAATTTCCCAATGGGCATCACGTGCCCTTTTTCCTGCTCCTCATTTCACTCTAATCACCAGACCTAGCTTTATTTAATTCTATCCATAATTCATTCGTATGCAATTCAGATCATTTTGTATTGTATTGATCGATAAATTTTGTTAACTCAAAATGAATCAAACTTTGTTGTGTGGGATCTTTTTATCGAGACTACTGTAGAAGAGGAAAAACAATAATTCAAAAGAAGTTAGACGACTCCAATCGATAAAAACAAATTGGAATCAACTCTCAGGACAAATTCCTGACATTTGAATGAAACTCTTCAGGCCTTTAGTCGGTTCATCTCTCTCTCTCTTGAAGAGGAATCCAAAGTGCTAACTTTTTCAGACAAACAAAAGGTAGCTAGGCATATCTATGTTATATATACAATAATTCTCAAGACACTCGACCCTCAAAGAAAGTTCGAATAACCATATAAAAAGGTTTTATAGATACCAGAAAAATCCCGGATAAACAGAGTACATACACCGTCATGCTTATAATACAATTGGTATTGATTGGGAATGGGAGATGAACTTGTGGTGGTGATAAGGTTAGCGTTTATATGGAAGGGAGGAAATGGGACAAAATGCAAAATATGGGGTCCAAATAAAACTAGTTGTGTGAATGTGTGGTCATATGGGACATGCATATAAAGTCTAAAAGAACGGTTTTACTGCTTTCTTTTTGAGACATTGGTAATCGATATTTCTATGATCTATCAATGGACTGTTTCAAAATTGATCTGACAACCCATGATTATTACTGATGTCTGAAAATTTTGTCCTCAAGGTCTTTTTTAATGATTCCGTACTTTCTTTTCCATTGGAGAGGTTCCTCCCATTCGGACATTCCAAGTTTTGCAAAGCGTAGTTTTCTTGGGTTCACTCACAAGGATTGTTTTTAAATTTAATTATATATTATTTGAATTAATGTATAGTTTAAATATATAGGCTAGCTAGATTGGATTTTAACAAGATGTGGGAATTATTCTTTTAAAAGGAAATTAACGATGGGAATGATGAAAACATTTTCAAGTGTTTGGATTAGAAAGTACTAACATGTGAGTGAGCTGGTGAGATGCTTCACTTTTTCATAGAATTAAAAAACAGAATGCAGCATCAAACATCAATCAATAATTAACCTTTTAAAATTTTTTTTCTCATTTTTGCATATTAATAAATTAAAATATACTGTGATTGTCGTATTGTGACTTTTAATTCACAATTATTATATAAAATCACTAATCGTTTATAATATTTTCAAAATGAAATAGAATCGTAACAATTATTATTACCTCACATTGGTATTATGTACACATATATGAGCTTAAAATAATTGAGTGAAGCTTAGCATTACAAGGCGTACCAATGTAACTATTTCAAGGTAGCACATAAATTCTTCTGTGTTTTCAATATTCAATCATGGTCAAAAAGAAGACAAAAGGTTAGGGTGGCAATCACAGAAGATAGAAGGTAGAAGATGAAGATGGTGATGGATAAGAGAGAATTACTGTAACAAAAGCACAGGGTGATGATGGGGGGAGAGGAAGATAAGGATAGATGATGATATATATAAAAGATAAAAATTATGTCTGTCCTTATATATGCATAATAATATAATAGTGTGTTTCTACAGAGGAAAAAACCCAAATGGTTTCGAGAAAACGATATTACACTGCCAAAGTCTCCCCTTAAATCATGGTTTCTCTTCCATTTTCATGTGGCTATCACGTGCTCACCCCAACCTCCACATCACCCCCGCCTTTTCTGGTCTCTGACTCCATACAAAAATTGCCTCATCCACCAACACAAAAGCAGCACAACGCTATAAAGAGAGAGAGAGAAGAAAGCAACCAAATTCTTAATTTTTTGGTCGTGAATGAATAATGATGATCTATAGTATATCTGCATGCATGTAGCAATTTAGCAAGCATGGAACTTAGAAGAAACTCCTTCAGAGTTTCTTCTATCATCATCTTTTCTTATCGAATGACTCAGAAATTTTGCATCAGAAGCCTAAAACCTGCTGTCTTGAATATGAGCAAATCGGAGTGAAAGAAAGGAACAAAGAAAACAAAAAACAACCATGAAAATGCTAATGCTGCAGAAAAATATTAACAGTAAAATAATAGGAATAATATATCATGTGATGAAGATGGTGATTCTACAACTGAACCCATGATTAATTGGTCAACAATATTTATTATCAGACATTATATTGTGGGTTTATAGTATGTATGTATATTTTTTTTCAATTTTTCAAATGTAATTTTCAGTTTTTTTATTATAATTTTTATTTAAAAATTTAGAAAAATATAACAAAAAATTAAGAGTTACGATGAGAGGTTAGATAACTAGTACTAAATAGGATTGTAACGGAAGACGCATTACAACTAAATGTAATATAGCCCTCCCATTAAATTGTATTATAATTATAACCTTAACATTTTATTGTCCGTACTCATTCTGCTTGCTAGGGTATTCAAAGTCAGAAGAACCATTAAATGTAACATACCATTAAAAGTGGCAGTTGTCTTTGTTAATGTCTCTCACATACCAAAGTCAGAAGAACCGTTGGAATTTAAAAAGAAAAAAATTATGTTAACATTGGATTTAATAGCAATTTTTATTACTTCAAAAACAAAATACTAGTTTTTATGCTCAGTCTGCTTGCTAGGGGATTCAAAGTTGGATACATTCGAAGTTGGAGTTGTCTTTGTTCATGTCTCTCACATGCCAAAGTCAGAAGAACCATGGGAATTTAAAAAGAAAAAATTATGTAAACATTGGATCTAATAGCAATTTTTATTACTTTAAAAACAAAATACTAGTTTTTATTCAATCTGTCCGCAGAGAATAGAGGACACATGAAGTTTTTCATCAAGGTTAGATGGATTCTATCATGGAATAATAGCATTTAGATTCTTAAACTTTTACATTTTGCAAATGAAAACGTAATATTTCTATTAAAATAATTGAATTACACATATAAATTAGTACTTTTTTAGTATTACCATATTATAATTAAATATATCTATTAAAAATTTAGATGTATAGCTCTATATACTACTACCCTTGGAGCATATAATAAATAATTTTTATTATTTTGAGATTAAGAGAATAGAGGATCTATCGAAAGTTAGGATGTATATCGTTACACCACTACTCTCAAAGCCTATAAATATCCTTTATTATCATGAATTACTAGAAATTTATCTTAATAACTATGTGAGGAATCAAACCTCATAATGAAAGTTTTTTTTATCTTTATTTAACATTACGAAGAAAAACTATTTCAATAATTATTTAGATACTCGACCTTCTTTTTAAATGAAAAAGAAGGTAAATATTTACAACTAAACTATTAGTAGGTTCTTATATAGATAATAATATTTAAATTGAACTATCATACTATACTGGTATTTAACTTAATATTAAATATTTTTAAAAAAATAACATTAAAAAGTATTTGATTATTTTGAGGGTTAATGGCCTTTTTTTTCTCCATTTTTTGACTTAGTATTTCGATATTTCTTTATTTTTTTTAAGTATCCAATATCTTATGAATAAGCCAACAAAATCGTTCGTTTACAAAGGACTGTTTGATATTTTTCTAAGAAATAGGGAGGATATCGAAGTATTAGATAAAAAACCAGAAAGAAAAATGGTCACTTATCCGTAAATAGTAGAGTGGTTACCAACTTATAACTTATTTGATATAAATAAATAAATCACATATTTATTTATAAAACTAAAACTTTATAGGACCTCAAATGTTATCATCCCATTCTACGCTGATTTTAATTTACTATCAGTATTCGATCAATGAAAAATCGACATCAATTTTCTTATAATTAAAACAAATAACATTGTTGCTAGATCTTTAAACTGGTAAAATCTCTTAAAAATTTCAAAACCCAGTTAGATAGAATTGAAAAGGGATTTAGATTTTAATTGTTTTTATATAATTTTAGTAATTTTTTCATTTAATTACACACAAACAAATGAGCTTATTCTTGTACAATGTCATGATATTGATAGAGGACCAAATAGCTATTACTCAATCAGTGGTTCTAAATCCTAAGCCAAAATAAGCAAATATTCATTGCTTTATGTTTCATGTTTTCACATGCTTTACCCATAATATTACAAACAATTTTAAATTTCACATTAAATTTATATATGATTATTATTTTTTTTTGGCAAAATATATTGATTTTAATATGGGTTTTTGTCGTGTGGCATTTGTTGCTATCCTTTTGCTCACATGGTTTGGAAGAATATATATCAATCATTTTAAAGAAAAGCTGAAAAAATTAATAAACTATTATAATTATTATTATATAATTATTTCAAAAATAAATATTTACTGCTAAACTTAAATCTTATTTGTTGTTTCGAGTTTTAAAAATAATTTAAATCTTGAAAAGATTTTTCACTACACGAAAATTAACTTTTAATGATGATATTTTTAGCATCACTATAAAAGTCGTTGCTAAAAATAGTTTTTAGCGGTATCAAAATCACATTCGTCGCTAAAACAGAAAAAATTGATATAAATATTTAAAATTTAGTGAAGTCAATGTCATCGTTAAAAGTTCAATATTAGTGAAGATAATTAATTTTGCTGCTAAAAATATTGACACTAAATAACTTTAAGAGTTGGTGCTCAAATTTAGACTTTTAGCGGATATTATTTTTACCTCTAAAAGTAAATATTTTAGCGGATCTAAAATTAAGCTGACAACCACTTATTAGTGATGCCAGAGAATTCGCTGCTAAGATAAGTTATTAACGATGACTTGAGTAAAGGTGTTACTTAAAAAAAAATTTTTAGTAATGCTAATGTTACCACTAAAAGTAAATTTTTAACAGTGACAAAATGATGTCAATGCTAAAAATATGCATGAGGAGGTATAATTTGCTACCCTATTAAAATTACATCGTTCTATTTTTATCAAAACGACATCATTTTGGTATTATTATATATATCACAAGTTTTCCCAAAGAACCCTCGTTTCATTCCATTGTCAATACAGGCAAACTGTTATTGAATTGCCCATTAATTGATTGCTTCAATTCCATCTACCATCATTTCAAAAATTTGACTCAAGTGAAAACAACATAAGAGAAATCAAATCTTTTGAATATTTAAACATGGGTATGGGATTAAGACATTTTGAACAGCTAAATTTATTAACTATAGCTTCTTTGCCCCCAAAATCAAGCACCCAGATAAAAAATATGTGAAACAAAATAAAGGAATCAAAGGTGTAGCAGAGCATGGCATTGAACAGTCGATGGATAGAGTAGCTGAGCATAACGGAATAGAATAGAATAGAATAGAGAAGGTTGTTTAGCTAACTTGACATAAACAAAACTACAGAAAGAGAGATTTTCTGGGTTTCTGTTTGGTTAGTTGAGTTGAGTTTTCTTTTAGTAGAGAGAAGAAGGCAAATAGAGGGTGTATGATTTGACTTTTTAATGATTTTTCTGTGTGTTTTTGACTCTGGCATGCAGGATAGTATTTTTCCCAATTTGGATGTTTCATGTAGTTGTTGCCCAAGGAAGATTCTCGTTACTTGTTCTATGGATTCTTTATAATCGTCATGTGAGCTATATATTTCTTTGCCATGCTAGATTAATTCAATCAACTCATTCATTTCTTTTAATTTTTGTCAGATTCTATTATATGTTACCCACAATTCAAATATATGATCAAGCATTGTGAATAAGATTTCTCTTTCTTGGACAGTGGGTACCATGTTGCAATACGCTTGCTTATTGCATTTGAACTGCTCTTTGTATATATCTTGAGATTATTTATTGTCTGTACAAAGAACTAATTAATGTTATCTTTTGATAAACTCATAGTTGATTAACAAAACACAATTAATTGCATAAAGATTTTCTAGTTCACGTATATTGCAAACATTTAAGGTTTTTAAAGTTTTGCTTTATTATTTTTTTCCTCCTTGTTTTATTACTTTTTTCTCTTTCATAGTTAATGGTTTTGCTGCTTTTAACTTGAAGATTGTATTTTTTCCTCTGCTGGCATTTGAAATAGCTATTCAAATAGATAATTTCAGGTATGTTCTTTAGTTGAAAAATCCATCTTCTATTTTTTCAATCGGATCCCATGGGTTTGTAACTAGTTTTAGATAGAATACAATTACATTATATTGTATTTAAATAAAATTTTAGTGTTACTGTTATTCCTTTGATAAGTTTATCTTCATCTTGTTAATATTGTGAACCAAAAGAAGTGCCGATTCATTAATGCATAGTTAAATGACCTTTATAATCCTAAGCCTTCTTATTTTGAACTTTATTTTCAATAGAAGCATTTGTATGGAATGAACAATAGTCAAGGTTATTAATACTGAAATTTTTATACCATTTATAAGAATGACTGGATTTCTTTAGTACATTGTCTATTAATTTTCTTTGTTGTTGTTGAAAATACTTTTGTAATTATATCTTAAGTAAGTAATATTTGGATTATCAAATAATTATCTCAAAGGGGTAATGGCATATACTGCTCTTGATTGGGGAAATAAAGATTAGTATATGGCACAAAAATAAAATATCATGAAATTCTCTATGCTTAAAATAATATATAATTATTTCTTGAAGTTTAACTATATACAAATAAATTCTAATTTATTATTATTATTATTATTATTATTATTATTATTATTATTATTATTATTATTATTATTCAGACATTAAAATCAGCTACTGTACCTAATAAGGTATGGTTATTTTAGAAATTTTAATAAAAATAAATTATCAATAATTTTATTCAAAAACTTTTTAGTTCTATTTTTCTATTTTATTTTAAACCATGAATGGCTTGTTCTCTTTTAAAAGTTTTCTCTTGCACAACCAAATCTACACTACAAGAAAGACAAATTTTCAAAACTAGCATTTTAGTATATTTAGATAGGGAATTTTAAATTTTAAAAAAAATTGCAAGAGGTCAATACATTATTTTGATCATTATACAAAGTTTCATCCATTGTGATGGAAATAGATGAACACAAAAATTAGTTCTATATCTTATGATAGTAAGTTATGTAAAAATTAAAACTGCTTTTTCTTTTTTGGATTTCTAGTATGCATGGACGCATACAATTTGCTGAACTATTTGAAGATAGGCTTTTTATTTTAAGGTTCATTTATGCATAAAGCTCAACTTATGGCGAGTTTCACCTACCATTTCATTTAAAGATCTAGATTCTTTAATTCACAAATATTAGCGCTTTATTTTCTTTTGGATTTAAGTTTGCTATCTGCTTTTGCATAAAATAATAAATTTAGTTTATATTATCTATATTTAAAATTTGGATAAGTCCAGATATTAATGAAAGATTTGGCAGCTGATTGTTTCGTAGAAATGCTTAATATCTTTGTCGTGACATTTAAGATTACTATCTACTTATAAAAATAATGTAGTGAACTATATGTTGAGTATGTATACAAATTGTATCAATGTAGTTTATAAACATGCAAGTTTATACTATTCATAGGCTTTTAAAGCATGTTTCATCACTTTTACTCATAAGATGAAAAATATATAATAAAAGGTTTTTCATTTTTTCTAAGAATTTATAGAAAAAAAAAGATCATTTGTATCTTATTTGAGAGTTTGTAAGATGAAATATTTAATAGAATGAGATCAATAAATTGTGATGTTTATTTATGAAGATTTAGATAAATAAATTATGAATTATTTTTGCAAATTTAATCAAAACAGAATCTTGGTAGTTAAAATTTGTGACAATTAAATAAATGCTTAATAAAGATCAAAAGACTATTTAGAATAGTAAATATAAATAGAAAAAGATAAAGTATTAGTATTAAAAATAGTTAATTGTAATTAGATTTAGTAGATTTTATATTTTCTCAAATGAGAATGTGTTTGTTTATTGTTGATTTCAATGAAATGAACATATAACTCAAATGATATTGGAATTTGAACTTATTAATATAAGAGTATGTAACTAAAAAATATTTTAATTAATTTAATTGAAGATGGGCACTTTTTATATATAATTGGATAAATTATATGTATATTTTAGAAGCATTATATTTATGGTTATGTAAGTAACTAAATTAACTAATTTTGAAATAATAAGTTTCACTAATACTAATACAAGTACTTTTAACAAAATATCTATGAAGGACATGAACAAATGATCAGAAATAATTACATTTAACAAATTTAATCAAAATTAATTGTACCAATTAGTAAGCACATTTGCTTTGAATTATCAGGAGTGGAGATAAGTTTCACATTATATGATGTCAAAATATAAATATTATAATCTTATGGGAGTCAAAATTAAAAAAATAATTATTTTAAAAGACTAAATTGATATAACTTTATGTATCTAATAAAATTTTTGCCTAACCTACTGGGGCTAAGGTTACTAAATTCATTACAACCATTTATTGTGCATAGTTTTAACATCTAAATTCATTAAAACCAAATAATTTGTTAAAAAATACACAATTTACTTTTTCAATCTAAAGATGTCATTTAGTTATGTTCCACTAGAAGAAGGTAACCATTACATGTAATTAACTACTCATAAATTAATTTAAAGCTTTGAGTAAAACTGTTGTGCTTTTGATAAACACAACTACTAAAGTGTTCAGAGAAGTCCATTTTTTTAGTGGGAATCACTTTATTTTTCACTTAAATTTTATAGCTAAATCCCAAATATAAGCCTAAATGATGCTAAAAATAATGGTATATTACCTTGTAATTACTAGAATAAATCAACAATTTAAAGTAAAGAGTATTGATTCTTTATAGTAGCTATGTTTGATTATCTAATATGTTCTCTTAATTGTCAAGTTTAATTATGGATAGGAGTTGGATGCTATTAAGAGATAGAATTTCTTCTCAATATCTTAAAGGTGTCAATTCCTTTATAAAAGTAGCTAAGAACTATGACAATATAACTGCAAGTATTTGTTATCCATGTTTAAGGTGCTTAAAATACTTATATAATCTTTAGAAGTAATTAGTCACCATTTGTACCAGTACAAAATATCTTTTACATATCATACATGGGTTTATTATGATAAAAAGAGTCAACCTAATGGTACAGATGGAGTAAAGTCTAAAAATATTCACAATAACAGATGGAGGATGAAGAACAAGATTATATTTTTAATTTATTGCATGATTTAGGTATGGATCAAGCAACTAAAAAAATATTATACATTCAATGACAAGACAATGATAATGTTGCTAACCCCTCTCTTATATAGCAAACAATAATAATTTTGTTATTAATTTGCTGGGTAACATTAAAAAAAATACCTTTCACTAGGGCAATTATGAGCTTATTGAATTTTATTATCAGGCTAATGCACATAAAAATTCTTAATTAATGAAGTAATAAATCAGTAGATATATTACTCAAATTACTGGCACAATTATTAACTAAATGTTTTAAAATTTTTAATTCATTATTGTCATAACCCAATTTTGTCCTCTGTAAATTTTATTCATGATCGAGGTGCCAAATTCGTGATAATGAGATGAGGCTTAATTTTCAAATCATTCTGCCAAAATTATTTGATAAGTTTGTTTCTTGGCTCAAGGCGCCGAATTTTGA
>JAWDEX010000008.1:3287225-3318155 GCA_035221805.1 Trichilia hirta | reverse complement strand
AAATTTGTAATTTTTATCATATAAAATTCTATAATAAATAATTAAATGTTTTAAAAATTATTTTAAATTTAATTTATAATTTTAATAATTTATTTTATAATATTTTATATTAAAAATTTTATAAATAATTTTTAAAAGTTAAATTTAAAATATTTTTATTTTATATTCTTAAAAAATTTGTAAATTTGTTTTATAATTTAATATATTATTTTATATTTATATTTAATAAATTTTCAAAAAGTACGTATAAATATATATTTATAACTTAAATTTTTTAAAAATATAAAGTTTAATAATTTAAATAAAAATATTAAAATTTTTTAGTTAATTTTTAAAAATAAAAATCAATAAAATTTTAATAATTCAAATTACATGATAAAAATAAATTCATAAATTTTTATAAATATAAAATAAAAATATTTAAAATTTTAAATTTAAAAACTAATTTATAATTTTTTTAATGTAAAGTATTATAAAATAAAATTTTAATTTATATTTGATAAATTCTTTTTTAAAAGTGAGTATGAGAATAAAATTATAATAGTATAAACTATTATAATTGTTTGATAATTTAAATAAAATATTTAAGTTATTTTTATTTAATTTTTAGAAATAAAAATAAAATTAATTTTTTTATAAATTTAAATTATAAAATAAAAGTATTTTCATAAATTTTTATGAATATAAAATAAAAATATTTTAAATTTAATTTTTAAAAATTAATTTATAAAATAATATAAATTAAAGTATTAAATTTAAATTTTTTTTGAAAATTTAATTATTTTAATTTAAAAATTTATATGATAAAAATCAAAATTTTATATAATAAAAGTGTTTATTTATATTTTAATAAAAATATTTTTATTATTTTTTAAATTATAAAAGATATTTATTATAAAAATTTTAATAAAAAATAAATAATATCTTGAAAAATTATAAATATTTTAACACAAACTTTTTAACAGAAGCTAAATGTTATTTCAAATTATTTGTCATTCTCCTATCTTTATACCTTGCTGCAATTAGAAAAATTTTGCCCCATCCATTGCTCAGTCGCATCATGTAGTTGTACTCACGTGCTTTGAAGATCAATCCAGTTTTTGTTCGGTCTCGTTCTATTTATTTATTTTTTTTTTTTAAAACATGTCAACAGCACTTAATAAGGACTTTAGCCATTTCATCTCCCTTCATTTTTTGTTACAATTTTTAAAAGTAAATTTATTAATTACTTTTATTTTTGTTAATAAAATCTTTCTTACAAGGGAATATTAAAATTAAAACAAAAAATAAAAACCAATTATTTGTCAACAAATTGAAAATAACAATCAAGTAACCTCCAAAATATAATAACGATATTTTAGTTCAAAATTTTTCTCAAAAATCAACTGTAGTCTCTATAATTGTTCACCTCCAAGGGCTGTATTGAAAAATATATAAATAAATTATAATATAGCTTTTGTATTATTAAGTGATGTCGCGTCGAATATTCAAATGAATCTAACATTCTGTATATTTGGAATTTGGCGGTAGATAATATAGCATCTTCATTTCTTAAAAAAAAAAATAATAATAAATTATTAATTAAAAAGAGAAAAAAGAAAATGATCTTCTGTGAAAACTTTTATCTTCTACCAAATCAAGAACCTCCCTTGAATTTCCGACGTTACTCCTTCAAATTGGTCAAAACCACGACGCAATGACAACGATGTCATTCATTGCGACGGCAGAACACGAGGACAATGTTGACCGAGGACCCACCAAAATCAAAGGATCGGTTACCGTTCACCAGCGTGTAGAGTACTACCGGCCATAATGTTTTTGTACTCTTATTTCTTTATTGTGTTTCGTTTAGGCTTGTGCGATGTGGAACACTTAAATGCTACTGTTAGATTAGATTAGAGATGCCCCTCGAAATAAGCCAGTTTGGCCCCACATTAAGGCAAATTACGCTGACTTCATTTGGAATCATTTCAGGCCAAAAGTCTCAGGGTAATAATATATAAAAATAGAACATTAAACCCATCATTAATTGCAATTAATCTGAAAACAACATGGGATCGATATGATTAATATAACGATGCTGACAAAACCAGTAGAGCGGATTTTCATTTCAAAGCCGGCTAATCGAATCTGGCCTTTCTCAAAAGGACAGTCTAGTTGAAGAAAAGAACGATGAATTGTGTCGACCACTCTCGTCCACTCCTAATTAAGAAAGCCACCACTTCATCAAATAATGCACGTGCTTTTTCAATCTTATCTCAAGACCTAGTCAGGTTTCCGATGCCACACCACTAAATAGGCTTAGGTAAACCATTCTACAGCACCTGGAATTTACATTAAAACTCGATGGAAATGTCCAACTAATAACCTGGAACATTAGACTGACAAAGTCAGAATATCGAGTCAGTCTAGCCAATTAGACAGTAATATCAGAACATTGAATACTGTTTGAGATGA
The DNA here is from genome assembly GCA_035221805.1 of Trichilia hirta. Classification (NCBI taxonomy): domain Eukaryota; kingdom Viridiplantae; phylum Streptophyta; class Magnoliopsida; order Sapindales; family Meliaceae; genus Trichilia; species Trichilia hirta. The sequence continues at coordinate 3,315,698 of JAWDEX010000008.1, read as the reverse complement.
GGAAAAATAATATCGTCTTGATTTTCGATCGAGAATCCAATGTGTTATACTTTCAAGTGCAGGAGAAGCGTAACAAGAGACGAGAAGAAAAAAATACGACTTCTTTTATTGACGAAATGGTTGACAAAAAATAACAATATTAATAACATATTCATCCTTCATTCACTACCCCAGCAACCAAGCACCCACCAGACATCCAATCTCCCCGAGGGCTTCCAATGTTTTGTATATATCATCACATGTATACATGAACACATCCTCTCCAAAGAGCCTGCCAGTTCTTCTCGCTATATCTCTCTCTTTCTAAATTGGCTAAGGACCAAATTTAATGAAATTGTACATACTTCTCATTTTACTCTTGATCGAAGTGGGGGATACAAGAACAAGGCAGGCCTACAAGAAAATTGACAAGAAATTCCAAAAGGAAAAAGAAAAAGAAAATAATGAAAGGAGAGGGTTGAATGAAGATGGAACCACAAATCAATCGAGGAATGAATGAATAAATAAAACGGCAAAAGGGACTAAGCTATCTCTCTGGGTTCCTCTAGCTGGTGAGATTATTATATGGCTCTGATTTATGTCACAGTATCTAGTAATCATTTTATGACAAGAGAAAAGACCGGGAAGAAGGGCTGTGGAAGACTTTTCCCATCAAATTGGGGATTCGAGAAGAGAAATCGCAAAATACAAAAGACACAGACTTACAGAGTGCAATCTTGAGTTCTAAAAACTGTAATGCCTCACCAAGTGTTCCAATATATCACAACTAGGGCAGACAATTTCCTTCACTCGGCTACCATTTTTGTATACTTTGAATGTTGGTACAAGCCTCACGTTCTCAGAATTTGCGACTGCCGGAGTCTCATGGATGTCAACCTTTTAACATCACCAGAATTATATAAGAAATAGACTTTGTTTCCAGCGTTTTCAAATAGAAGTAAGAATTTACAGGGGAGAAATATGAAAGCGAGTTAATTTACCTCAAGAAAATTGATGGATGGGTAGCGGCCACGTAATGTATCCACAAAGGGAGACAATTGCTTGCATTGTGAGTCAGATGACGCTCTGAAATATGCTACAGAGACACCTGCAATTTTTTAAATACAATCTCAAAAGGATTCTTGTGAATGCAACTTGAAATGCGCTGATGAAATAATTTGAATCTGAAAAATCCAAGTGGAAGGCAAACCTGTAAAGGATACAGCAGCTTTAAAATGCTCAAGACCAGACACTTCCTCTACTTCACTGCCAAACTTCATATTATACACTTCCTCACCACAAGATTTCTTCAATGCAACCTGAGCATGAAAGAGGGATTCTGCAACTTCATTGTCATTAGGAAGTTCTATCCTCAATACCTCATAATCTCTCACAGCATCCACCCACCTTTCTAGCTGTAGTTAACAGCAACTTTCAGACTATCAACAGGTCGCTAAGCAAGAAATATGAGAAAACAAATCATGAAACACTGTACCTTGCAGTTCGAGACAGCTCTTCTAAGAAGCGCTTTTGTGTAATTGGGTTGAATTTGTAAAGCACGGTTGCAGTCTTCAACAGATCGCTCCCACTGGCCCAGTTTGAACCAACAAGCAGCTCTGTTGCAATAGAGAACAGAATTTGATGGATCAAACCTAAGGCCTTCACCATATGCTGAGCAGGCTTCAGTAAACCTTTCAGATTTAAAGAGATCATTGCCACGTCTGCGAGCTCTTGCTACCAACTTGACGTTGTTAAACAACACTGCAACTTCAACATTACGGGGATCAATTTGTCCAGCTTTTTCAGCAGCTGTAACTGCATTCTCAAACCTGCAAGACATACATCATCAATTCTCATTCTCTCCTTTGGCATCTTATTTCCAACAAATCGTAGCATTTTAGAACCCACCTTCCCAGTGCCATTTCTATCTGAGCTTGGACAAACAGGGGATAAGATTCAGAAAGCATCCCAAAATATTTAGTCCGTGAGCATGAGACTGTAGATGATACTGCTTTGGGAATGTTTAACAGGTTTGATTCAGCATCTTCAAGTTGATGGAGCTTCAAAAGGGCTTCTACTCTACATATATAGACCTGTAATTTCAATAGGAAACGGTTAAGCGATATGTTTCCTATTAATCTGCACTGAGTTCACAAGGAAAGCTTTGAAGTTGGGCATACCTGAGGAGAAAAGTCAGCCCCAGCGGCAATGGCTGCATCACCTTCCCTCAGCATACTTTTCCAGTCACCCACCCTACGGGCATCTGTGCATTTGCTAAGATGCTTCTCTAATATCCGCAACTTCTGCAACTCATTTGGATCTGGGTGCTGCCCGGGCAAACAAAGGTGACTCCAGGCCTTCTCAACCTGCCCTAACCTGTGACAAAATGCAGTTAAAAATGTGGCCCATATCTTGGCATGAATTTGATTGTTTGTAGCCTAGGGCTTGATGAAGAAATCAACATACAACTAACCTAAAATGGATATGGATAAACATATTAGGAACCGACGAACCAAATAGTCAGACCGAAAAATGAAGATCAAATTGCCGTAAGAGATTAGAGACCACAAATCTAGAAGGCAAAAGATACACTCATGGTTCTATTTATCAATACATAGTAAAATCAAATTGTGACCCGCCATGAACCGGATTTCCAGGAGGCTTCCAATAATGAAAATAAAGCAAAAGCTACTTATGAATACCTACAATTCATGGATATATCTACGAAGGTGATAAAACAGAAATCTTATGCATTCAAGGTACAAACAAGAAACTGGATCACAAAGCAAAAATGTAGAGTAGATTAACGTCACAAAGGGAAGTAACTAAGAAAAAAATTGCAGTAGCGTCAAAAGCAAATCCACTCACATTAATTAGATCTAAAAATCTAAAAATCAATCCAACCAATGCACATCAACAATCAACAAAACCCACATTAAACGACCAATAATACAAAAGGTTCCAAAAATAAAGTAACATATCAATTAACTCAACGCAAAAGCCAAAAAATGAACTTTGTTCACAATCTGCAACAACCAAGCAACGAGAACCATCCTTATAACCAAAACTCACGCTCACCCATCAAACAATTATCATCATAATCAATACTTAACAGCAAATGATAATAAAAATTACCGACCAATGTAGCTTATGCATTAGGAAAGTCATAAAATCCTGCCAAAAATCAAGTATTATCAATATATCAACACAATCAACAAAGTATCCAGAAAAGCAGGGTTAATTCGCCCATCAACAACCTAACAAGAGAAACCTTTCTCACAAATGTAACTCAAAGCATCACTAAAGCTCACATATTTCCACCAAGAATCAGGTACCAATTCAGTATACAATGTAACCAGAGCAAGAAACTCAGTCATATGGTCTAACAAAAGAAAACCATAATCATCAATGTAAATTAAACAATCAGCAAAGCTCAAAGGAATTACACAAACCCGCCAACAATCAAGCCAAAATTATCACAATAATAACACAAAAAAAAAATTCCCCCGAAAACTCCCCCGTCCTCTCACTCTCACCTTACAAGCAATGAACCCAAACGTTGATGAGCCCTCAAATAATTAGGATCCAACCTCACTGCCTCCTCACATTCCTTCACCGCCTCCCCAATTCTTCCCAACCCCGTAAGAGCTGCAGCCCTGTTACTCCTATAAGCTGCGTTTCCCGGAGCTAAAGCTATAGCCTTATCATACATACTCAAAGCTTCACTAAAGCAACCCTTTCTATACAACTCATTCCCTACTCTCTTCACTTCCTCCGCATCCCCGCCGCATGTTCCGCCCCTATTCCTATTCACATTCACATTTTCTTCACCCACCATCAAACCTCCGACTTTAGCCGAAGATGCAACAGCTCCGCTAACGCTATTATTTCCGCCACGCATTATGCTCCCGTGTCCATAGTGACCCAACCCGGATCCAAGCGTGTCAGTTCTTGAGCTCCGATTAGACGTGAGGCCCATTCCCGTCTTCAAAATTTTGCCAGAGGGACAGATGTTGCCTGTGGGAAGGGCATTAATGGACGGCGAGTTAACGGAGCTCTGGTGCTGACCCGAATATATTAACGCTTGAGTTGATCCAGAGTCGGATCTAGCATGACCCGGCTTTCGTGTTGGTCCGGTTGGACTGGTTTCACTTGAGCCGGAGAGCTCGCCAGAATGGCTGTTCGGGCCAGATTCTGGCCTCCGGTTAACTGGGATGGGCCCGGTTTGACCCGAAACGGATCCAGATGAGCTGGAACTGGAACTTGTCGTGGTCGCGGTCGTGGTGGTTCCAGTCGTTCTAGTTCGCAGCGGTGACACCGGTGAACCCAGATCGAGTTCTCGAAAATCAGGCTTATTCGCTTCGCAACTCAACGGGTCATGTAAGCCGAGATTATCAAACCCTAACTCAGTAATGTTGCTGCTCTTTTTCCCAGAATGCGACATTCTATTCTTTCAATTTCTTTACCCAGCAATCAAAAAAAATATATATATATATTAGCACTTCAATATCCCTAAGTATCCCCTCTCTTTATCGGGTTGACTCTTTCTCACTTGCTCCTGGTTTTCTAGCAATGTCCATCAATGGAAACGAACACTGAAGAGAAACAGAAACAACTGTTGTAGATACATAGAGAAGAACAACATAAGCGAAGAAGAAGAGACTTTGAAGGAAGACATAAGAGAGAGGGGGCAAAGAAAGAAAGAGATGGGGATCTCGTGATGAAAAAGGAGGAAGCAAAGAATGAATGTGAACAGAGAAAGAGAGAGTACTTTAGAGAGAGAAAGGAGGTTTTACAAATACACAGAGACGAAGAAAAGAGAGAGAGAGAGAGAGGGGAAGTGCTTTCATTTATTTATTTATTTATTTTCCTTTCTGTCTTCCCCTGCTGCTTCAGGAGACAGGTTTCACTTCCATTGTCTCGCTCATTTTCTTCCTCCCTTAGTACTAATTTATTTATTTATTTCTAATTTATCATTATTTAAAGTTTAAAACATAATTTTAACTTGAAATTTATAAAATTTAAAAAAATAATATTTTTGATATAATAACATCTAGCTTTCTGCATTTTAACAAAATTACAAATAAAGGGAGTATTTAATCTCCATAATTGGCTTTATTTGTTTTTTTAGTTGTTGTATATGTTTAGAATACATGCCCACTCTCCCTTTTGTAGAAATTGACTACACTCTCTCTTAATCACGGTTTTTGTTTTATATTATTTATTTATTTTTAAAATGCATTAAATTTAAAATATTTTTCATTTTCTAACAATAAAAATAGTTATATTTACCATAAATTCATATTTTCTTCAAAAGTATTAAATGAATTTCCTTGTCAGAATAGCACTAAAAATTTAATTCTAAACAAATTTGTAATATACATATTAATTAATAGTGTCAAGACTTAAGAGTGAAAATGAATTGATTCTAATTAGCAATTTTTATATAAAAAAATATTTTGCATTATCAATTAAATTATATATTATTAGTTAAAATAAATTCAAATTTTGCATAGTCACGTATTCAAGCATAAAATTCTCTTATTTTATACAAAATTCTCTTCCAAGCCCTTTTGTATAGGTCACATCAATTCTCTGTTATCAGAAATAGCCTGTGGAGTACACGTACGATAATGGCGCATGAAAATAGCAGCGATTAATAGCGGATGGGATGTGGCAGGGGCGTTCAAGTTAAAGACTTTCTAACTCAGAAAATTTTACCGCGTTTAGTGCACTCTCGCGACAAAATTACAGCGTAGTGAAAAGTCAATCAGAACGTATTTACCACGTGGATATCAAACAAACGGTTCATCAATTGCCACGTTAGACGAGATCAAGAAAAAAAAAAAGAACTTTTATAATACTTGCTATCTTTAATAAATTCTTTTACTTTAATGCAAAAATTTTATAAAAATCACAAAAGATTGCAAAAAAGAATTATTCTTTTATAAATTCTAAATAAACAAAAATTTATATGGGTGTTTTCTTTGTTTGTATATATATTAACATCGTGTGAGTGCTTACATTGTATGTTTCCTTTATTTAATTTAAATTTATTAGGAGCTATTATCCTAGATTCCTGCACTTCTAGATTTTTTACTTTCCCACGCAAGCCAGAACCTAACACAAGATTTAAAGAACTCCCCTTTCCAAATCACTGACACTTCCTTCTCAAAAATTCCCTTTCCCTAATTACCACTCAACTGTCCCACTATTTACCAAAATTCTTAATATGAAATATCCAAATGCTTTCTAGGTCACGAGTCTCTTAATAGGAATTAGAATATAATAAAATGAATTTTCGAGTTAAAATAATCCTTATTTAAGAAAATTACTTAGAAAGCTTTAATATTATTTAAATTAAAATTTGAAAAAAATGATTTTATAATTTACATATATTTATAATTTATTATTAGCACTCGATGGTAATTTCCTCTCCAATGAAGTGTTGACTAAAATCAAAGCATGCGAAACATGGCATGATGGCAAATAAGGTGTATGCTAAAGGTGTATTGGTTAATTGAAATGAGCTATTCGACAGAAGTAGCTGGCCATGTGCAAGAGACGATGGCATGCCAGCTGGCCCATTCAGAGGAAGCCCCAAGAGTGACAGTGGCATCCAGCTGAGCGTTTAACGGCGAAATAAAACGCCGTCATAATAATCCGCAGTACATACCCATAAACGGTAAGGATTTCTGTTAAGGAAGATCTTGACAGCAGAGAGAAAGGGTGGCAGATTAAAGGGGATGATGACCAGGCGATCTTAACCATGCCAGGTAAGCAAAACCTTTAGGGAATGATTCTGTCCATTCCGGCACACCGTAAGATTGTAGTAGCTACATGAATATTCCACGTGGCTATCAGGTGGCAATTTCATGACGCACCTGAGGCTATCATAATCAAGGCTGTTTTGGCAGCAAAATGAAAGTGAGATAAGTCCAAATGGAGAGTTGGTGAAGAAAGGTAAAAAATTTTATAAATTAAAAAAATATAAAAATTTATTCCAAGATTAAAAATACTATAAGACGACTCCTTTTTCATATTAATTATAATACTAATTAAATAATTCATCCAATATTTTTTATAAGTGGTGGTGGTTATATCTGTTAAGATATCAATGTTGTAGGTATAATATTATTTATCCGATGAAGGGTTTTACATGTGTACTCGATAAATGATGTCATATTACTCCATTAATAGTAGAGATAATTATTTATTATTTTATATTTATGCGACAATTCACGTGAGTTGGGATACATACATTACACATACAATATTATTTATAAAATTAGAGATTTTATGTTCATAGTTGATAAATAATATCAGAGTCTTCTATTGATAAATTATTATGTATTATTTATAAATGCTTGCTTCCAACATATTTTTTTAATATTAAAGGGAATTTTAAATTCATGGTGATGCTCATATGTATTGTTTTCCTCGTTACATTTTAATTGTAATTTACATTTGGAATCGTTTTGAATTAATTATTTTTTCTATTGCATTAATCGTTTTATGCTCGTGACAATTTAGATATAATTTTAGGTTAAATATAAATTTTGTATAATAATTATATTGTATACATGTATAATTTTATTTTATTAATTCCTCAATATATTAGTAAATTAAGGAAAGGGCCGGCAGCTGGTGCAAGATTTTATATATATATATAAAAATAAAGAAATAAAAATAAGGAAAATTAAGGGAATTAATAAATTAATTAGTTAATTCTTAGAAAGAAGAGTAGAATAAAATTTTCTTAATAAGCAATTATTAAATCTTCGAGGGAAGGTTCACTGTACTACACCAAAAGTCCAATAGTAGTTCAAAGGGCACTGTATCATATATTAATTAATTAATTAACAATTGTTTTGTTTGTTTTTTTCTCTTAATTTGTCGTTTATACGAAGAGCTTTATTCATTAATTATTATAAATAATAAATATAAAATTTTAATAAGCGTTCGGATACTGTTAGTAAAATTATATTTTTGTAATAAATATAAATATCCAATTATCAATATTAAACACAATCTTATGATTTTAAATTTTAATTACTAGATTACTATAATTTAATAATTAAAATTTTATAATTAAATCTAAATTAACCTTTTTCTAATTTAATGCTTACTGAGACATCTTCTACTTTATCTCATGTATTCTATATTTAGCAAGTCCTAAACAAACTCTAGTATTTGTTTTATACTTTGTACTTATACCTAATGGGAGAGGAAGAGGCACATATATACAAAGGGAAAGGGACACAAATAAATTATTAATTAAATTAACTTTTTTTATTAATTTTATTTTTTAAAATTTAGGCTTAAAAAAAGAAGAAAAAAACTGATAGGATAATTTGAGTAAAATTATCCATTAAAATGTCATATTTTAAATTTTTTAATAGAATATTTACATAGTAAAAATGTATTAAATGTTTATACCGATTCACCTAAAAAAATTATCAAAATAAAGTATATAATAATTGCTTCAATTATTAGTAAAGTGGTGTGCCCATTTTAAGATTTTTTTATGAACAACTGTTCAAATTAATCACATTGCTCTACCCACTAATGGAGTGGTGGGTATATATGTACTATTTTATAATTATTATTTTATTTTATTTTATGGTCTTATGTTAGGTAAGGAAGTTAATTAAAAGTAAATTAAATACCGAATCAGAAACCTAATCCATACTTTAATGTTTAAAATCTTTATTCTAATTCTCCCTAAAACTTCAATTAATCAATTAATTTTTTTCAAAGGTGATAAAAATTATTATTACAGGAGAATATACCTATAATTTTTTAAAATGTAATTTACTCTGTATCAAAATGTTTGTAATAAAATAATCTTTTATAATTTTTTAAAATATTACTTATCCTCCTATCAAAGAATTTTCTATAATTTAGGAAAGTGATAAAAACTCTTTTAATAAAAAAAAAAAAGTATAAACTTCTATTATATAAATTCTTAATTTTTATTATATAAGTTCATAATTATTATTATATAAACTCTGAAACTAAAATAATTAAATTTTTAGTAAAAAAATATTTTAAATTTAATTTATAATTTTAATATTTTATATTAAAAAATTTATAAATTAATTTTTAAAAAATAAATTTAAAATATTTTTATTTTATAATCATAAAAATTTATAAATTTATTTTAATTTAATAATTTAAATTTATAAAAAATTTATTTTATTATTATTTATAAAAATTTAACAAAAATAATTTAAATATTTTATTTAAATTATTAAACAGCTATAATACTTTATATTACAAAAAAATTTAATTTATAATTTATATTCATAAGTAGTTTTTAAAAATTTATTAAATATAAATATAAAATTATAAATTAATTTTTTTCATTTTATAATATATTATGCTAAAAAAATTAATAATTTATTTTTTAAAAATTTAATTTAATTTATATTCATAAAATTTATGAATTTTATTTTTATTTTATAATTTAAATTTATAAAAATTTTCTTTTATTTTTATTTAAAAAATACATATTCATTTAATAATTTAAATAAAAATATTCAAATTTTATATTAGTTTAAATATTTATATGATAAAAGTTAAGGACTTATATGACAAAAATTAAGAATTTATATACAAAAATTTGTATTTTTATTTTTAATGAAAAGATTTTTTGTTATTTTCATAAACTATAGAGAATATTTATCATAAATATTTTAACAAGGGATTAAGTGATATTTTAAAAAATTATAGTAGATATTTATCACAAATGTTTTGATAAAAATAAATGAAATTTAAAAAGTTCATATGGGATATTTGTTATTCACCCTTATTATTATTATTATTATATCTAATTAATTAATTAGTGTGCACACGCACAACAGGAGATTTGGATTTTGGAATGGTGGTTAGATTAGTAAAATATAGAGATAGATTTGTTAATTCTAAGTGATTAAAGTATAAAATTCACCGATTAAATAGGTAAAAAAAATTAAATATATATATATAGTTGTCAAATTAAATTACGGCCTCTTTCATTTGCATGATTCTTGGATAATCTGTCGACCAAATTACTCTAACCTATCGACTGCTATTTTGGCAATAAATTCAACTTCAATATCACAATTAACGTTAAACTTGTAATCTTTGTCTCAGTATACATATATGCATGCATTGTAACTATAGAGGTTAAATTAAATTATTGTTTGTTTTAACTTTTAACTAATTATATAATAATCTAATCAATCTAGAAGACAACTTTTTAGGTGTCATTTACTAGCAATTAAATTTAAATATTTAAAAGGAAGAAAAACTTTAATATTTAAATATTGTAACTATACAAACTAATGATAGAATCGTGAAAAAATTATATTCAACATCGTTCAATAATACAAATGTGTATATATATATATATATATATATATAAGATCACTAAGTTAAAGCAATAAAAATATAATTGTCACTAGACCACTGCAAACAACCACATATAAATTTATATATTTAATTAGCAATATTATTTTTAAAACTAATTATTTTATGTTAGAATATTAATTTATATATATAATTTTAGTTCTTAAAATATTCTTGAAGTGTAAATATATAATATCTTTGTTTGAGAATATTAGTTAGGAATGTCTCATTGATAATTAATCTTAGTTAAGGACAAGATAGTCGTGCATATAGTTTATTCCAATATTATTATATCAAGTAATTATATATTTTGAAAAATATTCGTTTCTCCTAAGCTTGATGATGACAATTGATTAATCAGATAACTAAATCAGTTGCATGAACAAAACTAATAATAATAATAAATTTTGCTCTTCATTTTATTTTTCTTCATCTTTTTAAATTCAAATATCTGCTCATGATAATAAGAAAGTGTAGACAGTAGAAAATAATTCAGTACAAAATACAAACCCATATATAATGTATAAAACTCAAATTATATATATATATATATATATATATGATTAAAATTCTTCACAAAAAAACAACAAAAACAAAAGTCACCAGTATGATTGCTAGTTTCTGAATCTGTTTCAATTTCCCAAAAGCCACCAGTATGTACAACTTTGATAATTTTTACAGTGTATTGATGACTGATAAATTTTATAAATTCAAAATGAGCCAAACTTGGTTGTGTGGGATCTTTCTATAGATAGACAACTGCTGAAGAGGAAAAATAATAATTCCAATTGGAAGAAGATCGACAATTCCAATAGATAAAAACAAATTGGAATCAACTCTCGGGACAAATTCCTGACATTTGAACGAAACTCTTCAGTCCTTTTTTTAATCAATTCATCTCTCTCTCTCTCTTGAAGGGAATCCTAAGTGCTAACTTTTTCAGACAAACAAAAGATAGCTAGGGTTATGTATGTTATATATACAACAATTCCCAAAATGCGGGACCCTCAAAGAAAGTTCTAATGATATACCCATGTACAAAAAAAAATTAATATCACGTATTTGTCTCATAAAATTTATATATAACAATTGTCATAAGTCTTTAAAATATACTCTAATACTTTAAAATATATCATAAAAACTTATAAAATATTTTCGATATTTATACTATATCCAAAATAGATTTATTTTAATCATATATTTTCATATATTTTTCATCTCAATCACACATCATAATTATTTATAAATTAAATCATTATTTATCATTTTAATTTATGAAACACTCAAAACTTATTTAAATTGTAAATATATTTTTAAATTTAAGAAAAATACATAAATATAATGTACATAAATTTCAATGAACTCAAAAAATTTAAATATGAGTCGAGTAAAGAAATCTTACTAAAAGAATACAAATTTTCGATATACCACCACCACTACCACCTCAACCATTCAAATTGCACTCAATATCCTAAAATTATAGAGTGATAAGGATGAGTATAATAGAGTATATTCCATGAATAAACTATTATATATAAATATCTAAAGAAATATTTTAAATTAAAGATATTAAAATAAATGAATCAAGCAAAATATGTAAAAATATTTTATTTAATTGAAACTAAGGCCTATTTATTTAAAAATACTCTCGAGCTAGTCATCTTTTTTACTGATTTCCCTGTTCTTGTGTAACCCTGAGACCATCGGTGAATTTTTCATATAAGATCAAACTATTATTTACTCAAAAAAATTATATGTATGTATGGTGTATGTATGTATTTTATATCAAAACGCTACCCATTTCATTGATGTTGGTCTTGAATAATCATGTGATGATATTTGTAATTATTTTCAACGTTATCTCTTGCAAGTGAATTACTCTATATTATAAAAATATCTCTAGCTACCCTTATACTTACTCTGCCTGTGCATGACTCACCTAGAAGGTCTCTATATAGGTTTGTTACTAGACTATATTTTTGTAATTATAGTAAATATACCAACACTAGCCTACTAACTATATCACTAATAAAATAATTATCATAATATCTAATTATATAATATATGATATAAATAATATAAAATACTTTTATCTTTATTAAAATCATATTTGCCCTCCTAGGCCTTATACATATACCAAACAAACTACAGGCTAATTTATAATTATTATTTAAAGAAGTATTCTATATCTTTCATAATTATTGATAATAATGATATATATAAAATAATTAATAGTTTATAAAAATATTTAGTTTAAATAACACATTTAAAAAAATATTAATAAATAAATGTCCACTCATAACTCAGAGAGAATAAGTACTCCCTAATGATCCTCACGTTAAGTGATCTCCTCCCTCAATTTACCGATGTCTATTATATATATAGAGATAATCATATCATTTTTTATATTTTAAATGCTATTAATGATTCTTATATCAAATGATGCTCATTAATTTGAATTTCTTAAGTCGACATATAACAATTGAGACTTAAGTAAAAAATAGTCATTTAACCAATTTTTATCAATAAAATCTCATATCCTTCCTCATTAAAATATTTATCATCTAAATCTTAAAGTTGCGTTGATTTCAACTTTCTGCCAAATCTCTTAAAGTCATTTCTATTTTCATAAAACTTAACTTTTATTTAACTCATTTTAGTCCATAATCAACGTAATCTAAGTCAAACCATTACTTTTTACTACTATTATTCATGAATCAAAGTTTGAATAATAAAATCTATTTTATAAATCATGAATAATTATAAATTAAAATTCTAAAACATGATAAAAACTTTACCATAACTCAATAATATTTCTAGAAAATTATTGGAGTTGTTGGAATACAAAACCCTCAAATTAGCTCAAATCCTAACTTATCTCCTTATTGATTTTTTACTAAAATTGCACTAAAAAGTTTTGCATAAGCTTAAGGATATTGATTTTTTGTTGATTTAAGTAAAAATTAAGAAATTTGTAAGCAGAATGAAGTGAGATCATCAGGAAAATAGAAAAGAGGAGTGATGGGGAAGGAAGAGAGGAAAAGAGATAGAAGAAAAATAATCCAACACATTTGGCCTTTATATATAAGGTCGTATCTAATGATAAACATGCCATTGAAGTAATAAAGATAAAAAAAATTATAAAATTGGCAAAACAGACTATTTGTAAGAGAATAATATAGATTTGCATCAAATTTATTCTTATATTCTTTAAGAAATATTGATAGTTTTATATCACATATCGACATTTTCTCGTTTAAGTGTTAATACTTTATCAAAAGTGTCAACCTAATTTAACTTATAATTTTCTTTCAACTCTCTATAATTTTACATATATTTATATTAAAATATTATGATATGAAAGTATGAATATTTTTTTTGAAAGTATCATTCCTTCATAAAGTGTTAATACTTTCCTTAAAAGTGTGGATTCTTTCATAAATTATTAATATGTTCTTTAAAAGTGTCAATTTGGCCTTACTTTACAATATCTTTACAACTCTCAAGAATTTGGCACATATCAATTATTTTTTCAATAAGTACCAATTCTTTCACCAAGTGTCAATACTCTATACATTAAATGGATACTTTATTTTTTCATTACTTAAATTTAAAAAATATTATTCAAATCTACATATAAATAAATCTAACATTTAATACTATTCAGATCCTATATTTAAATTTTAAAATAAAATTTTTATTAAACTAAATTTCTAAAATAAATATTAAGACTCAATGTTATGTCAATTACTTATTAATTATGCATATTTATATTCACGTATATGATAAAAAATAACTATATTGTCTCTAAGTTTAAAAAACCGGATTCATAGTTAATAACAAAGTACATACATTGTCACTCTTATAATATAGTTTGTAATACAAAATGTAGATTTTTATTGGTATTGATTGAGAATGGGGGATGAGCTTGTGTTGGTGATAGGGTTAGGGTTTATAAGGAAGAATGGGAACAAAATGCAAAATATGGGTCTAAATAAAACTAAAAGGTTTGTTTTATTGCTTTCTTTATATTTCTACTATCTATCAATGGACTATTTTAAAATTAATCTGACAAACCATGATTATTGATTTCTCAAAATTTTTTCCTTAAAAACTTCTGTAATGAATCGGCACTTTCTTTCCATGGAAGAGTTTCCTCACATTCGGACATTCCAAGTTTTGCAAAGCACAGTTTTCTTGGGTTCTCTCACATGGATTGTTTTTAAACTAATTATATAGTATCTGAATTAATATTTGTATTTTGAATATATAAGCTAGCTACCTTGAATTGTATCATTCTTTATACATAGATAGATAGAGAGAGAGAGAGAGAGAGAGAGAGAGAGAGAGAGAGAGAGAGAGAGAGAGAGAGAGAGGTTTTCTCCAGTAAAAATGTTCTTATTTTATTATAGTTTGCATATCTTGATTATAATAACAATAATAATTAAATTGATATAATAACTTATATTTTACTATTTTTGTGTAAAGAATGCGTTTTCAACTAACATCAATAATGTGACTAAATAAAAAGATAATGAAATGATAGTTATTTGATTAATTTAATAATTATTATGAATATCTTCGTTAGATAAAAACTCTCTCTCTATATATAAGCTCAAATTTCTTAACTTCAAGTTTTAACTTAAATTTAGGCACAAATTTTTGACTACTAAATTCTTACATTCAATAGTTAAGATATAAAGTCATAAATTTGTATTAATACGGACAAATGATCTTTCATATATATATATATATATATATATATACAAATATAAATTAATAGTTAAAAATTTATGTGTAAATTTAAATCTAAAAATTTAAGTAAAGGGACGCAAACAAGGACGCAAACACCCACGCTATACAAACAGTAAATGATGGGAATGATGAAAACATTTTCGATTGTTTGCCCTAACATGTGAGTGAGCTGGTGAGATGCTTCACTTTTCCATAGAATTAAAAAAACAGAATACAGCATTAAACATCAATCACTAATCAACTTTTTTAAATTCTGTTTCTTATTTACGCATATAGATAATTAAAACATACTATGACCTATCATATTGTGACTTCTAATTCACAGTTATTATCGAACAATATTATTGCATCACATTTGTATTGTGTGCATATAAAAAGTCAAAGAAATTGAGTGAAGCTTATTGTCACAAGGTGTATGGTATTGTGTCAAGTGGGTACCAATGCAACCCTTTCAAGGTAGCATACAAATTCTTCTGTGTTTCAATGTCCAATCATGGTCAAAAAGAAGACAAAAGGTTAGGGCTGGCAATTGAAGAATACAAGAAAATGGAGATGAAGATGATGCATAAGAGAGAAATGATTGTTACAAAAGCATAGAGTGATGATGGGGGGAGAGGAAGATAAGGATAGACGATAGATGGTGATATATATAAAGGGAAAAACAATGTCTGCTTCTATATATACATAATAATAATAATAATAATAGTATTTCTGCAGAGAAAAAAACAAAAACAAAAACAAATAGTTTCGAGAAAACGATTTTACACTGCCAAAGTCTTCCCTTAAATGATGGTTTCTCTTCCATTTTCATGTGGTTAGCACATGCTTACCCCGGCCCTTTCAGCTCTATTACTCCCCCCAAAAATTCCCTTATCCACCAATACAAGAAAAACACATCACCATACAGATAGCGCAGAGAGAGAGAGAGAGAGAGAGAGAGAGAAGAAAGCAACAAAATTCTTGAAGTCTTTGGTCATGAATGAATAATGATAATCTTTCTGTACATGCATATAACAATTTAGCTAGCATGGAATGGAACTGGGCAGAAACTTTTTCAGTGTTTATTTCTATCATCTTTGCTTATTGGATGACTCAAAAGTCATGCGTTAAAAACCTAAAACGTGTTGTCTTTAATATGGGCAAATTGCAGTGGAAGAAAGGAATAAAGAAACCAAAAAACACCCATAAAAAGGCAAATGTTGCAAACAGATATTAACAGTACTAATGATAGTTATAAGGCTTAAAGCCGTGTATGTACATGAGGAAAATTCATCACCCTTTCCCATGTTAATTTCTTTTAAACTTTCTATATATCATATGATGAAGATGGTGATTCTAAAACTGAAAATTTATAAAAATACAATAAAAACATTAAGAATTACAATGAGAGACTTGATAATTAGGAACAATTAGAATTGTACCGAAGACTTACAATAGCCACATTTAAAGGTGAAAGTTGCATAGCCATGCCATTCGTTATATTGCATTATAATTATAAAACCTTAAATTTTTTGTGTCCGTACTGCTGCACTCAGTCTGCTTGCTAGGAAATTCAGAATTTGAGACATTCGAAGTTGCAGTTGTCTTTCCTCATGTCTCTCAAATGCCAATTTAGGAAAAGGAAAAAAAGAAAATATGTAAACCTCTTTATTTTATCATCCATTTACAATAAATCTAATAGCAGTTTTTATTAGTTTAAAAATAAAATAGTCTTTTTTATTCAATATCTGGGAAGAGAATATAAGATGACACAGGAGGTTAGATTGATTCTATCCTGGGATAATAACATTTAGATTCTAAAACTTTGATGTTTTGCAAATAAAAATGTTAATTTCTACTAAAATGATCATTTTTTAACATGATCAAATTGCACATATAAATTAATATCTTTAGTATTACAATATTATGATAAAAAAATCTACTAAAAGTTCAGATGCATACCATTATATACTACTGCCTTTGGAGCCTATACTAAATAATTTCAACTATCATGATACTAAAAAAAAAAGAGGATCTATCAGAAATTCATACACATATCATTACATGCTATTATCACTGTAAGTAGGACTAAAGATACAAATATTTTAATTAATAATATTATGTCACATCAATTTATATACAAAAGTTTGTATAAAAATTTATATCCCTAACATTATTTTTATCATTACATTACTGATCTTTCCATCATATCTTATAATAAATAGTTTTTACTAGCATAAAATTAAGAAAATAATTATTTTAATAACTATGTGAGGAGTCAAACCTCATAATGAATCATTTTTATCTTTATCTAATATTAAAAAAATTATATATTTCAATAATTATTCAGAAACTCAACCTCCCCTTTAAATAAGAAAGAAGATAAGCACTCACAACTAAACGATTAATAGGTGGTTCTATATAATAAATTTAAATTGAACTATCATACCATATTAGTATGTAACTTAACATTAAAAAGTATTTAATTATTTCAAGGTTTAATGACCATTTTTCTTTATTTTTTGACTTAATACCCTGACAGTCTATTATTTTTTTCAAAGTACCTAACATCTTTCGAGTAAATGAAGTATTTGATATTTTTTTAAAAAATAGAGAAGATATCAGAGTATTAGATAAAAAAGGAATTTACCCCTTAATTGTAGGGTAGTTAGTAGTTTGTGACTCATTTAATATAAGTAAATCAATCACATCTTTATTTATAAAACTAAAAATTTGTTGGGATCTAATTGTTATCATCCCATTCTAAATGGATGAACTGAATTTGCTATCTATAGCGATCACTGAAAAATTGATGTCAATTATTTTTTTTTATAATTACTACAGTAACATTGGTGCTAGATCCTTCAACTGGTAAAATCTCTTTAAGAAATTTGCATTTTAAACCTCGTTTCGATAGAATTGAAAAAGGATTCAGATTATATATATATTTTTTATATATAATTTAAATAATTTTATCATTCAATTACAATCAAACAAATAAAATCTTCTTCTTGTACAATGTGCATGGATCATGATATTGATGGAGGACCAAATAAATATACTTAATCTGTGGTTCTAATTCTAAGCCAAAATAAGCAAATATTTATTGCTTATCTTTCATGTTTTCAGATGCTTTGCTTATAATATTACAATTTCAAATTTCACATTAAATGCTATGTTATTATTATTATTATTATTATTATTATTATTAACGATTAATATGGGTTTTTGTCTGGTGGCAGTTGTTGCTATCCTTTTCTAATAAGGTGCTCACATGGTTTGGAAGGATATATATCACTAATTTTAAACAAAAGCTGAAAAATTATTTAACTATTATAATTATTTCAAAAGAAATATTCTTTCCTATACTGAAATTTTGTCCATTGTTTCAGGTTTCAGAAACAATCTAAATCTTGAAAAGGTTTTGGATCGTTTAAATTGATGATTGGTTAGAAGGGAAATTTGTAGTAAATTTATTTTTTCAAAAAAAATTATAATTAATTCACTAATAATATTAGAAATATAATTTTTTTATATAATTATCTCTTACAAATTGATATGACAGTTAATATAATATAATTATATTTTTGTTATATAATTTATTTCTTTTACTCGCTTAAAAATATAAAATTTATTATATGAAAATAATATAACTTTATCATATTAGTTAGTATAATTAAATTTGTATATCAGATGCTTTATACATTCAATATCCTTGAATTTTTAAGAATACTAGAAAAAATATCTTAGAAATCTTTTCATAGTCAATATTTTAAAGGATTTATGGCAGTTAATTATTACTTTAAAAAAAAAATAATGATTAAAATAATATCATGATTGAGTGGATGGCACTTTAACAGGGAAGTTAAGTCAATCAAATCTGAGAAAATCAAAAAACACTCAAGCAAACCTTTCGTTTGCCATCCATTTTTTTCAATTTGTTGGTGCAAATAAATAAATTTTTTTTAAAAAAAATATATAAAAATATATCAAATGATTAGTGGGAAATAAAATGGAAGTGAATGAATGATCAATCATTTATGGGCAATCAGAAGTTAAATCACTCAATAGGCCCATAATTAAAATAGCTCCGTTGACTTGAAGAATACTCCTAGCCCCCTTTTCTCATCCATTATTGTTTCATTCATTTTCACATCATAATAAAAATAAATTAATAATTTCATAATTAATTTTAATGCTAAAACTTCACTTCAACTACACTCTTTTTTCAGTTTTAATTAGTTTAAAGTTCAGCTCAAATCAATGAGATCTAATCCCAAACTTTTTTATTTTAATTTTTATGTTTCTTAGGTTCTTGTATTTTTATTGCATATTTATGATCAATACTAGACCTCATTCGAGTGCATGAATGGGTATTTTGTTGTAATTTTTCTGTTTTCACGCTTCACTTTGAAGGAAGTTTTTTCAATTTTTACTTCCAATCTCCGAGGAATAAAAATAGACTTAAACGGAAGCACAAACATAGTATAAATGACACCCAATTCTTATAAAATCTATGAATTCAATACAATGGATCTAAATCTAAGTAGAAAGACTAGAAAATTGAATGCTAAATCTTGAGTTACTTAAAATTGAAATCCAGTTTTGGATTGTGCATCAGAGATTTGAGGGAAACCACGGCAATACAAATCTATATGATCGTAAGTTTGTCGTGTCAACCACATGCAAATTGCATTCGTGTCATGTGTATCTTAACAACATGACTTTATCTATGTCAACCACATGGATTTTGAAAATTCTAGATGAGATATGGTTTAGTTAATGTGAATGCACAGATGGAATGCAAGAACATGGGCACCCACGACATGAAATTCAATGAGAAAACAGACAGAGAGAGAGAGAGAGAGAGATCACATGGGGTTTCGATTACAGGATGAGGAAACGAAAATCCTTCATGGGTTTGGTTGCTGCATTTGTTGCTCAACTGTCTGTAATTCGTTTTTTGCTTTGTGATTTTTGTGATTTCTTTTTTTTCATTTTGTTCAATTGTCCCTATGTATTAGATCAATCCAGTCGCAAGTCATATAATTTAAATGCGGTAAGCTTTGAGAATTGGGCAGAAGACAAAAGGTTCAGATATCAACAGAGCATCTCACGTGTCTGAAGTTAATTTAAAGTAATGTGTTGGATAAGGTTTAACAAGAAGACAGCATCAGAAAACCATTTAATGATCATGATCTGGTTGTCAATATTATTATCGAAACTCTTACCATTTCAAAGAGTTGGCCACTTTGTCGGTCATATGGAAGGGAGAAAATTCCTGCATAGTTGGTAATGTCAAGAGCTATATGGTTTTCACTGTACGAATTAGTTTATATTTTGCACAATGGGTGTCAGTAACATCAGATTATTGCTAAAGAATTTTATCAGAACATTAAAGTCACAAAGACAACAAAGAGTTCATATATCTATATATATCTATATATATATGAACTCAGACCCTTTTCTAAGTCGGTCTAGGATCAGACCATTACCCATCTTCATCTTGAGGCTGATGCAATAGATAGATGCTTTCCTTATTATGTAGGCCCAACATTCTCTCTCAATTTAAGGGTAAGATCTACAACCAAAAATAGGAGTTTACCCACACATATATACATAGAGGAAGTAATCCTAATCAAGAGTAGAGTAATGGCTACCAAGTGGTTGGCGACTGTTAGTTACTTTGAAGAAGAAAAAAGGCAAATGTCTACAACACTTCAATAACAACATTCATCAATGTCTTATGAAATCCTTCAAAGCTCAACATAGCTCAAATCAACAAAGAACCGAACTTCCATTCATTTTTCAATTGATATACCAAAATAAAACTCCACCATAGGATTTAATTAGTTGATTATTACAGGGGTTTATGTCAAGCAATGAGAAAGAATAACAGATCAGTAGTAGGCCTTCTACAGGTGCCAATTAAAACCAAGTAATGGACCAAAAAAAAATTTCTTGGTATTCATAGAATCTACAATTTGGAGAAAGAAATTGCGACGACATTCAATAATAACTTTCTAGATTAAAAATTTAACAACAATATTCATGCAATCTATAATCTGAGGAAATAAATTGTAATGTAACTCAATAATAACTCCCAAAATTTTTTCTAATTGTTGAAAAATAATATAGTTTAGATGGGTAGTCAAGCTCAACCACCAGTGTTGTAAAATATACAATCTGATGAAGAAACTGTGACCTAAAAGCTTCTGCTCGTTGAAATCATGATGTAAAAAATGGTATGTTACAGGAAATAAGGTTCTGGGGTGGGGGGCGGTAGGTAGAGGGAATGAAAAAATAATGAAAAAATAGAGAGAGAGGAATGGCTAAATAGACGTGTCTAATAGTAGTACAACCGCCTTAGACAAGTGTGGTATTCGTATATGAAAAAAGAGTTTAACAACATTGAGAAAGATCATGGAAATATTACTCTTCGTCGGATGGCATAGTTGGGCTTTTTGAGCAGATATCCTTCTTATGGAGTTCCAGTAACTTCTTCTCCGGATTGCAGAGCCCTGGGAAAACAAGAATAATGTAAAATGTTCATGCAACATGTGAAACTAGTCAACTGTAGTATGAATAACATTTAAATGAAATCAAAACCGATGATTATGTAGATAATCAGTTTTAATCCTTGATAAATATGCACCTATTTAACTAAATTTTTGGTTTCCCTATATTCTTTTAGACAGATTTTATTTTATATGACATGGACATTCCATTGTAAAGATAAACTTTTCCTGTAATGACTACCGGACACAACTTGCCGCTAGCTATGCTTACATTCTCAAATTGAAGGCTCCAAACACTTATTTTAACTTTGCACCAACCTGAACACTTAGGAAGATCCCAGACAGCAACAGATGATGATGTACATTCTGTCTGACACAGTTCTCTGTTATCTTCATGGTCAACATTCATTGCAAGTATCCATGCACCAATTGTAACATCCTCATTACTGAACATCCGAAAGCTGTAACTCAAACAAAATGGAAACCATTATATTCAAGGCAGAGACTTCATAAGAACTACTTAATTTGAATCTAGAACTATCTTGAAGTTAAGACGAGAAGCTCATTGAATTACTTGGGACAATTATCATACAAATATAAGGCATTTATCATGGTAATATGAAGATAGCTTCCTGTTTATATTTTAACTTCTAAACTCCAATTTATACCCATTTGTAAGCACACGTGTGGGCACATGCACATGCACACGCACACGCACACATGCACATGCACGGTTGATGGCTACAGCTAGCACAGCCACTATTAGGAGGAAGCAACAGTACCAAACAGGGTGTTGTTTTTTAGGATTATCAGGTAGAAGGTCAATCCAAACACAAGACCCATCGGTAACTCACCAATTCAACAGAATTTCTTAGAGGAGTTCAGTCACATAAAGCAGTTAATATAAGTAAGCATCAAATTAAAAACAAGGAAAAATACATTTAATGATAATCAGACCTGTTGTTCCTAAGAGCAACCAAACTTGCAACAACATCTGCTGAAAGAGCATATATAGGTCCATAAGCATGAAGAAAGTACTCCTTCCCGATCAAATATGACAGAGGTTCATACCTGCATGGATTTAGTAGATTTGATAATTTCATGACTACTTCAATTTACAGTAAACTTCAGAGACCATTAATCTTCCATATGGTGTGATATAGTGCCCTTGTGACAGCCCCACAGCTATAGGTTCAGGAAAATTGGTTTTGGGTTTATGATTTCCATCAATATCATTTATATAGTATTTTTAGACTACAGTTGGGATACACGGATTACTGGATTAAAGTTAGTTGCCAGTCAAAATACATCAAAAATTGATATGCAACTGTTTCATGCCTGTTCTGAGTTTCATTCATGTTAAGTTATTTTTCAAATAAAAAATTATTATCCTTGGCTCACAGTTGCTGATATAACAACAGTATCATACCAATGCCTAAGCCCTGTGTTTAGCAATCTCTTGGTCCCTAAGATGAATGAACCTACAACACCCAAGATAAAATTAGCTTGTTTGCACAGATATTATACTCTTCCAGAATTAGAAAATTTATGCTGATGCCTAAATTTGTGTAATACCTTTGCATATGGTTAAGAACTATTATACATATATCACATGTTCTCCCTTCTATCTTCAAACTTGTGGTGACTATGTCAATTTATTTATATTCGTAAAGCAGAGACCCAATAAAATCTTTTTTCCTTGATTGCTTTGACCTTTTTAATTAATTGATATAAACACCTAGAGCAGGCTCTTCCATCTCTTTTCTGCTTATTATCAACTACAGCAAGGCATTTTCAGCAATGAAAGGAGGAATGATCACCAGAAGCACAAAGCAAGGAAGCAGCTGAGAAAAGTTAAATGCATCATATCCTAGAAATGAACAGACAAGGACTAACCATTTGAGCTTTGGATCAGTAAAAACTGGACCTTTCTTCAAGCATCCAAGATAAGTCTGAGAGTGAGAACGCTCTTTTGCCAAGAGCAGAGATAAGCGATCTGCGAATAAATAAACAAGAAAATAATGCAATGTGAAGAAACTTCACATAGAAGAGAGACAAGAAATGAAATGAAGAATGATAAGGTACTAAGTATAAACATTCGTATAAATGTAGTCACCTGGTCTCAGATATATGTCATCATCAGCTTTGACATAAAACTCAGCATCAAAGAGTGCGTAGGCAGCTTTGAAGAAAGCTAACCTGTAATAAATGCTCCATATGAGAATGCCTTTATCATTATCTCTTTCTTAAATAATAATACAAATTAATTGTCAGCACTAACGTTTTGTAAGGGAGCTTACTGTACTCCTCCTTGATATCTAATAAAAGGAAATCATCATATTCTTCAACCTCCTTTCTAAGCGCTGACATCTTGGACTTATCACTGGTTCTACCGATGACAAACCTGATAGCCAAGCCAGTGGTTTCTTCCAATCTGCGAGGCACATTCCATTTAATAGTCTTTAGGACCAAATGCTACATATAAGCTATGTACTAAACAATAAACAGACTAGGGCTACTATCAATTTTCAAATTTGTATAAACTAGTATAGATCGAGAGTATGGAAAACCATTGCAAGAACATAAATCAGAACTGGAAGACAGTTTGATGTATCTAGCTCATTAAATTTAAATTACTATAACATCCAGGACATGGAAATCAATCAGATAATTTTGACAAAGTAAGAAAGATTTCACTGTTTAACAACTTGACAAAGCTAAAAGAAGTTACTGCTAACAAAGGAATGATCAGAAACAAGAAAATTTTGCTGCCATTGTATTCCCTCAATGTACAAATAGTATGGACAAAGAAGAAACCTTTCGAACAACATAGTTCGAAAATCAATATTTTGCTAGTGATACCAATTTTCTCTTAAGATTTTAGTGCAATTCAAATAGATTCAATTTATAAAGCATCAAAATAAAAATGGACGCAAGATAAGAAAATCATAAATGCACACAGCAAAGTTAAATATTTGCTATTTAGAGCCGAAAAAAATGCAAATAAATAAATCTATTAAATAAATAGGAGTGAAAAGATCTAGGATCACCTTTGAAGCTCTTGTCGATCGGAAGGCATCCACGTCAACCTCAACGATCTCCGCCGACCCGTTGATCCGAACCCGGTTTGAATACCAACAAATCCCAAAACTTTATGTCTCTTATTCCCTTCCGTCTCCAAACCAACCTTACTTTCGCTGTTTACACTACCTCCATTCGTGTCCCAGACCACTTTGACCGATCTCTGCTGCACGTTACTGCAACGGTAAGCGTCGCGACTGGCGGAGATAGTCGCAAAGGTGCCGAATAGGAATCCGGCGAGTCCGATGATGAGGCACGTAAAGACTAGAATCGTCGATTTTTGATGTGACGTTGACGGAAATTGATGCGCATGGAAGAATTTCGGAGAATAAGGCATTGTTTAGATGTTTTTCGTTTGAGTGTCGTCTCAGTTGGTTTGATACATTAAGCTGGTGAGGATACAGAAAAGAAAGAAGTAATTTGAGCTCATCACTATCCAATGCTGAGTAATTGCTTGTAAGAGAAGCTAGAGAGAGAGAGAGAGAGAGAGAGAGAGAGAGAGAGATGTCAGTTTCCCAGGTGGTTGCTGGTTCTGCCGCTTCTGTAGTCATTGTTTTTCTTCAGTTATAAGATCTTAGATGCTGAGATTCAATCCAAAAGCAGACAATTTTATAAGGATTGTCCGTTGGAAGTCATCTTTTGCAAGCTATTATTTATTTATTTATTTATTAAAATTAATTAATTAATTAGATCTATTTGAAATTATAATTTATTTTGAATTTAAAAATTTTTAAGTCATATCTCAAAAGATATTAAGTTCGGTTTAGTAAGACCAACACACCTTTATTGTTGTAACTCGAAAATTTAATTAATAGTACCTCCTTGACAATTATAAAAATAAAATAATAATTATAAGCTTTGATATTAAGATAAATGTTGAAATACAACTTAAAAAGCTTAATATTAAGATAATTTAATGCTATTTTTTATATTAATTAAAATATTTTAAATATTTTTTCAAAAAATATGTTTACTTATTTCAATAAGATTAATAGATAAAAGAAAACAAATATTAATACTGCTGAAAATTTTGTCAAAAGATCTCATCTCATAAAATTAAGATGAGGAGAGAGTAAAGGTTTCCTTTCATTATCTCTTTGAATGCTTTAAGTATACACAATTAAATTTCTTCTTTATTAATAATTAGAGTTAAGATAAATCCATTGGTGGGTAGAACAGAAAGGACACTATAACCAATCCTACCAAACACAAACTGTCTACAAATGTTGTCCGAAGAAAGTTTATCCAGTGTTTTCTTTCTTTTTTTTGTTAATTCTGTCTATTTTTTTAACCAATTTTTCTTTAATTTATAAATTTCCAAATTTAAACAATGGCTAGTTTTCAATTTCCTTTTATCTTATTTCTTGAGTTTCTTCCATCCATTATCATAAAGATGGAGATCAAACTAAAAATATGAGCAGAAGACAGTTTTTAATATATACATTTCATTTCTACTTTCCATTCAACACACAGCTTTCATCTGGCTGTTTGTCTGAAGAAAGCTGCGTCTCATCATCATCAAGTTCATCAGTACAGACCTCTTCAACTATGTTTTCCCCCGAACCAGAAACTGGATCAGCACAGGACGGCTTTGAATATTTCCTGCATTGGCCTTTCTTCATCGGCACCATCTGATAAGTTTTCGTTCTCTTAGCTTGTTCGGCATTTCAACTCCGACTTTGATCAAAATGACATTGCTGTAAATCCTCATCATCGGCTTTCTCACAGACTCGGCTATAAGCTTTGCTTCAGAACGAGTACCCGGTTCAGTTGATTTGTTCATTCCTAAGGTGATGAATCAATGAGGAAGTTAAATTTATAGCATTCAACAACAAACTGCAATAAATGATCCAGTCAAAGATGAAGGAAAGCTACCCGATTGCTCATCTGCTTTTTGATCTTCGTACAAGGCTTTTTTAAGGAGTACTGTTCCAGGAAACACCATCAAGTTGACCTTGTTTAGCGTTTTCTTTTCATCTTTATCCATAGGCGTGAATCCAAAACGGGCAGTCCATGTCTCGACTGAACTGAGAATTGCCGATATGATAAACTTTTCCACCTTAAGGATATTAGCATCTAGAACCACCATCAAAGGGAAGGAAAAATGTAAAGTCACAGGTAGGCTTCTTAAAGGAGCAGTTAGATAACTCAATGTTCAAATAGTTCTAAAGAAAAATATTCAGAAATTAACTCTGTTTCTGCAACAAATGTTGTTTTATGGTGTTCTCAGGAATGATATTGTGTGACCACATAGAAAATTGTTTTTCACGTGTTTTCTTATGTAATAAAGGAAAAAGAAAAAGGACATAAAAATGTGGTATGAGAAACTTAATTTTAATACTAGAACTATTCACAGTTCCAATTATCTAAACATGTAATGATTTGAGATGGTTTTTTTTTTTCTTTTGTTGTGTGTGCCATTATTCTTTAAAATATGTGACAGAATTTGTAAAACGAAAGTTTATCAAAATAAATGTCAATATTGTAGACACGTGAAGAGAATTGATAGGTGTACCAAGGAATGCAACAAAGATTTGAATTAGAAATGAATGCTGTGAAATCTAGGAAAATCAACTATTTTACGCAAGATGAAAATAATTCTTTTTTCCTTGAAAAGCCACAAAATCTTCAGTTTGACAAAGGAATACAGCGAATTACCATCTGATGGAACCTCTAAGCATAGTTATATGTAATAACGCCTCTTCTATAGCAGTCATAAGGCATCTGCACATTCCCTTCCTACGGTAGTTGCTGCAGGTAGCAATTAGGCGCATCTCTGCAACTGTTTTTCCATGCACTCTACAAACAAATATATACACTTTGTTACTACAAAAATGGTAAACATAAACATTAAAACAGGAGAAAGGCCTGAACTCACAGTAAACATGAAGCAATCAAGAAATTTCTAATTTAAATGTCAAAAAAGTAGAAAATCTCTTAACTTCTTCACAATAGATTTCAGCCGATGATCAATTCATATGCATGTATACAATAGATAGCTGCATGGAGTGATGTCCAAGTGGAGAAATATCATGTTTCTATTTGCAGTGTAACAATTAATTTTATAATGTCGAAAAGTATTATCTGCAAATATTACATCAAGGGGGAACAGATAAATACGTTATAAAGTATTATGTCAGAGAAATAACATAAATTCTTTTACGAGAGATTCAAGTGTAAATATTACCAGATTGATGCCACAGATATCAAAACATCGTCTTTTTCTAAGACTACTGTGTAAAATCTGCGAAAGTTCAAGCGTGCAAAATTTGACCTGCAGAAAAGAACAAAAGATGAAGACTCTATGATAAATTACACAAGGACTTACCAATCTCATATCTGTACTAAAAACAACTATTATCTCCAGAAGTCCAACTTTTTCCTTTCCCAGGTAATCTCTTAAGAGGAAATCTAACCAAAGCCTTCCCTTCCTCCACCCTCTTATGGATGAAGAAAGGTTTTAGCCTCAGTCTAGAGGATCAGTGGTAATCATTTGCAACCATACATGTCTTACATCAAAGTGGTATAAATGTAAGATAATGCCAAGTCTAATCCCGTGCATTGTATTATACGTAATGGATAATTTTCTATTACCAATCAACATATGTAACAAAAATAAAAGACAGCAACCGAAGAGACGAAAGCATGGCTTTCCAAGACAAAGCCCCAGTAGTTAGTTTTCTGGCAACAATATATAATAGATAAAATATGGTATATTTACCATATTTTTCCGATAATATCAGAGAAGAATGTGTAAATGGAGATGGGT
>JAWDEX010000008.1:3268761-3286235 GCA_035221805.1 Trichilia hirta | reverse complement strand
AAGAAGAATGTGTAAATGGAGATGGGTTAACTGAGCTTGGAAGCAAAAGATGCCCAGCTCATAAGAGTTTCATAAAATGCAAAGACAGCCAACTGGCTTCTCATCTATGGAGAAGTGGACCTTAGGCAAATGCAACCCAATTATGTATCTCTATCATCTAAATAGGAAGAAAATTTCTTCACTTCTTGCCCTTTCCAGATCATAAAAGGAAAGGCATCGTCTTCAACAGAAGCATTGTTTAGGTCTCTTCCTTGACAACTCTAAGACTCAGAATAAGAACCCCACCTAAATGCTATAATTCTATATCTTAATGTCTCAAGAATTACTTGGCAAAAAAAGACTACTAATCTGCGTAGTCTTTTTATAAAATACATAAATAACTAATAACAGAAATAAAAGAACCCACCTCCAGTTGTATAAGACATGAGGTATCATATCTATGCCTGTTCTGGGGTCTACCATGGACTGAAAGTATTCCTCCATAATAGCTAGTGCAACAGCTAATTTTGAGTTGCATTCGGCCTTCAGGGCTAACCGTCGAGCAGAGTGAACTTTTTGGTCTTCTTGAATGCATTTAAGGAGGGTCCAAGAAAACGCATCAGCAATATGTTTAATGATCCCAATACGAGACTGAAGACCTGAATAAACCTCTAAATACCAGTGAAAGAAGTTTTTCAATCACAATTGTGAAGGCTGCTAAAAGAACATAATTCATAATAATTCTGATGCCAACAAATGA
The DNA here is from genome assembly GCA_035221805.1 of Trichilia hirta. NCBI lineage: Eukaryota > Viridiplantae > Streptophyta > Magnoliopsida > Sapindales > Meliaceae > Trichilia > Trichilia hirta. The sequence goes on along the minus strand of JAWDEX010000008.1, from coordinate 3,285,496 downwards.
AGAAAGCACCACAGACACTGGATCTGAATACATATACATTTTTTGTTGGGGGGTGGGGTCAAGAAACAAAGACAATTTTTATTAAAATAAGATCAAAAGCATTAAAACAACAATTGATCATAAAATCAAGTGCCACCATGCGCTAGTAGAATTTTGAGTTTGACCAAACAAGCAGCTCTAATTGCTGCTTCTGGGTGATAGAAGATTATCATTTTTCTCTCTGTGATGTTGGGCAAGCAGTGAATAGTCAAATCAATGCATGAGCAGATAAACATTCAAACAAGATGCAAGAAAAAATCAGACGTATGCCCATGCACCAAAAGCTATAACCTTAAAGGTCCTCATTTACATTCAAATGATACTACACAGAAAAGCTGGAAAAAAGAATTAAAAAGATTTAAAATGATGCAATAGTACCTCCTGAGAGCTTTCATCACAAAACCAAGCATCAGAACGTCCGTCTTTCTCTTTCAGGCATGCTCTGTGATCTGTTTACAAGCATCACTAATTTGTAATTGTCGGGTAATTAAAAACACAAATTGCCAAGAAAAAGCTGATGGAAAATACAAAAATGACAGGTTACCCATACAACTTACTACAGTAACTTCATGAACAAATAATACATGCTTTATCAAGAATAGAAAAGTAATGATGAATGATCGTATACAGTTGCCTTTCTGTCGGGGGGAAAGTTCCATCAATATGGAGCAGACAAGATATCATAGTAAGAACAAACCTGCAAAGACAAGCAAGCCTGATGAAAAGCAGAGGGGCAGTTATCACAACATATCAACTCACCCCCATCAGCACAATGTCCACATGAATCATCATTTTTGTCCTCTTCATGATATTCCATTGTTCCAATTATAGTCCCACTTCTTCAGCTCTTACATTCATCTGACCATGCTGGCAGCTGGCACAAGGTGAAAGGCTTACCAGATTCCATTACAAGATTTAAACATGATCGGTTTGGCTTGAACCCAGCATGAATCTTGAATTTGGAAACTGAAAACACTTGATTGCAGCATCTGCAGATAATTCCATCACAGCTTACACGACCATCTATAATCACGGCATCATCTTTTGGGTTTTGATACTGAATCACATCATTCAGAGAAATGACACCAGCAACAATCAACCAGGACAAAATGGTTCTTGTCCCTTCCATGAACCACATACCATCCTTAATTAGCTTACCGCCCTTAACCATAGTTTGGGGAAGCAACCTGCAACCTCCCCTTCGGTTCTTGAGCTTCGTCTGTGCTCTTAATTTCCAGGATCTGATTTTAGAATTAGATCTAGGAGTCTTTGGGCTGTTATTATTGCTTTTGAAAATAGCTGAGACCAACAAGTCATCATCTTCACATTTAACTGGTTGCTTTCGTCCACTTTTGGAACCATCACAATCATGACGAGTCTTCTTAAACTTCAAGCTCTTTTTTGCAATCTGAAGCTGGCAAGAGCTGGGAGAAGAGGATGTTTTCTGACTTGCTTGAATCCTTCATTCGCAAGCAACTGGTTCTGAGCTTCTTTTGATTCCAATTAAGTGACACTTGTGTCAACATCATGTGATTCCGTCTTATTAATTAAAGTCACACACTGAATGTCACTTTGATAGAGCATGGTAAATTTAATTTCAGATATCTTTCTTGACTTCCTGCGTGTCTTCTTTTTCACTTGAACATCTGCAGCAAAATAATTATCCTCAGTTTTTATCTTTGAATCTTCAATGCTCCTCATGTGCTCATCGTCACTTTGTTCGGACAGCTGTCTGCCACCTGAAGATACAAACCCATGTACCGGGGGATCACACTGAACACAAGTTCCATTTGAGTCATCATAATAAGCAACATCATTGTATCTGCAGTTTGGCTGATCATCCAGGGATTGTTGCACACGATTTTCGTCATTTTCAATATTGTCATCTTCAGATATTTTTCCTTTCTCATCCCAAGAATGCATTGATATATCTCCCACAGCATCCTTACGTACTTCCACGTCCTGTTCAGAAATTTTCTTATCACAGCTTGGGTAATTCAGGTTACTGTCTTGATGAGGAGAAGTAGATTCAGATCCCTGAGGCAAATTGTTAAAATCTCTAGAAGCAGCAGGAACACCATGCAAGCAATTGCCTATCTGGACACAAGTATTATGCGACCTGCAAGGAGGTAAAGCAGTTGTAGCATCACTTCTATTCTTCCCAGAAAATCCAAAACACTGATTTATTGTTGCATTGGAGGTATCTACTCCAAACATGCTGACTTTATCAGCTGCATAAATAGATAAACCTGTTAGACATTTAGTTGTGTTGTCATTTTTCTATTTACCACTCTTTGAAAAACTTTCATTGCCAGATTGCACATCGCAGGAATGATAACTTCCCTCAGAAACAGTAAGTGCACTTTTAGTGGCCACCGCAGCATCATGAGACTAAACTGGCACTCCACAACGACTGTATTTTCCAAGGCCAAGATAGGATCATATTTATCCCTCTTGTGAATTAATAAACTACGTGCAGCTTTAACTAATCTCCCTTCCTCAGTGAACCAATCTGTCTGTCAACAAATACAACAATGACCAAGGGATCTAAAAGGCACCATTGATGAGCCAATGTATTAGCAAGATCTGACTTATACATATCTTTCCCAACATTCATCAAAGTCTCAACCAGATCAGTCCAGAAATGATCAATGTCAATCCATTCCTTACCCTCGTCTTCCAGCACCAAATTGTGTCCATCAGAAAATAAACTATCACCACATAGTTGCGATGCTTTGGGGAATTCACGAAATAACCTCCCCTCAGGTGATCTATAAACTGTATCCATATATTTCCTACTAGGTCTTTTCCGCCTCTCAATTGCCCAACCTGCTGCCTTGAGCAAGTGAACAACATGATTTTGAAGAAGAGATCGAGGGTCTGTCTTATTATCGAGCTTCATATAAATACTAGATACATCCGGTCCCAGTGAACAGAATCCAGGGAATCCTTCCACACCACATAGAGTAGATCCAGATTTCTTAGCAGCAGTGCCGGATGGACTGGCAACCATAAGCCTGGCCACAGAACTCTCCTGGGAAACAGGTGAGGAGGCAATAGCTTTACCTACTACCACTTCCTTTGCATCATGTCCATCTAAGCTTAGCATTCCATGCTTTAAAACACCCAGATTAGTCACATTACCACTACTGTCTATATTGTGCTTTAACAGATAGCAACTAGATGTAACACCCTGACTGGATGATTCTACTAAATGAAGTGTAAAAGTTTGACCAGCAGAGTTCGGAGCTAGGCATAACATACCAGCACCACTTCCTTCAAGTAAAGCTGTTGAAGTCAAAATCTGTCCCAATTCAGGTTTGGTATTAGAAGGTTCATTGACTGAGTACTTCATCCGCTTGATGCTTAAATTCTGGTCACTCCTATCTACTGGAAAAGATATTTCTGGAAAACATCTTGTTCCAGAAGCTCCTCCAGAATTCTCATTAGTATTATAAGAATCCTCAACATATAAGATTTTAGAAGAAGATTGACTCATTAATGATGAGTTCTCACTGTTAGAACACAATGATCTATCGGCAACCTTACTTTCATCACATTCAAAGTTAATGACTCCAGTGACAAGACATCTCTTGCTTGCACAACCAGGATCATTCCCAAAGAAGACTTCAGAGAAAATGCGGTGCTCATTACGTGATCCCTCAAAATCAACGTCATAAAAATCGTCCCCCACAGTGCTGAAGGGCATCTCTATCAACCGGTAGTAGTCTCACTAGAACTACTGTATAAAATTTTGCTCCGTAAATAACTACCAACACATAAAAAAAGGTACAGCAGTTAAATTTCGTTTGCCATCAATTTGGTGCATGTATCAGTACCATAATGGGTCCAGGCAATGAAAGCAAACAATGTAATTCATTTAAACCATCCAATGAATGCTACAAATCCTGCAAATGAAGCAGAAAAACAGTTAGTAAGATGCACATATCACATATTGCAATTAAAATATTCTGTTAGAAGGTAAGCTAATTAAAAAAATCTTAACAATATTGAAGAAAACATTAACTAAATAGACACAAATATGGAGAGGATCTCAATAAGTTTTTACTCACCCATTATCTAGGTTAGGAAACAGCAATTGGTAAATAGTTATTGATAAAATCATTTAATGCAACGTCTTCTAAAATGTTTAGATAGGCACTGTATACTTGAGTAGCCAATAAGAATATGCTTCTTTATCTTGCTTAATATTATTTAAGGATGATATAATGAAGGATAAGGTATTAATATTGACATATTCCATGAAACCCCCATGTGTGTGTGTGTGTGTATTGGAATGATAACCTCAAACTCAAAACTCCCATCCAAAAGCTCTCTTGGTAATCAGAAAAATCACAACCCACCGAGTTACAATTGACCTGCAAGTATACTAGGATTCATAATATCACACGAGTAGCGTAAAATTAAACACGCCCGCCAACTCACCAGATCATCGTGTAATCTGTAATCATTAACTCTTAAGAGCTTTCTGATGTCACAGATGGATTTCCAAATATGTAGGTATAAAAGAAAGAACAAATTACGAATATACATAAAACATTGTTTCTTCAGCTTAACAACTGTCCTGATTGATCAATCACACTTCTAAACAGGGAAATGAAAGCAGATACACTGTAAAATAGTAAAATGATATGGCCAGTCATTGTTAATCGTCATGCTGTGAGGAAGCCACGTGTCATAACAGCTCAACTTTGCATTCAGTGTGAGGCACAACGACCAGCAGTACCCTTTTATCCACAGACCACCGCAATAACAGACTGTGGCACTTCCCCAGAACATAACTACATTGTTTCTACCTCACTCTGCCACTCAATTTTATACATAAGTCAGGTTTTCTGAGCTCCACCTACCTATCTGTATGCATTACCATGTGCTCTGTAATAAAGATGATCAATATGCTAAATCAATATAAATTTCTCATATGAGGTGCAGCAACACTTGACTGGTTCAACTGTTTATCTCATAGGACCTAAAACACTACGTTTTGAAAGAGAGAACATTCAACCCTAAACGTACAAAAACCTTTCTCTCCTAACCACTATAGAAACTATCTCCGACTACGAAACAGTAAATTACTCAATTTGAAATGTAAGCCTATGATGCAGTATCTTATAAGCTTACAAAGCATATACACGCAGACTGAATTGTATTACGCTCGAAACTTGTTAAAAAATGCAGCACATCATAAATACTTTTTCCGCTTCCTTTATAAAAAACAAAATTTATTAGAAGTACAGAGTTGTACCATAGCATCATTAGAATACAAGAGGGATTCCTAAAACTAGAAATGAAAAACAAAACTACATAAATATTTAATTTATAAAGGAAAAAAATCAAAGAAGACAAGCAAGCCCTCCAATCATACAATATTTTGAATAAAAGTAGTTAGCCAGTAGACTTATCTTGATTAAAAATAGAGATCACCGCATAAAATAAATCAATCTAATTGAATGAACCAGCTCAACAGATTTAGCTCTTATATCTATTTTCCTACTTATCAAGACTTAACTTTGCTCTCATGAACAGAAATATCAAAAAAGTTTCAAAAAGGCTTACAGCCTCCATTTTAAAACCGCTATATTGCCTGAGAATATCAGTCATGCAGAAAAAGCAAACGTCTTAACTCAAGAGAAAATTTGCAGAAATGTTTTTTTTTTTTTTTTTTTAACTCTTCGACACCAAGCATGCACGATATACTAGACTACGAGAAACCCTCCTTGACTGCATGAAGCCAGCAACTCTCCAACATGGCTTCTTCTACAGACACACCATACCCTCACTGTCTGATACCCCAACCAACCAAAAGAAATAATGAATATCTAATGCACAGGAATCAAATCTCCTACATTTGGAAATCCGGAATGCCTGAACTAACAGTAAAATCATACAAGAAAAACGTAAATAATGCTAAGAACAGTAGCATAAACTTAATCGGAGGATGCATCATTTTACAGCTATAAGAAGGTTTGGAGATTAAATAGCAACACAAAATACTAATACATACACACACAAATATTCTTCAGAAACATCTTGCATAAACCGTCCAGGCACCAATCAGAAAAGCATGAAATATGTATAAAAAAGAAAGAGTTAACTAAACGAAAAGAAAAGTAAAACCCGTGAACATATAGCAACAATTCATCAAACCATCTCTAAATAGACATCAAAAAACAAACAAACAAACAAACCCAGTAACAAAAATTTATCCAGATCAAAACCCAGCAAACCAAAATTCAAAATACCACAATATAATTCCCATACCCAAGGTTAAAAAATTCAACATAGAAATCACCACTTTTACCAAATTTACTAAAAATCCATAAACACCAAAAACTGGGCTCACCGTTGCAATGCATGTTGAAATCAACATGCTGAATAGGATGATTGAAAATCTCTCCAGAATTAGGTTTTGAAAAGTTTAATGGGTGTGGTTTTTGAAGAGAGAGAAATAGCAGAAAATGGGAGGTTTTCTTTGGCTGCATCTCATCAGCTGTAACTGAACAAAAAACCAAAACTCCACCAGTAAGTAAAGAGAGAGAAAAAAGCTTCGAAAACCCCGAATAGTTCTCCCTAGTACAACAGATGTCATGTAACTCTCTTCCTCACCTTACATCTCCATATCTCACCGTGTATATGTCATGTACATTTATAACTCTTACTCTTTTAACTCCCCACTTTAGTTATTGTCTCTTTGTGTTGCGTTCTGTGTTATTTTTCAAATTAAAAAAATAATAAAAAACTCCATTGACGACACTTCATTCACTTTTGCTTGCATACCCCCACCCCCCTGAAATAGGGTTCCTTTTACATTTTTATAACAATAAGATTTTAAGTTCGTTCTTGTAGTGTACAGATATGGATATTATATCCAGTGGTTGATGATTTGTTTTTTCCTTTTGTCCTAATTTTATAATGGATTAAACAAAATTTGTAATGCATGTTACCATAGTATATTAAAAAATCAAAATCTTACATACAATAATTCAGTAGAGTTATCTGATGAGATTACGTTGTAGGAATATGAGTAATATTACACCTGTTTTACTTGAAATTTTCTCTGTATTTTTTGTAATAATTATATCAAAAAATTCTCTTTTTCAAATTTATTTTAATAAAAAAAATCATTTGTTTTCCAAAGGAGATCCTCCTTTCTGTTTGATATTATACATATATTTACATGAGGATAAAGAGTGTGAAACTTTCTGAAAGAATGTAAATAAATTTTCTTTTTATACAAGTTTTTTTTTAAATAAGTACACATTAATAAAATCCAATTATTAATTATATCTAATAAGATTACTAAATTGCAAAATTAATGTCTATTTAGGAAAGATAAATACTTTTAAATAACTCATGTTGTAATGGTTAAAGACCTTGACATTCATTATTTAAATTAATATTGACATTTATCGTGCATGGCGATTTTATATTAACGTACATCCATGCATTATACAATACGCATTATAAGCAATATTGACTTCTATATGTCTCTTATTATTTAAGCAATAAGTGAAAAAATTGACAATAACCCATAAAAAAATTTACGAGGCAATTATTATTATTTAATCATTATATTCTCTAAGAGAGAATATTTCCTATCATTCCATTCTGATATGTTTAGGGTTTCATGATAGTGAATTTTTTAATTAAAAGATAAATGTTTCATATATTTGAATATAAATATAATATAGGCTCTCGAAGTTGAATTATAATAATACTTTAATATTCAATAAAAAGAGAAATACATAATACTTAATATTCAATACGAGTGTCGTATTAAAAATATTATTTTGATATTTTTTTAAATGTTTTGGTAATATTTTTGATATTGTTAAAGTTGTTTTCGTATAAATTTTATAAGAGTTTTTTGGAATAAATTTGTTATTTAAAAAAATTATTTGGATTTTTTTTAAATAAAGAACTTATTCTTCTTATTTTTAGAAAAATTGCTTTTCAGAAAAGAAAAGCATGACGTACACTTTAGTAGAGCACTTAGGCAAAAGCTATTTGCAAAGCATTATCTGAGGCTTTTGCAGAAAGTAGCTTTTGTAGAAAGTAATTTATGTCGAATGCCCTTTAAATTATTTCTGGCAAAAATTTACAGAGACGTTTATTGGGCTGAATTTTCTAGAGCCCAGGCCCATCTCCAGGAGCCTTAAAATTTCTACCTCTCCACTCCCGTTGTTTGAATCTGCTGTGCTCTTCCCTGTGTCGTGTAAGCCCTTCTCAGTCTCTGTCATGTTGTTAGTAAAGTATCAGTGAAGTCAAAAACTCGTATATACGTTTCATTTGAATGTGCTTTTCAGTTAAGTGTTTTCCGAGCAAATAAACCAAAGTGTAAGAAATACTATTATCCGTGAAGAACCCATGATTCTCTGTTGTTAACATATTGGTGTTATTGTATGATCAGGCTTCATGTATCTTAACTATTGTGTTTGAAGTGATTGGCGACCTAAACGAAAGGTCCTGGAACAAGAATTGGCTAAAAATCTGTTCATTGTGAGTTTCTTTTTGTGTATTTTAAAGCAGTGTTATAGGTGCTAAGGATTTCATGAACTTTTGGTTCAAGTAGATAGTCAGCTATAATCATTGAATGGCTTATATCCTACGGGGCAGAAATGCCCTACGGCGGATTATGAAAGAGAGTTCTGATCGCGTATTACATCGTCCCTTACTATTTTCTTGTCAAGGAATCAGACGCAGACGTTTGGAAGTTATCCTCACAACAGTGAGTAAATTGACATAACTGAAAAATTGGTTTCAGTTTTCCCTCTTAGTTGGGTTTCATGTTCAATCAATTTATAAGAGTTTTTAGTTATTATTAATTGTTAATTCTATATGTTCAGAAAATAGACAAACTTGGGGGTGCTGGTGAGACCGTGAAGGTTGCTCCTGGATACCCAAATTGCTTGCTGTACCAAATATTCAGAAGTACATGAAAGTTTAGAACATGCTTTTTAAATTTAGAATCATTTATGACGTATTAACAAATAATTATACGTATTTTTTATTTTTTTATATAATTAAATATTTTAATTAATTAAGATAATAAATTTATTTTGTAAGTTTTTTTTAAAATATAACAAATAATCTCTTACTTGTCTCCAAAACTTACACACACTAATTGAATATTAATAATTTAAAAAAAATATTTATAAAAGCCTAATTCACTTTAAAGTTTAACCAAGTTATAATACATATTTTTTACTTTTAAAAAACATCAAATAACAATAAAAAAATTATAAAAAATGATTTTTGTTTCTATTTTTCTCTCTTTTTTTCTTTCTTTTTCTCTTAAAAATTGGTGGAAAATGACTTAGTTTCTTAGCTTCTTCTTCTTCTTCTTCTTGCTATTTTTTTTTTTTTTTTTTTTTTTAATTGTTGTTTTGTTTGTTTTTACCCGTGTAACCATTTTTTTAAAGGAGAAGAAATTGAATGAATTCAATTCATTCACCGTGTCCTCCACTTTTCTTTCTTCCCATTGCCCAATTTTGATTAATTAAACAAAAAAAAAATGATGGAAAATCAATTTTTACACATAGCATTATATCATTAATAAATTTTAAAACATATTCAATTTTCATTAATCATAATTAATAAATAATAGCGCACATGATTAATTAAATAATTAATAATATATATATATTAATCTAATTAATAGATAGATAGACAGATAAATAGAGAGAGAGAGAGAGAGAGATAGTTGCTAAAGTATATGTATATATATCATAATAATTATAATATAAATATATATATTAATACAAATATCAAAATTTGACTAATTTAAATTTTGACTTAAATATATATATATCAAATATACGTATATTTATTCATATTTATATATTTAAATAAATTTTTTTTCTTAATTCTTTAATCAAATTAAAGAATTAATCTTAACCATATATTTAGTTAATTAAGATTTAGAAAAATTTGACATTTGGCAAAATTATATAATGTCATTTATCATTCAAGAATTTAATTTAATTAATTAATAATTATTTAATTAATAATAAATAAATATATTTTTTTATTAAATCTTTTGATATGTAAATGTATTATTTAGGTTTTTATATATCAATAAATCATATTTATGATATTTTAAATTATTGAAATATTTATTGAATGTACGAATGCTAGCGTGTCATTTTTAAGAAATTTATTCTTTATTTTAAAGAATTAATAACATAATCTGATCATTATATTAGATCATATTTATTTTTATTAATACGAAAATATTATAATCATTGATAATTACTATTAACTATTGTGTGTGATTCTTTGGGTTCACTGTGAGTTAGACATTATCATATGCAAATAATTTGCATCTTTTTAATACAACAAACTGTATTTGAAGTTCTCAATGATCATGAGTAATCTCTAGCAAGATATTATAACTCCTAGATACGATGAATGAAGGTTTTAAATTAGCCTATATGACTGTACGCTCATGTAATAAAGTCTTTCTGTTGTCAACTTTCGATTGAGTGTAGACTATGAAATTGTCAAACCCTTAACTCAATTATATGATTAAGAACTCTTATCAAAAATGAAATTCGCTCATTCGCAAAACTTATTTTTGAATGTGTGTACTCTAATCAGAGATTTTAATTTTTATGTATGACACCTCTGCTTAGGATCTCAAGCTTAAATATCTGAGCTAGCAAATTCTATCTTAATCATCACTTGTCTTTATACGATAAGAATACATTGCTAGCAAGCTTCTTTCACCAAACATGGATAGTTCGATACCATATACATAAATAAGCGATATGCCTTAATATAGAAAGTAGACGTGACATCGCAAGTCAAAAGATTAATGGTACACTAGTATAGCTATGAATAATCACTTATCTGATTTATCGCATTTGATTACGTTTAATAATACATTCACTAACGTAATACTCATGTTTATATTCTTGTGACATGAAACTCGTCACTCAACTATTAGCATTGAATACTAATCATTGGCAGTAATAAAAATATGACAACAATACAATATCATAGTTCCTAATAACATCACCTCAACTGAAAACTTATTCAGATGTATTTAAATTATAAACTCTGTCTCATATCTATAATCCATTGTAAATAGAGTTTTGACACGTAATACATCATGGGATCTCATTTTGTATTAATAATCAAATTATAAAAATAAATAGCAACTGAATAAATACAAAATAATATAAACAAAATATCATTTTATTAATTATAAATAAATTTACAAGTAATTACAAGTTTATATATCCAATGAAGTAATGTCTCAAATAATATGACACAATTGATTTAAGAGCATATCTTCAACAATCTCTTATTTATACTAGAGCCAATCACCATGGTACTTGATACCCATCTTCTCAAGATGGTAATTTAATTATTACTGTGTCATCGGCTTAGTTAATAGATCCGCCATATTATTTGTTGACGGAGTCTTTTACATAATCAGTTATTTACCTGCTATAAATTCTCTGATTAAGTGATATTTATACTAAATATATTTAGATTTTTGGTGAGACCTAGGTTCCTTTACCTGTGTAATAGCTCTATTATTATTATAGTACAATAACAACGGATCATGTATAAAAGAAATCACTCCAAGTTCATGCACAAATTTACAGATCTAGATAACCTTTTTTGCTACTTCAAAAGTAGCAATATATTCATCTTTTATCGTAGAGTTAGTTGTTGTAATTTGTTTGGGACTCTTCTAACTAACTGCTCATCTATTACAGCAAAAATAAATGTGGACATAGATTTTCTATCATTCACATTTGACTAAAAATTAGAATATATATAACCCTCAATTTTTAACTCACTTTTACCTTAGGTCAATACAAAATTATTAGTTCTTTGTAAGTACTTAAGGATTCTTTTAACTACTATCCAATGTTGTTCTTCAAAATTTACCTAATATCTACTCGTAATGCTCACAGTATACGCTATATCAAATCTTGTATATAGTATAGTGTACATAAGACTACCTATTACTGAAGTATAAGAAATTCTCTTTATACGTTCTCTCTCAATATCAGTTTTGGGATCTATTTTCTTTGAGAGACGAATTCCTACAAGGTAAAAAACCCTTCTTTGAGTCATCTATACTGAACTTTTTCAGTATCTTTTATATATATATTTTTTGCGAGAGACCTAGTATTCGTTTTACTCTATCGTTTTACTCTATCTCTATAAAGATAAATACCCAAAATATAAGTTACTTCTCCCAGATTTTTCATAAAAAACACATTAGATAACCGCAACTTTATCTTAAAAAATATACCTATATTATTTTTTTATAAGTATTATGTCGTCTATATACAATACAAGAAATGTAATATCATTGTTATTTTTTTTTTCTGTAGAGACATGGTTCATTAATATTTTTAATGAATCTAAATGATTTGATAGCATCATTAAATCGTATGTTCCAACTTCTAAAAGCTTACTTTAATTTATATATGGATCTATGCAATTTACATACTTTATAACTATCTGAAGATGAAATAACCCTTCAAGTTATTGCATATATATCGCCTCCTTAATAAAATCATTGAGAAAGGCCGTCTCTACATTCATTTGCCATATCTTATAGTTATAATAAGCTATAACTGCAAGCAGTATCCGAATGGATTTAAGCATAGCAACTGGTAAAAAAGTTTTCTTATAATCTAACATCTTATTTTAGAGTATAACCTTTTGCCACTAGCTTAGTTTAATAAGTCTACTTTTTTATCTTTGTCAATCTTTCTTTTATAAATCTATTTACAGTCAATAGAAATAATTTCTTCTGATGGATCAATAAGTGATCACATTTAATTAGCATATATAGAGTCCATTTTAGATTTTATGGCTTCAAGATATTTTTCAAAATCGATATATGATATTGCTTATTCATAAATTCTAAGATCTTTACTCTGCTCATCTTCTCTTATCATAAATAATTCAAAATTATTATCTGACAAAAAGAAGTATCTTTATAGAGGGCATGATATCCTAATACTTCTATAAAGATGTAGAACTACAAAAGGCTGAGGATCAATATGAACAAGTTTATCTGCATCAATAGGTTCATCTAATTAAGATTGATCCACATTAGACTCTTCAGACTCTTTTGAGAGTTTAATTTTTTTACTACACTACCTTTTTTAATGAACTGATTCTCGAAAAATTATGCGTATCTATTGATTAAAATTTTTTAATTATTCTAAAAGTCAAAATAATATTTTAAATTCTCTTTAGAATATCCAATGAATTGACCTTTTTTAGACTTTACATTCAGCTTTTTAGATTTAATAATTTTAACATAAGCTGAACAGCCCCTCAACTTTATGTGATTGAAGCTTAGTTACTTCTCATGTTATGCCTTATATAGTATTTTGGGTATAGTTTTGGATAGAGTCATGTTCAAGATATACATTATGATATTTAGAGCATAACTCTAATGATATAAAGATAAGTCAATAAAGCTTATCATAGATCATACCATATCAAGTAAGGTATAAATTTTTCTTTCTGATACACCATTATGCTGTGGTGTATAAGAAAAAGTTAGCTGAAATGTTATACTGTTTAATTTAAGAAATTCTAAAAGTTCAATACTTAAGTATTCTCTATCGTGGTCAGATCGTAAAACCTTAATACTTTTTCTTATTTGTTTCTCTCTTTAGCTTTGAATTCTTTAAATTTTTCAAATGATTCTAATTTGTACTTCAATAAATACACATAACTATACTGTGAATAATCATTAGTAAAGGTTATAAAATATAAGAAACCTCCTTTAGTTATTTCACTAAATAGACCACATACATCACTACATATCAATTTAAAAATTTTATTGGCTCTTTTCTTTTTATTAATTAAGGGTAATTTGGTTATTTTATTTTAAAGATAGGGTTTACAAGTTAGGTAAGATTCAAAACCTAATAGACTTATAAGTCTATCTACAACCATCTTATTAATCCGTTTTTCTCTAATATAATCTAATTTATAATACTAAATTAATCTTGAATTAATTTTATTTTTAGATCGTTTCTTATTAACAGTATTATTTATATTAATCTTATTAGTTTTAAGAATATATAAATTATTTACATTCAAATTAGTACCAATTAATTTATTTTTTAAATAAATATAATATTTACATCTATTAAAATTAAAAGTGTAATCTTATTTACATATTTGATTGATAGATAAAATATTTCTATTGGTTATATGAAAATACATAATTTTATACAATATAAAAATATAGTCTTATGCTAAAGTGAGTTTATAGGTTCATGAATCTATGACAATAATAATTGCTCTATTCGCTATCTTCAACATTACTGTACCTTTCTCCAGTAAATGTTTACTGTAAAAGTTTTATAACGACATATAAATATGTGAGGTGATAGCTAAATCAATAATCCAGGAATAAAAATCTAAAATAATACTTAATTCAATTTTTATAACATGACATAAAAGCATACTTGATGCTCCCCTATGTCTCAGGCTCTTTAAATAAAGAGGACAGTTCCTCTTCTAGTGACTGAGCTTCTTATAATAATGACGCTTATCATTCACTTGGCTTTTGAAAACCTATTTGTCTTTTTCTTTAGCTATTTCGTTTTTTTAAAAAATATCTCCTTTTCATTTATAACCGAAGGTCTTTTTGTCCTTTTTATTTGTTTTCTTACCAAAAGAAACAGTGGTAAGAACAGTCTCTTTTTTTTTTCCTTTTTGTAATTATTTTATAAAAAATTATATTTCTTTTATCAATTTAGGGAGAGAATGCTCTAGCTTGTCCATGTGATAAATAGTAATAAATTGGTTAAAATTATGTGAAAGTGATTAAATGATTAAATCTGTCTATAACATGAAGTTCATACAAAATCCTAAGGCATCTAACTGTCATATCAGGTTAATTATCTTTATAAGATAGGACTCCAATGGTACTTTAGAACTTAATCTTATAGCCAATAAAATAGTAAACAGCTCGTATCACCTGGTGTTAGAACTCTTCCCTAATAACTCTATAAGAGAGAGAGAGATTTTTGAAGCATTTTTCTTGTCTTCATGTTATGCCTGCAAGTCATCACTCATAGACACTAACATATATGTCTTATTTTAAGATTATCATCCTTTCATTTTTGGAAGGTGTCTCTCTCTTCAAGGGAAGCATCATCAAAAAGGGCCTTAAGAGTGGGTCTACTAAAGATATAGCCAATTTTCTCAAAATCTAAAATTATTCTGAGATTTTTATACCAAACTTTAAAATTTGGTCCAATAAACTTATGAGTATCAATGATTTTTATTAACGGGTTTGCCATTGTTTGTTAATATCACTTGATAGAGTTTTAGCATTTGTATCTTTAAGAACAGAAATACATTAGTATGTAAGTGTATATATCAAACTATTTAGTTATGGACTTTAAACTAAATAGTACTTCCACTAGTCTACTTAAAACTCATATTCCCTTAATTAATTTGATCAAAATTGTATTACAAATTTTAGTGGGTGATCAATTTCTTATTAAACTTATGAAACCCCACCTGATAGTTATTGGTAAAATAAGCTCAATAAGTCAGAAACACATTTTTGTATGTAACTCATTACAAGATATGATCAATCAATCTCTAGATCTCGACACCTTACTTGATAGTTATTGGTGCCTCAACCTAGTTAGGTTAGACCCAATATGCTTCGATAAATAGGGATATAATTAGACTCTTTACCTAACAATTAATGGAAATCTAATACACCCTATAAAGAAATAGGTCAAATAGATTACGACACTCTATAAGGGCCTTCACCTGATAGTTATTAAGTTATCCCATCAAAAATATCAATAATCTATTGACTGTATTGGAAGGTTTGAATCTAATATTTATTAAGGGGAGTTTTCATTTTAGGTCTCATTTTATTACTCTGTAATGTAATTTAAAAACTTTATTTTAGAACTTAATCCATTATAGATTTATCAAATCCTTTAATAAACTAACAATTAATTTATTATATATTAAAGATTGCTCTTACTAGAATTTTGTTAATTCTAGATTAATAAAAATTCAATGAGAATCATTGTTCCAGTAAATTTTTATTTAGAAAAGTTTTTTGCTCAGTTGGAACTATTGAAATCTAAAAAATTTAATTTCTATAAATATAAGCTTTAGTAACAGATACTAATCAAATTAGTAATTATAAGAAGTTATGGCTTAAGAATTAATATTAACAATTAATAATTATAGATGTTTTGAGCAATTTTAAAAGGTTTGCATTTAGGTTCCCATAGAATAATTATGAAAATACCCCTCATAGAGACTAGCTTTAGTTGGCATGCTATTTTTGTGTTTTTTTTTTTTTAATAAAACTCAATAACTAATGATCAATATCACTTAAAAATTGAGTTAGGATGTGTTAGAACTCAAAAACAAAAAAATAAAACTTTTGCTGCAAAAAATTAAGCAGGATGGGTGCGGCTGGGTACACAGGTGCGTACCGTGCTAGCGCATGTCATACAAACTCCTATGCATAGGTGCACAATGTGTCTGTTCACTAATAGGCAGACGAGCACGTGTGATGCACGCACAGCCTTGCCCTATTTTTGTGTTTTCTCATTTTTTCTTATTTTTTCTCCTATTCTGACAACTCAAACTACATGATAACAAAACCAACACATCCATATTCAATATTCAAGAGTCA
>JAWDEX010000008.1:3251151-3268661 GCA_035221805.1 Trichilia hirta | reverse complement strand
GGTGAGTGCCGACTCAGACTGTCTTTTGGGGGTCCAATTTATCTATATTAACTTTCCTCAGCTTCTCTGCGAATTCAAAAGTAAGGTCATCGACTTTCCTGGATTGCTCTGCCCTGTCAACATTTGTGTCTCCGCTTTCCAGCTCGAGACCTCTTTTTTAAATGCAGCGGACGGACTTGAAAGAACTCGTAAAACATAATCGGCCTTCCCTCTGACTTTCTCTAACTATTCCAACCTCGTTATTGACCTAGAACTTGAGTTTGAGATAATAGATACTTTCTATCGCTTTGGTGATCCGGAGAAATGGTCAACCCAAAATGATAGAGTAGGGAATTAGCAAGTTTACCACCTAAAATTCGATCATTGTAGTGTTTTCTTGTGCCTTGTCTCCCATGATAACAGGCAATGAAACCTTGCCCAAAGGCGTGACACAGGATTTCTTAAAATAGTGTAATACGAATTTCGAGTCCCCTAATCTTATATCCTCTATCCCCAAGGCATCGATAGTGTCTTTGAAAATAATGTCTGCTAAATTTCCTGTATCAATGAGGATCCGGTTAACTTCCTTTCCTCTTATCCGTATGGTGACTACCAATGCATAATCGTGGGGATAGTGCACGCCCACTTCGTTTGCATCCGTAAATATTATCGGTACCGAGGCAATCCTTGACCTCTTAACCTCTCGAACATTCATGATGTAAAAATCATTATTGGGACTTGATAGAAAGTATTTTAAATAGTTCTTTCTGAATCGGTTCGAACTCTCGGCCCACCTGATATCACCATAGCTCGGTGTTTCTTGGCCTGGCCAGATCCCCTGCCCTTAGAATTGGCCAACAACTGATCCAGTTATCGATTTTTTCTTAAGAGATTAATCTATTCTCTTAAATAGAAGCAACTGTCGATATTATGCCAGTAGCACCTCTGGTAATCACAAAACCGATCGCCTGAAACGATAGCCCTCTCGAATCTAATTAAGGTCGGTTCTGCCATATAGAGCCCTTATCCTTTGCATATTGCCAGGCTTGCGAGAGGGGAACATTCAATTGAACGAAGTTTCTCTCGTTCGCCCTATCCGTCTAGTGCCGTTCTCTATTCGGGACTGACTTCTTAACCATCTTTCTCTGTTAGGGCGAACGAATGTTTCTATCACTTCGATCATTCCAGTTTGCATTTTCAAATTTTCTCGAGTCTTTTCTTGAGAAAAGTTCCTTGTCAGGTAGCTTAGGTTAGCTCACCCTTTCCTCTTGCCTCCTTAGAAACACTCGATTCTCAATGTCTATTTCATCAAAGAGTTCTCTTCGGGCGGCTTCGTATGTGAAGACGGACCACTTATTGATGGCATACCATCCTCTCTTTACTCGGAGTCCTCTCCTTAATCCTTCCAGCACCAATGGATGGCGAAAGGCCCTCAACTATATCACTTCATTATAATATCTTATCATAAAACTCCAGAGGCTCTCGACGGGGCCTTGTCGCAATAAGAGGAGGGCGCTTGCACTGCAGGCCGTTTCTATAGTGCCTCGAAATTCTTCTACGAAGCTTTGGCCTAATTGTTAAAGACTTCCGTTGGAGCCCTTCCAGAGGCTTCTGAACCACACTTTGAGCTGTCTTTCCAACCTTAACTAGAACAACTGGCACATCTGTAGTTTGTTTAGCCCTTGAATATGCATCATTTTTCTGAAGGTATCCAAGTGCAGTGTGGGGTTGGTCTTCCCAGTATAGGGCGCGATTTATGGTGTTTTGAACTTTCTGGAGATGGTCAATTCTATTATGTTCCTGATAAAAGGGGAATCACCATATTTATCTGTCTCGGTCCTTTCATCCTCACTCCTTAGCAGGCTAGTTCTTATTCCTCCTATCCTAATTTCTTGTAGTATCTTCTTTATACAACTTTCGATTATTCGGGGGTTCGCAGGCAGAACACTGCAATCTCGGGACTTAATTTCATTAAGTTGAGATTGCAAGTCCACCGTGGTGAGCCTAGGCTTGGAAAAAATCTTCGGGTCTACTTTAGGGCTACAAAGAGTAGTAGACATCATAGGTTTATTATCACCATGCATTCTTGCTTTGTCATGGGCATGGGCTTTGCCCTTCCCTTTTTGCAATCTAGTGAAGCAGGCGTGCTTCTATCAGTAATCCCCCTAGGTGGGTTTCGAGGTCTTTGACCTCTCTCTCTTGGAATACAATCAGTTCTTACTTCTGAGGCTTCTGGCACAATTTGATGCTTCCTTTCGTGCCCTTGTCGACGAACCAACGCCTGCAGCCTCGCCATCTCTTTTTCTAGCAATTGATTTTTGCGTTCCAATTCCACAATCTTTTGATTATCGATCTCCCTTATATTTTTTGGTTCCACCGGCCCTTCTTCCATCTGTCAGAACTCGCATCCTTTCGCTCTGATAGTGGCTCGGCTGACTGGATCATCGATGTGGTGATCTAATACTTCATTCTCATCTGACGATTTCGAAGTACTCCCTTTTTCTCCTGTGTGAGAGGGACCCCCGGTTGTTTCTTTTTGCACTTTCCTAGAAAGGCGATTGCAAGTGTTCTCCACCATATCTACACGAAATACTTTTCGAATTTTTTGTTCAGGCTTTTTGCTCGATTTTCCATAGACGACGCCAACTGCTGATGTCCAAATTTTACAGGGACGGAAGATTCAGCACATCACACAGATTTACTATTGCGATCGACTTAGAACCTCCTCGGGAACTATCTAAAATCACAGAAAAATGAGTTAAGAGTGAAGCCAAATTATCAGTGAGTAAACTTCGACGCTCAAGTCAGCGAAATAGTGCAGGGCCAGAAAAAAAGAGAAAATACTTGTGTTTGAGTGTTTTATCGACCTGAAAGGCTAGACTCGAGGAATATTTGTGAGTACAGTATCGATTTCTTAATTGCTCAAAGATGGCCCTCTCTAAAGGTTCCTAGATTATGAGAAGAATAGGAAGTCCCAGCAGAAGTTCCGGAAGAATCCTGCTACATGCATTGCTTTCATCCTTTATAGGCCCTCTGCACGTGTGAGTATCAGAGAACGGGAGTTTGATTAGATAGGAGTAGGTATGGTGGTTGGGTCAATCTTTTCTCCACTCCTTTACGTTAGGTTTGGTGTAACAATGAGTGCCTATAATTTATCGCGCACAGTGCTACCTAAAGTGATGTGATGCCAAAACAGTTACTTGAATAGTATATTTGTCGGTCATATCCTCAACTTCCGTATTTGAAAGAAGAGTGAGATCATCTCAGTAGTCAAGAACGGATCGCCTTGATAATCAGGGTGGGTGTCGAGATACCGAGGCGATAATACAGGGCTAGACTTTCTGACTAATGAAATCTAGAGTCAAAAAACTTTAGGTAGAATTAGTCTCGTATCGAGAAATATTATCAATTATTATTATTATTATTTTCATTGAAAACTGAAACCTCATGCAATTATGTGCTAATTCGCAGGGAGAAGAAAAGAATAAAGGAGAAATTTTGAGCATGCAAAAATGAATGCCTTTCTTCTAAACAAATCGATGCGATATCCAATAAAAATTATGTCACGAGAGTGAGTTAAATTCGTATAATTATGCAATAAAAGAGAAATATATAATATATAACATTTAATATTTAATATGAGAGTTTTGTTAAAAATATAATTTTGATATTTTTCCAAATGATTTGGGCATATATTTGACATTCTTAAAGTTGCTTTTCTCTAAATTTTACAATATTTTTCTAGAGCAAATTTCTTATTTCAGAAGAAAAAAGATTTATTTGGAAGTTTTTAAAAATAATTCATTCTTCCTATTTTTTTTAAAAATGCTTTTTAAAAAAGAAAAGCATGACGTACATTTTGGAAAAGCACTTAACAGTAGTGTGAAGCATTGTTATCTGTCAGTGACTTTTGCAAAAAGTAATTTATGTCAAAAACACAAAATTATTTCTTACCAAATTTACATAGGCTTTGGTTTTCTTGATTGGGCTAAAGCCCAAAGAAAAAGTTTATTGGACTGAATTTTCTAGAGCCTAAATCCAGGGGGTCCAAAATCTCTTACCTCAGTCTGTCGTTGCTTTGAATCCGTCGTGTTGTTATATCAGCCGTCGGCTCATCCTCTAGCCGCCGCCCACCGGTAAGCCCTTCTCAGTCTCTATCATGTTGTTAATGAAGTAGCAGTGAGGTAAAAAGCTCGTATACAGGATTCATTTGAATGTGCCTTTCAGTTAAGTGTTTTCCGATCAAATAAACTGAAATGTACGAAATACTGTTACCTGGAAAGAACACATGCTTCTCTGTTGTTAATATATTAATTTTATTGTATGATCATGCTTCACGTATCTAAGTGTTTGAAGTGATTGGCATCTTAAAAGAAACATCTTGGTAAATTGGCTTAAATTCTGTTCTTTTGTGGATTTGAAAATTTTGGTTAAGTTTCTTTTTGTGCATGTTAAAACATTATGTGATATGTGCTAATCAATTAATGAACTTTTGGTTCGAGTAGATAGTCAGCTATCAGTATTGAATGGCTTATATTCAACATGGCAGAAATGCCCTTCGGCGGATTATGAAAGAGAGTTCTGATCGCGTGTTACATCATCACTTATTATTTTCTTGTCAAGGAATCAGATATAGACGCTTGAAAGTTATCCTTACAACAGTGAGTAAATTGATGCAACTGGATAATTGATTTTAACTTTTTTCCCACTTATTTTGGTTTCCTGTTCAATCAATTTTTAAGAGTTTTACTTATTAATTGTCATGTTCTATATGTTCAGAAAGTAGATAAGCTTGGTAATGCTGGTGCGACTGTGAAGGTTGCTCCTGGATATTTTCGGAACCACTTGATGCCCAAATTGCTTGCTGTCCCAAATATTGAGAAGTATGCTCATCTCATTAGAGAGCAGCGCAGGGTATTTGTTCTTTTTGTCATTTGTTTCATGTAACTTATTATGTTTCAGTTGATAATTATCTAGCCCTAGTGATGCAGAAACGTGCTCATTTTCTTTAGATACTTTAACATATGTACTATTTTAACTTGGGTATTCAAGTCTTTATTAAATTCTAAGTTTGGAAATATCCATGTTTTTTTGAAGTTAAATAACAAGTTGCTATGCCTGTGGCCTACTTTCATCAGATTTACCAACCTGAGGAAGAGGAAGAGGTTAAAGTTGTCGAGAAGTCTGATGATAATATGATGAAAGAATATGAAAAGGCAGCAAGGCGCCTAGAGAATACTCGACTGGTTTGTGGTCTATCTTTGAAGTTTTTTGGGGGTTCCGGAGAAATAAGCTTTGATTTTGGTGGTCAACTCCCATTTCTTATTTTCCAATACAACCTTGAATTGTTACTTATGATGAATATTAGTAATATGTAATGTATGTTCAAAAATATGGTTTCTTTTGATTTTCTTTTATGATTTTGGCTTTCTGCTTCCCCTATTACATCAATTTGCTGGTTCCAAGAATGTAAAATGAAGTGCCTTAAAGTTTTGAAAGAATGTTGTAACATGATTCTTTCAAGGAGTAACATTCAGGGCCATATTTCAGAAAGTTTCTTGAGGCTCTGGAGCAAGAACTAAATACATGCTATCTTGCTTTCAGATATTGAATATTTGATATAAATTGTATTTTTCTAGGTACTGAGGAGGTTCCCCAATATTGAGAAATTACGTTCACGTGCGTCAAAAGATGATCCCATAGAATTGCGTTCGCCTGTGACAAAAGAGGAGCTTGTTGCTGAGGTATGTTTTCTTCTGCTTTTGGTATTTGTTTTTTACAGTAGTTTACCTTATTAATAATACCAAAGGTGAGGTCGTTTGTTCTTATTGATTAGTTTGGTCTTTTAGCCATTAGATTAGGAAATCTTTGAGAAGCAGGAGCATTGATTCTGGATACTCTTTCTGGTCAGAAACCATTGAGTGTAGCATATGGCAAGACATAATTTGTTGGGTAGACAGCTCATGTAGCATGCAGAAAAGAATCTCAATCTCTGTCGATTATTTAATGATCACCATAATGTGACCTATACATTAACAGTTTGTGTTTACTGTGTAGTTTCACATTTTATACGTTCTAGTGCATTGCATATTACCCATGAACTGGAATAATAAAATAACTTTTCAAGTGTGTTTTAGGCAGATTAAGAAACAAGGATTTTATTTGCCAATAAGTAGCGCCGTATCAATTGATCAAAGGATTTCTGCCAGATGGGTTGCCAATATGAAAGATTACTACAAATGTAGAATTCTTAAATGCAAGAAAAAAATCAGATTTCTCCTGTGATTTTATCTAGCCAGTTTTCTACCATTTTGTCATGAAGGTTAAGTAGATTTCTGGTTTGGTTTGATCGGATGCCTGCAAACGATGGCAACTCATTCACGTATTAATATTAGTTGGAATTCACATCGTAAATCCATGGAGATGTAGCTTTTGGCTATTTTCTTGAGAAGCTGTGTAGGATTACTTATATATTACAGATTCTTGAAACCACAGAGGGTTCATAATTAATTATGTTCTTTATTCTAATTATCAATGTTTCTTTAATTTTCCAGTTCACTGATACCATTTGTACCATCTTAGGTGGCAAGACAACTTTCTGTGTCCATTGAGCCTGAAAACCTGCATCTACCATCACCTTTGTCGGCTTATGGAGAGTATGAGGTGCCTATGCGCCTTCCCAGGTCCATCCCCTTGCCAGAAGGAAAGGTTCATTGGACTCTCAAAGTTAAAATCCGAGGCAAATAAATAATCATTTTATATGTTTACTTGATAGGAGGATCCAAATTCATCTGTAGAACAGTTCTGTCTTTCTTCATTTATAGTTATCTTGGTTTCAATAGGTACTTGGAACATTCTTAAGATAGCACTGGCAATCTCTGAAATTTGTACCTCAGTGTTCTATTTTTTGTTTAATAATAATTTGAACTGTTGATCCTTTCTTGTCCTGGAAGGAATGAGTTTTACCTTCAAGATGGACCCTCGAGGTAGAGGTTTTATTTTCGAAAATTTAACCATGTTTTGAATGTGGAGTATGAATAATTTTATTATATTAATGACAATAATACTGTTGACATTGTCGAACATAATTTATTTTTTTATCCTAAATTATTGTCGAACTAGCAATTATTATTTTCTTTTTCTTTTTCCTGTCGAACAAGCAATCACCTTCTTTGACACTTATGGGAAGAATAGAGTTTGAGTGTATAAAATTTATCTAGTTTGATTAATATGTTGTAACAGGTGTGTGAAATGTAAAAAAAATTAGGAAAACGGAAAAGAAATAAATAAGGCCTCCGTTCAATATAATCAAAACTAGGCTATGTTCAATTAATTGGGCTTATAAGGCCCGGTCCGAAAAATTACACTCATTTAAGCCATGTCCAGTCAAATCGCTAAGCTATCGCGCCCTGCCACGGCCTCCTACTCTACGAGTGCGTCGATGTCTCTAGATAATAAGGTCTAGGAGAAAATTTCAAAAAATAAAAAATGGTATTAATAAATTTACGCCAACTCACTCCTTACTCTTTCCTCCGTTACACTCCTTTTCCTTACGAACAAATTCCTTCTCTGAAGAATCGCGTCTTCTGGTTCACGCCAACAGCTACAATGGCTTCCGCTACCAAAAAAGTAAGCTTTCTTCTCTTTTGGTAGTCGTTTTTTGTGTTTTGACGAATGTTGTTTCAGTTTTCTGTCTCGTTTTAGGTTTTGGTGCCGATTGCCAACGGCAGTGAGCCGATGGAGGCCTTGATAACCATTGATGTTCTGAGAAGGTCTGGAGCTGACGTCACGGTCTCATCCGTGGAGAAACAGCTCCGAGTTGACGCGTGTCATGGTGTCAAGATTGTCGCTGATGCTCTCGTTTCTGATTGCCGCGACGACATTTTTGATCTGATTGCTCTCCCTGTATGTATCGGAGGATCAGCTCTTTCTCGTACATGCATATGAATTTATGATAGATTTTATAATTTTGATGATGCTTTCATAACTGAATATTATGCTCTGATTTTTATTTTCTAAAAAAAATATTGGGAACGGAGTTATACTGTTTTAAGTTAGGATCGAAGTTGAAAAATAAAATTTGTGTCGATGGGAAACCAAATTTTGGCGTAGGATTGCACATAAACCACAAGTGGTACCATTTAATTTATGGATATCTTTAGTGTTTTGATGTCTATATTCAAATCATATGGAATTATCCTTTTGTGTTAATTTATATTTTCAGTTCAAAAGTTGTAGTCAGTGAAATTCTGTAAGTTTATCCCTCTCAATTTCTGTATTGTTATTTTTTGAATCATTTGTTGAGTTTTGTCAATTCCTTGTCTATATTTTTTGTTCATTTAGTTTCCCTTTTGCTCGTAGGGTGGCATGCCAGGAGCAACCAATCTGAAAGAATCGGGAGTATTAGAAAGCATAGTCAAGAAGCAGGCTTCAGAAGGGCGGTTATATGCTGCCGTCTGTGCTTCTCCTGCTGTCGCACTAGGGTCTTGGGGTTTGTTGAAGGGATTGAAGGTAAGCATTAGATAACCATTTGTAGTGTCGGAGTTTTGCATGGAAATTAAATGCATAATTATGTTAGATCTGAGTTTTGTTGATGATTTTTAAGTTCAAATTTATGGTCATGTTCATTTTTCATAGGCCACTTGTTATCCATCATTTATGGAGCAATTAGCACCTGCTTGTGCGACAACTGTTGAATCAAGAGTTCAGCTGGATGATAAAGTTGTTACAAGTCGTGGACCAGGCACTACCATGGAGTTTGCTGTTGCACTGGTTGAACAATTGTATGGGAAAGAAAAAGCTAACGAGGTTTCTGGGCCATTGGTATATGTATTTAATGGGATTTATGTTTTCCTGACCAATTCTCTTTAATGCAATTATTTTTATTTTTCTGGTACTATTTTTTTTCACTTTCATTGTTCTCGGCATGCATCTTTACTATAATCTTGTGCATAGGTAATGCGTACTGACCACGGTGATGAATATTCTATTACTGAGTTCAATCCAATGCGGTGGACATTTGATAATTGCCCTCGGGTAAGTTTGGATGTTTAGTGCCCATGTAGTTGTGTCTTGATGCTTTTATATCGTGTTTTTGTTCATACGCATTTAGTATTATATATAGCGTGAGAGGGAAATTTAGGCTATTGATTGCCTTAAAGGAGGACATTATAGTTCAATGAAGTGGAAATTAAACCTAGATGTAAGGTTCCCTGACTTGAGCTCAATATGCAATGCTCAACACCTCCTAATGCCATGCAATTCCTTTTCACACAAGCTCTGCCATCTTACTGACTTGGTGCTTGTTTGATTTATTTATTGATTCAATTGCTTTTTAAAATAGATTATACTTTTTATTTTTAAAAAAATTTGAGATTTAGTATTTAGAGCAATAGACTGTCATCCCAACATTCTGTTTATTTTTTTCCCATTTGTTTTTTTATTGAATGATTGGATTTTGGATTGATTGGGAAAAGATGTTTCATGTTTCAAATAGATGATTTTTTTATTTCGATTTAAATCTCAATTGTAATCCTCCTGTTGACATTGGGACCACCGAGAATGTAGTTTCTTTGCAATAGTTTGTGAGTGCCGTCCAAATTGTGTTTGAACAAGTTTAATAAAATCTAAAATATTCAATAGTGAAGTTGATCTTCTATGATTTTCATGAAATCATGATGTAGCCGATACTTTAGTTTCTATTGAATCGCTTATTTTCTTTCCTTTCAGATTCTTGTACCTATCGCGAATGGCTCAGAGGAAATGGAAGCTGTTATGATCATTGATATTCTGCGACGAGCTAAAGCAAATGTTCTAGTTGCCTCAGTTGAGGACAAAGTAGAAATTTTGGCTTCTCGACAAGTTAAATTAGTCGCTGATGTACTCCTCAATGAGGCTTCTAAGCTTTCATTTGATTTGATTGTCTTGCCAGTAAGTGGGGTGTTTATTCTTGCTTTTCATTCTTCATTGAATTATTGCCTGAACTATCTACATTTTGCTTATTTGCAGGGTGGACTTGGTGGTGCTCAAACATTTGCAAAGTCGGAAAAAGTGGTTAATATGTTAAAGAAGCAAAAGGAGTCAAATAAACCTTATGGTGCTATATGTGCATCCCCAGCTCTGGTGTTGGAGCCCCATGGCTTGCTCAAGGTATTGCTTTTACTAGGTTAAATATTTTCTCCTTATTTGAACCTAATCATCTGAACTTGAAGGAAATTGTATAATCTTCAGTGATTTTATGAATGACCACAACGTGGGCTTATCACATATTACTTAGTAACTTTTCTCACCAAATTACTTAGTCAAAAACTACCCGTGCTTTGTAAGTAAAACTGTTTCCACCATATAATTTATCACATATTTGTGGAAATATTTGGGCATCTATTGTTATGATTCTATTCTAAGGTATTATGTCCTTCCAACTCCAAATTCTATGTTGTAATTGCAATATCTTCCAAAACAAATCATTAGATATTTTCCCTAATAGGTTAATTGAAACATGCATTTAACTTCTATTCAGGGTAAAAAGGCTACAGCTTTTCCTGCATTGTGCAACAAGCTGTCAGATCAGAGTGAAATCGAAAACAGGGTTGTGGTTGATGGCAACCTCATTACTAGCAGAGGTCCAGGAACTTCCATGGAGTTTGCACTGGCAATCGTGGAGAAGTTTTATGGTCGTGACAAAGCACTAGAGCTGGCAAAGACTATACTTTTCAGTCGCATGTGAATGTTCTACGGTTACTGTCATATTAGTAGAATAAAGAGTTTATCTTCGTGGTACTACTGTAGATAGAGATGAAATGGAAAGTTGAATACATGTTTGAATATGGATGCAGATTGCCGGTTTGGACAACAGTTTGTTGTTTATAAATCCGTGAGTTCAAAAGGAGTTGTATTATGACTTTGCTAATTTCTTTTAGTGCTTATTTCTTTTTGTATTAACCGAACTGTTATTACACAAAATCACCCTTCTTCGTGGGATGTGGTTACTGTTAAAAGAGTAAAAGTAATTCGAGTTCCTGTCTTGATTACTGACGAGGTAATCAGTAAAACCACTCAGTTTAAGAAAATTCACTGACTGTGTATTAAGTAAAAGTTTATTTCAGAAAATTTTATGAAATAAAGAGAAAAAGTTGGATTGTATTTTTTTCCCATAAATTGAAATAGAAAATGATAGTTTTATTTTACCATTAACAAGAAAAACTGAGAATTTTGTAGAGAGAAAATTTTGTTTAGTGACACATAACGAGGTTTTCAAGAAAAGTCTGAAGTCATAAAAGTTTAAATTTTTTGGTGACTTCATATTTTTGTACCTCGGGTATGATTGATAGAAGAAAGTGCCCATTGCATTAAAGAGAATAGCGGGTTTGGATGGGTTGAAAATTTCAACTCTATTCAAATATAACATCAGTTTGAATTTACCAAAAACTAATCCAAACATTTTTAAAGCCAATTCAATTATGGGATCCATCTCATTGTCAGCTTGCATTGGTTTGAATTTAAATGTCAAATCGATTCAAATATATCAATTTAAATTAAATTCAACTTATAAACTAAACCAATTCAAAATTTTTAGAATAATTAGATTTGCCAACCCTTAGTGTCAGCTATATTTATTAACTTAATATATAATTTAGTACAAAGTGTGCCTATATCCATCCATCTCTCTCTCTCTATATATATATATATATTAAAAGTAATACTTATTCTAGTTAAACAAAAAAATAAAGCTGTACTAATAGTAATCCTAACTAAACAAGGAATCTAATTAATTAACATTAATATTTCTCTATATTCTTATATAACTTTCTTATACTAAATATTTCCTATTTTAATTTGAACCCTACAAGCGGATTATTAAAAGGAGTTCTGATCTGGCGTTACATCAGCGCTTGTTATTTCTAATCAAGAATCAGCGACAGACGTTGGGAAGATATCCTCGCAACAGTGAGTAAATTGACATAACTGAAAAATTGGTTTCAATTTTTCTCACTTATTTGGATTTCCTGTTCAATCAATTTGCAAGAGTTTTTACTTATTTAATTGTCAAGTTTTATATGATCAGAAAATAGTTAAGGTTGGCAAGGTTGTTGAGACGGTGAAGGTTGCTCCTGGATATTTTCGGAACCATTTGATGCCCAAATTGTTTGCTGTCCAAATATTGAGAAGTCAATAACCCTCATGTAAGTTTGGACTACTAATGCCATAAATTTATGTCGTTATGCTTTTGTCTCATAGTTTCGTTCATACGCATTCGGCAGTATTATATAGAATCTGGGAGGGAAATTTAGGCTATTGATCCCTTTCAAGCGAGATTTAATAGTTCAATGAAGCGGAAATTAAAGGTAGATGTAAGGTTCCCCACTTGATCTCAATATTCAATAAACTAATTAACAGTCTTAGATCTTTTTTTCCATCTTTCTTTTTCTACCATAGGTATAGATTGTTCAAATACAATTTCAATTTAATGTCTGTATAAACCAATTAAAGTAATTTGACAAAAACCCAAAACAATTTTTGTTCTCTCTCAAGAGCTCGAATTTCTGTCTCTAAAACCGCCTCGATTCTATTCTCTCCTTACTCTCTCCACTCATGCTTCCTCCCCTTCTTCCCTGTTTTTTTTTTTCTATTTATCGTTCTCTTTTCTTCTTTGCTTTTTTAAGTAAAACAAAAACCTTCAACAATTAAAGAAAAAAAATGCAGAAATTAAAATCATCTTTTGTAAATTTGTAAAATCTTGATAACGCTTTAATTAATTTATTAATATATTAAGTTTAACGTCGGAAAGGAGAGAGATATAAAATTATCACGTGATGCGAATAATTTATGAAAAATTGTCATTGGAAATAAATAAAAATAATTGAATATATATATTTTTTTATTTTGGCTTAATTGTCATGCATTACCAACTCTTATTAAAGCTTGTAAGTCTATCACTCGTGTGC
Source organism: Trichilia hirta (assembly GCA_035221805.1). NCBI lineage: Eukaryota > Viridiplantae > Streptophyta > Magnoliopsida > Sapindales > Meliaceae > Trichilia > Trichilia hirta. The sequence goes on along the minus strand of JAWDEX010000008.1, from coordinate 3,255,738 downwards.
AACTATCATGTTTATATTCTTAAAACGTATAGCACGAATAAGGATCACTGGTGCAAATTTCATGTCTGTATTCTTAAAACGTATAGCATGAATAAGAATTGTTTATGACGTCTTCTATTTACTCATTTTTTGTAATTTTCATTTTAATTACAAGTGTCTTATAACTGAATTTAAATTTTATTTAATAATAAAATAAAATAATTTTAGAATATCAGAGGAAACTAATGAATTTACCTGATGACCAAAATTTATACACAATCGCAGCTCTAACAAACTTTGTGGGTGTTCTGGGTCTATTTTGTTAGGAAACAAAATCTAGAGTATCGTAGTTTGGTATATTAGGATCTTCATTGAGATTTATTTAAGAGATTTGTTTAATTGAGTCTTATTTTGCTAACTAAGAATTCGTCTTTTAAATTTGTTTAATTGAGTTTCATTTTCTTGAAATTTATTTGGCAGTGAACGAAAAATTATCATGAGAAAGTTCAAGTTTCATGAGAAGAAGTTGTTAAAAAAGGTAAATTTCTTAGAATGGAAAAGAGAAGGTGAACGCAGGGAAGCTCAGATCATGCACCGGTACCACGTCACCGGGAGAGATGACTACAAGAAGTAATTTCGTAAATTTCATTGATATTTGTTCTTTTGTTTTTTAATTAATTTTTGAATTGTGCTTTGGTGATTTTTGATGAATTTATTACCTTTTTTGTTTAAAGGTATTCCAGTTTGTGCCGGATGGTGCAGAAGTTTGTTAATATCCTGAAGCGGATGGATCAAAAAGATCCTTATCGTGTTGAGATGACTGATATGCTAGTTGAAAAGCTGTAAGTTTTATTAGTTTATTTTTATAATTATATTAGTTTTGATCGAATCTGTTTGTATGTGTGGATCTCCACTAGCTCAAGACTTCTCATCTGTATGGTTTGATCCTCGTCAGTTTCTGTAGATGTAAACAGAAAGTGCCCTTTGCCTTGCACCTCTTCTTCATTCTCTTCTTTCTATTCTAACTATTGCGTGCAATCAGATTATGCATTTGATTGCCAATTGTCTTCGTCCTTTTCTATAAATAGCATCAGTTGTAAGTTGATTGTAAGTTTCAATTTTCCTCCTTTTCTCCATCTCTTTCTTTGCTTTCATTTACATATACTTGCTAAGTTCGTAACAGATCTTTTTTTATTGTTTCTTGGAGTTATTTTTTATTTTATAAATTTGCTTTTGGTTTTCTATTGGGGCCTGAGCGGAGGGATAATATGAAGTTATATAAATCTCATAAACAATGAATTATACAACCTTTTGTGGAGGTCACTTCATTTCAGCTAGTATAAAGTTGACTGGTTAGAGAATCATTCTAATGTTCATATATTCAAATGAATCAATATGGAAAGTAATTTTGAGAATGGCATTGCACGGTTTGTTTATCCCATGCGATGTGCTTGAAATTTTTCCAGACGATATAATAATTTGACGTCAAATAACGAATAAAGATATTGAATTCCAGGATTATTTATGTATAATGAGTGAGGCATGCCAATATCATGGAATATTATTTTTTGAGATAATTTATATTTATAAATGAATCATAACTGGATATCTTATTTTTTGTTTGTCAATGACAGATATAACATGGGCGTAATACCAAGCAAGAAAAGCTTGGCTCTGTGTGATCACTTAACCGTTTCATCTTTTTGTAGGTAAGCAGATCTATCCACAGTAGAATTAGGATGTAGGGCCATTTGATCGAAAATCGATTTTACGTGCTATGTATTGAAAAGTGACTTTCTATGATGGAAGTGGGTTTCAATTCAATGGGTGGATTGTTTAGGATGATAAAAATATTTCTCAGTCTTATTTTCTATTCGTACTGATTCTAAGTGCCAAAGGTCTTGTTTTCTGTAATACTTCTTTTGCTGAACAGGCGTAGGCTTTTAACCATTTTGGTGCGGTTTTTTCTGTAATACTTTTTTGGCTGAATGTATATAGTTATATCCTTTGGTTGCAGGCGTAGGCTTTCAATCATTTTGATGCGGTTGAAGTTTGCCGAGCACTTGAAAGAGGCTGTGACATATATAGAACAAGGACACGTTCGTGTAGGTTCAGAGAACGTTATGGACCCAGCATTTCTTGTGACTAGGAATATGGAAGACTTTGTTACATGGGTCGATACATCCAAGATAAAGAAAAAGGTTATGGAATACAATGATAAGTTGGATGATTATGATGCAATGAAATGAGGAACGCCTTTGGGTCTTTTTCCATCTTTGTTTTACCTCTTTTGCCTGTTTTTGTTTTTGTTAAAAGGATGTTCAATGTCTAACTTCATGGTATCAAATTGTTCTATGTGAGCAAATTTCCTTATTGATTCCTATCCTAGGTGACCCATAAACACAAATCATCATCCTTATCCAGTTCTGCGTTCTTCGCTAAAAAAAAAAAAGTTCGTGGAATTTTTGAAGTAAAACAAAAAAACTTCAACCCAATGTGGGCTTGGATCGGCTAATTAAATAAATTTTGATTTAAGAGTCACACTAGAATTTGGGCTTCAAACAAAATAATTCTTGGGTTTTCGATTAACAAAAAAGAGCATTGAGCTTGTTAAATGTATTTTATAACAACTCAAATTTAGCTTGAACTATGGATATGGGTCATTACGCCAAATATTTCAGTGATTTACTTAAACAGAAAAAAGGTGTTTAAAATTTGATAAAAACAAACATTTTGATCAAAACATAAATTGAGAGATTTGACAATAAAACACGACATCCATTTTCTTTTTGATTAATTATCACTAATTGTCAAAATTGTGTTTGCAAATTTGTCTCCAGTATTTCCATTAAATTTGCTACATTTGACCTCTCAAACGTTTAATATGGTTGGTTGATTAGTCGGTAATTTGTTGACACCATAATAAATTATATTTCTCCTTCTGTTATTGTATTATAATAATCATTTTTTTATTTCCTTTTATTGTTAGTGATGTATTATTTTAAATAAAATTTTAGAATATATTTAAAGATTATTGAATTACAACAAAAAATTTAAATAAATAAAATAAAATGATTGAAATGTAAAAATTATAATTTAAAATTTTTTTGGTAAATTGTAAAAGCTTGATAATGCTTTAATTAGTTTATTAAGTATATTAATATATTAAGTTTAACTTCAGGTAAAGAGAGAGATTTATGAATTAACACGTGATGCGAATAATTTATGAAAAATTGTCAATAAAAATAATTGAATATATATATTTTTTTTATTTTGGCTTAATTGTCATGCATTACCAGCTCTTATTAAAGCTTGTGAGTAAACCACTCATGCAAATTTCATATGTCTACGTTCTTAAAACGTTTATAGCATGAATAAGAATTATTTATGACGTATTTTTTGCTGCTAATTTTTTGTAATTCTCGTTTTAATTACAAGGTTTATGTAACTGATTTTTAATTTTATTTAATAATAAAATAAAATAATATTATATATTAGAGGAAATTAATGAATTGATTAATACACGATATTTATACAGGATGCGTAGCTCTAATAAACTAAAAGTTTAATGCTTGTGGATCTTGGTAATTATTATACATAGATTTATAGTTTAAATTCAGTCAAGTTTGTTTGTGCCTTGTTTTCCTGGGACATCATAATAAATTAAGCATTTGTGTTGTTTGTGGTGGTTATCGTATTGTCAAATATAAGATATTTTTTTTTATCACTATTCTCATTTTAATCCCCGGTTACAAATAAAATTTTATTAAATTATAAATAAAAAATTAATATTACATTAAAAAAAAAGCTTAAATTTGTGTAGTAAAGTGATTGCAATAGATGTACATTGTATCTTTTTATAATTTTTTCCCAAAAAATTTTAGTTGTGGTCTGCAATTCTTTTGATATAATCTTTAACTATCTCATTGCAATTCTTAAATTTTTGTTACATTTTTTTAAGTTATAAATTATAATAAAAAATAAAGAATTACAACATAAAAATGGATGATTTCAATGAAATTACAAAAGCAGAATTAAATCTTATAATATAAAAATTAAATATTATAACCAAAGTGCTAGAAAAAACAAAAACGATGTATTTTAGTATTTTTTTTTTTTTTCTGTTGAAAGAGTATTAAATATTTGATGCACTATAATTTTACCCAATATAGCAAGATCCATTTAACATCCTTCCATGATAACATTTTCTGACTTCTTCAAGCAATGCTTCTATTTGAAATCATTTATATCTTGACTTTTTCACTTAATATGATAAGTTGTTTGGAATATCATTACGAAAAAGAGTTGCATATAAGTGCATGGTAGAAAAGATTGTACTCATAATAGACACTTTGATGATGATCAAATACAGTATTTAAATGAGATTTTGAACATTCTTGTATTATAATAACTTTTTATTTGACTATACTAATAATGTAATTTGATATCAAATACAGTATTTAAATGAGATTTTGAACATTCTTGTATTATAATAACTTTTTATTTGACTATACTAATAATGTAATTTGATATCAAATACAGTATTTAAATGAGATTTTGAACATTCTTGTATTATAATAACTTTTTATTTGACTATACTAATAATGT
>JAWDEX010000008.1:3214447-3251051 GCA_035221805.1 Trichilia hirta | reverse complement strand
TATGAAGTCGCATATCCAGGGTGCGACTACCCAAGGTCGAGAGAATGAGCGGCTGAAAATGGAGAATCTCAGTTTGAACAAGAAATTAAAGAGGGATCACCATGGCTGGGCAAAGATCAGGGAGATCTAGAGGAAAGGGTCACAATTGTAAAATTCAGGATAAAAAGTTTTGAACTAGAGGCTCTGCAGCTGAAGAGCAACCTAGAATCACTATAGAGGATAAACAGTACCTCTGTCGACCTTCTTCGCAGCAGGGATAACACTATCAAGGGTCTCCGAGAGCAAATAAAGAGGCTAGAAGCAGAAGCACACTCCCAGAGTTAGGAGTCACTGAAGTCAGAGGCCATTGTTTGAAAGCTGCAAGCGGATCTCTGCTCCGTCGATGATCAAGCCAGGGATTAATATGAGACAGGTGTACTATTTAGACTTAGAAATGTCAGAGCATTAATGAAAGAATGCCTATTTGAGGTGGACTTCGATTGACTTTTTATGGAGCTGGGTGTTAAAAGGTCCTTTGATAAAACAGGTCTTCAAGCAGGGGTCGAGCCACCACTGAAGGCTACTGCTATTGTGAAAAATGAATGACAGCAACAAAAGTCGATTGAAACTCCCCCCGCTCTGCTCCCTGCCCCGGGTACCAATCTTGTTAGACTTGCACAGAAAACTCCCCCCTTAGATCTCTCACATCTTGATGTCGATGCTGAGACGACGGTGAGCCATCTGGCGCAAATAAGAAGCCGTAAGAAAACCCACAGCCGCAGTAGTATAGATTTTTTCTTTCTTCTTTATGTAACAATGTCTTTACCTTTTGTATACTGGCAAAACTACATGCACATATTATTCATATAATTGTAAATATTATTTTATTTAATACAAAAAAAGATTTTCAACAATGCCTTGCGTTGATTTATTTTGCAAATAAGGTGTATAACTTATAACAGTGATGATTTAGCAAATAATGTGCTAAGAAGCCATGTCATTTCGTGTCGACAAAACGAAAGATTTAGGGTGAAATTTCTTGACCCTTGTCAAAGTAACGATGGTCATGACAGAAATCATGCAGAGTGTAATACTGTCAAAGCGATATAGTAGAGACCCAAAGGAGTCATTTCGTAATTTTTAAGATATTGACTTTGACGTAAAGATAAAATAGTGTAGATAAAATTATCGATCTCATTTAAGTTAGAGAAACGTAGAATAAGTAGATAATTATTTTCGATCCCGATTTAAATGAAATAGAACCGTAAGTGGATAAAAATTGTCGATCCTAAGTTGATCACAGTAAAGTAGCAAGTAGATAACAATTATTGATTCTAAGCCGATCTTAGTATATTATAAATAATAATCACCGATTTAAGTCAATCAAAGTAGAATTGCAAGTAAATGATAATTATCGATATGAATCGATCAAAGTAAAATTACAAGTAGATAATAATTATCGATTCGAATTGATTAAAGGAGAATTACAAGTAGATGATACTTACTTATTCGAGTCGATCAACGTAGATTATAGATAATAATTACCGATTCAAATCAATCAAAATAGAATTATAAGTAGATGATAATTATTAATTCGAATCGATCAAAGTAGAATTATAAGTAGATGATAATTACTGATCTGAGTCGATCAAAGTTGTCCTATTCAACCAATTATTAAAGTAGGAAAAGTAGTAACTTTATATCGAAGTAGAGCGATTATCGAAACTGCATGGTCTCAAGTAATGTCATAGAAATAACTCTCTATAATTCGGTATGGTCCTTCTTAGTTTGGCCCTAGTGTACCTGTCCTGGAAAATTAATTATCAATACTAATTCATTTAACAATCAAATTCTTGACATAAAATTTTTGGGGTTAGACCTTCCCATTCTAGTACTAAGCTATCCTTCTTTGGTAGACAGCCGTCTTTATTATTGCAAGATCCTGTGGTTCTTCCAATAATCTAACTTAGGCCACATTAATTATTCATCGTGATCCTCATCAAAATACCTAACCCGAAAGCTTAGAGTCCTTATTTCTACTAGGGTGGCAGCCTCTGCACTATAGGTGAGGTTAAATGAGGTTCTTCCATTATTGTTTTTGGGGTCGTCCTAAGAGCCTATAATACTTGTGACAGTTCATTTACCCAGCCTCTTTTGTGATCCCCTAATTTCTTTTTTAGCAGCTATTTGATTAACTTGTTTAAGTTTCAACTTGTCCATTGGACTTAAAATGAACAGAAGAGGCGAATCATAGAGCGATGTTTAGTTCTTCATAAAAATCTCAAAAACTAACATTGTCAAACTGCTTCCCGTTATCGATTATTATCATCTGAGGAATGTTAAAATGATAAATCAGACAGTTTTTTACAAATGCGATAGTTTTTCTTTCGGTTATTATAACCAAAGGTTCAGCCTCTATCCATTTGGTAAAGTAGTCTATGGCAACTATAGCGAATTTCATCTGGGCTCATCCGATAAGCAACAGGTCAATCAAATCAAACCCCCACTGCATAAATGGCTAGGGGCTTGTCAAGGTAGTAAGTTTCGAAAGTATCGTGCAATTGACAATCTTAATATTTTTTTATTGTCTTGATTGCGTCTCTAAAGAGGGTAGGCTAATAGTACCCTTGTCTCAGGATTTTATAGGCTAAAACTTGTCCGCCCTTATAGTTGTCATAAGAGCGTTCATGAACTTCTCGTAGGACTAACTCCATCTCGTCCTCACGCAGACATCTCAGATAGAGTGAACTATAGCCGTATCAGTAAAATATGTCTTCAATAATGGCATATCAAACTACCTGGTTCTTAATCTTACGAGCCTGTTTCTCATCGTCTGGTACCTTTTTTTCTTGCAAATATAACTTTATAGGAGTCATCCAGGAAGGAATGCCTTGTATGGCAAGTAGCTGTCTCAGGCAGGCATCTCCTTCTATACTCTTTTTAGCTAAGACTCTATTAGAATGAGCTTGGGAGCCTTTTTATGAAACATGAATGTCAGTTTAGAGAGAGCATCGGCTCGAAAATTATCAGTTTTGAAAATTTTTGAACTTTGACTTGGCAAAATTTTTTTATTTATTCGTAATTCAGTGTAAGGTAAACCTACATATTCGTCTCGATTGGGCAAAATTAATCATTTACTTGTTGTATTACAAGCTGTGAATCCCTTTTTATTTCAACATCATCAGCATCAAGTAGGAGAGTCATTTGTAATCCTGTAAGAAAAGTTTCATACTCAGCTTTATTATTGGTAAAAGAAAACTCAAGTCATAGTACGCTCATGACTTTCTGGCCCTCAGGACTTTAAAGTATAATTCTCGCCCTATAATCCTGAGTATTTGAGGCCCCGTCAAAGAAAACTTTCCAAGGCCTGAGCGGGTAAGGTGATTGCTTTTCTCCTCCTCCAGGGTCGTGGGGTTGTCTAACAAGTAGAGATTTTGAGACAGTGTGTTTGACAATGAAGTCAGCCAAAACTTGCCCTTTGATGGCCTTTTATGGCTTGAATTCTATATCAAATTCACTAAGTTCGATGCTCTATTTTATCAGCCTCACTGAAAGGTTAGGTCGGTGCAATATTTGCCTGAGGGACTGGTTGGTGAGGATGATGATAGGGTGTGCTTGGAAGTACGAACAAAGCTTTCTGGCTTTGGTAACCAAGGCCAATGCTATTTTTTTTTTGCTCCGAGCACCTAATTTCTGCATCAAAAAATGATTTACTTATATAATAGATCGATTTTTCTAATTTGTTTGTATCTTTCTTTATTAAAGTGATTCTGACTGCATGGTCATTCACTATTAGATACAAAAATAATGTTTCTCATGGCCTTAGGCTTGTCAGCACAGGAATTGCCGCAAAATATTATTTTAACTCTTGGAAGTTGGCCTCATATTCTGGTGTTCATTCTGCCATTTTTTCCTTTTTGATGAACTAAAAGAACTTGAGGCACTTGTCGGTTGCTTTCGAGATGAATCAATGAAGGGCAGCCACCTTTTTAACCAAACTCTGCATCTCTTTTATTGTGAAAGGGGTTTTCAATTTTAGGATCACCCTTACTTTCTAGGGATTGGCTTTATGCTGTACTCGCTTACGATGAATCCCAAGAATTTTCTCAAGTTGACGTCAAAAGCACACTTTTTTTAGTTTAGCTTCATATTGTATTTCTTCAGTAGGGCAAAAGTTTTCTCAAGATGTCCGATTTGGTCATGCCTTTTTTTTTTACTTAATGATCATATCGTCTACATAAGCTTCCATAGATAAGCCTATCAAAGACTTGAATATTCGATTGACTAACTGTTAAAAGATCTCCCTGGCATTTTTTAACTTAAACGACATTATCCGATAACAATATAACCCATGAACGATAATAAAGGAAGTTTTTTCTTCATCGGGAGAATGAATGATTATCTGGTTGTATTTTGAGAATGCATCCATAAAACTTAGAATCTAGTGTCCAGTTGGTCGATCCTTGGTAGAGGAAAGCTATCCTTTGGACATGCTCTATTTAGGTTGGTAAAGTCAACACACATTCTCTATTTTCTGCTCGTTTTTTTTACCACGATTACATTAGCTATCCAGTCAAGATAATAGCCCTCTCTAATGAATTCTGCCTTTAGAAGCTTGTCTACTTCATTACAAATGGCCTCCCTTCTTTTCTGGTTAAACTTTCTCCTTTTTTGCTTTACGAGTTTTACCCTAGGCAGTGCTCTCAATTTATGTGTGATGACTTCTGGGCTTATTTCGAGCATGTCATCGTGGCTCTATGTAAAGACATCTTTATTCTAGCATAGTCACTTCTCCATTAATTGGCCCTTATTATGGCTGAGATGGGTGCCGATTCGGACTGTTCTTTGGGGGTTAAACTTGTCCATGGCTACCTTTTTCACTTCCTCTGCAGATTTAATAATTGGATCATCACAAGACTAGGCTTTGTTCTTCTTCGGTGTATTTATCATATCATGTCTTAAACTATCATCCTCAACTCGATCCTTCTCCTGACCTCATTGCCACTTGAAAAGGCAGTAGACAGGCCTAAAAGAGGTTGTAAAATACGATCGCACTTCTCTTTGGCTTTCTCGTACTATGTCAATTTTATTGTCGACCCAAAATTTAAATTTCAAATAATAGATACTTTTTACTGCTTAAGTGGCTCAGAGAAACGATTGGCCTAGGATAATAGAATATGACATCCGTAGATCTACCACCTAAAATTCGATTATGGTGGTTTTTTGATGGTGCTTATCCCTCACGGTTATTGGTAAAGACACTACACTAAGTGGCGTGATGTAAGACTCTCTCAAACCATGTAAAGCAAATTCTAGGTTCCCTAACCTCACGTATTTGATCTCTAATGTGTTCAGGGTGTCCTTGAAAATAATGTCGGCCGAGCTACCTGTGTCAATGAGGATCCTGTTGACTTTTTTTCTCCATTTTTCCATCGTTACTACTAGAGCATCGTCATGAGAATAATGTACATATGTCTTATCTGTGTTAGTAAATATTATTGGCACCAATACGACCTTTGATTTTTTCATTTCTCGGACATTTAGGATATGAAATTCATTATTTGGGTTCAGCAGCGAATATCTAAAATCATTCTTCCTAGATCAGTTTAAATTTTCTGTCAAAATGGGCCCACCTAATATTATTAAGGTTTGATATTTCTTGGCTGGATTGAACTTCCTAACATTGGGGTCAGCTACTAGATAGTCCAAGTAGCAATTTTTTACCAAAAGATCAATCTGTTCTCTTAAGTGAAAATAATTATAGGTGCTATATCTATAGCATTTATAGTAATCACAAAATTTTTTGCTATGAATACTAGCTCTCCCTGGTTTAATCAGGATCGGTTCTATCACATAAAACCTGTTGTCTCGGACGTACCACAAAACTTGTGAGAAAGGAATACTTAACTGAGTTTTGCCCACATGACTCACCCGACTGAACTCTTTGTCTAAGGTGGGCTTCTTGATTAGGTCTCTTTGTTTAGAGTGTCGAGGATACCTGTCACCCTTATTCTTTCAATTGGCATGCTTACGCTTCCTCATCTCACTTCTCAGGAGAAGTGTTCATTCGTTCTCCTCATTATGACTTATCCTTTCCTCTTACGTTCTTAAGAATACCTGGTCTACTATATTCATCTCATTAAATAGCTCTTTTCGAGAAGCCTCGTGTGTGATAACCGATTGCTTACTAGTTGTGTACCATCCTCTCTTCACCCAAAACTCTCTTCTTAATCCTTCTAATGTGAGCGAGTGGTGAAAAGTCCCTAATTAAATTATCTCTTAATGATACTTTGATATAAAGTCCTAGAGGCTCTCAATGGGGCCTTTCTGTAGTAGCAGAAGAGCACTTACATTACAAGTGGTCTTAAAGACGTCCCGAAATTCTTTCGCAAAATTTTAGCTTAATTATCGAAAATTCCTAATGGTGTTTTTAAGAAGACTCCTGAATCACATCTTGAATTTTTCCTCTAGTATTAGCGGGAATAATTGGTACATATAGGGCTCATTCAGCCTTTGAATATATATTATTTTTCTAAATATGTCCAAATGTAGGGTAGGGTCTGTTTTTTTCTTATAAGGTATGAATTATGGCATCTTAAATTTTCTAAGAATGATTAACCCTAGTATATCCCTGGTGAAGGAGGAATTGCCGTACCTTTTTGCGTTGAGATTTTCCCTAGCGTTCTTAATTAGACTTGCCCTCGCCCCCCTAATCCTGATTTTCTCCGGTATCCTCTTTACACAAGTCTCTATAATCTATGAATCAATAGAGCAGGCACTGTAATTTCTGGACTCGATCTTGTTTAATTGTGATTGCAGGTCAATCATGGTGTGTCTTAGCTTGACACCTATTCTTGGATCTCTCCAAAGACTACACGGAGTGGCGAATACCATTAGTTCATAGCAACGACTCATTCCCTTGCCGACACAGCTATCAGCCTTGCCTTTTTTTCTATAGTCTGGTGAATCGAGTATTCTTGGCAGCAGCTCCCTCAGTTAGGTATTAGGCCTTTTGATTCCTCTTTTATTGTAGATATTCAACCCTTATCTTTGAGGCTTTTGGTACAAATCAGTGTCTTTTTTTGCCTTTGTATCGTTGCACTAGTGTCCTTAACCTCGCAGCCTCCCTTTTCAGCTGTTGATTCTTTCGTTTCAAAGTAAGTATCCTTTGATTATCTGCTTTTCTTGCATCTCTATACTCTGTTGGCCCTCTTTCCATCTGCCTGAGTCACATCCTTCAGTTTTAGCAGTCACTCGACTAATCAAACCTGCGACAGGGTGATCTTGTATCTCATTTTTGTTGAATAATTTTGTAGTAGGCCCCTTCTTACTAATACTGGCAGGCCCTCAGCTTTCTTCGTTTGTACTTTCTTAGAAAGATGACTACGATTATATTCTGTCATTTTCACACATAATACTTTTCAAGTTCTTTATTTAGACTTTTAGTTCAATCCTCATAGACGGCACCACTATTGAAGCCTAAATTCTCCTTGGGCTAAAAATCTAACACACCACATAGATTTTACTATTATGATCAATGTAAAGGCCGTGTCGAACTGTATCCAGCTCCAGACAGAAACTTTTGGGGGAACTACCTGAAATCAAATAGAAAACGAGGTAGGAATAAAGTCAAATTGCTGACAAATAAACTCCGATGCTCAAGTCAATAGATTAGCTAAAACCAAGTTAAAGAGACAAATAAATTAAAAGTATTTGAGTAATTTACCGACCCAGGATGTTGGGTTTGGGAAATGTTTATGGTAAAGGGATGTTCTTTTTTGGTTGAACTCTCTCTCTTGCTAAGTTGAAAATAATCAAAAGAAAATTTCCGTTTTTTCATGTGGCAATTTCACTATTTATAAGACTTTCATACGTGTGAATATCACAAAACGGAAGCCTGATTAGATAGGGTTAGGTATAGTTATCTGATAAATCTTTTTATCACTCTTCTACGTCAGACTAGGGGATTGTAATAAATGTTTACAGCTTATAGGGCATGGTACCCTTTAATATGATAGAATGCTTAAATTATTCTTTGAAAAATGTGTCTGTCTGTCTCATTCGAATCTCTCGTTTTTAAAATAAAGTTGGATCATTTTGATAATCAAGATGGTAGTCAAAATATTAAAGCAATTAGAATCGAATTAAGTCATCTGCTTAACAATAATCGAGTTCGATAAAACCATCAATAATAATAAAATAAAATCTGCAATGAAAATGTTATACTGTTTGCACCGTGTAGGAGATATTGAAAATATAAATAAATTGTGTTTGAAAGAATAAGGTGGGTTTGTTAATTAGGTAAGCAAATAGGCCACATGGTTGAAATGTTTTATAATAATTTAATATAATTAATATATTATAATTATATATATATATTTTTAAATGTGTCATGCCAGTGATCTTATCATTACATCATCAAATAAAAGATTAGTATTAAATTAATCAATATCCATGCAGTATAATATATTCTCTTGGATTTTAATATAGGATTTATTAAATTTTTAAATAAATTCATGAAGATGGAGTTAGAATTTAAATTTATTAGAGCGAAATATGACGGACCCTATTTTTAATTTAAATTACAAATATTTTATATATAAATTTAAAAACCCCAACGGCCATTGAATTCATGAGTATATATTTTGAGTCAAATATGCAAACAAAATAAATATCTATTATAATGTACTTTTTTTTCTCTCAATTTAGAGGGAAATTGAACGAAAAAAGTCTGATTTGAATTCAATAAAAATAAAAATAAAATTTAAATTAAAAATAAAATCATATCGTTTAAATAACCATGCATAAGATATTTAAATTTAGATCTAATAATTAATAAAAGATAATTGTACCATCAACCATTATAATAAAATTCCACGAGTACTAAAATTGCCAACCAATTGAGAACAAGATTGACTAAGTAAACGGTCTGACATTTCCACTTCGTACTTCTTGAAAGACAACTTATTGTAGTTCCACTACTATCTTTCTTCGTTTTCCTTCAGTTTTTCTGCTAAAGGTGAGGTAAGATTTTCCAGTTTACGCTTTTTTTTTTTTTTTTGGTATGCTTTTGTGTTTGGTTGGCGAGAAAGTTGAATTCTGGGTTATGTCTCTTTGGTAGTCAAAACTTTTCCATCCGCTTGCATTAAACCTCAGTTCTTCTGGGTTCTATCTTATGAGTAACTCAAAGATTTAAGGTGGTTTTCTTTCTGAGAAAGCATAGATATGTTATCTTCCCTTTGTTTACTACTGTGTGCATTGTGAATTGTAAGTGCTTTTGGTAATAAGATCATGATTATTTTTGAGCAAAGGATCATTTTGTAGATTGGATTTTATGTAGATTTGATGATGATCAAACATAATTGATAGTTTCTCGAAATTTGGGTATTTATGTTCTGAGACCTCATTGCTCTGATGAATTTAAGGAATTTTTAATCATCTGTTTGTGCAGGATCTTTGTTTTTCTTGGTGAAGAAACGAACTAAAACTTTGTGTACTGGATCCTTCAGCAACTTCTTTTTTTCTGAAGTAGTTTGGGAACATTTGCCAAGATTCTGCTTATTTGTGTACAGCTAAATTTTATTCTTAATTTTTTTGGGTGTTAATACTGAAATTCTAAAGCCCTATATAAATTCTACGGTATGCTTGTTAGAGATCCCCTCATTTATTAGTCATTCCTCTTTGATATATATGTTTAATGTATGTAAGTTCTTAATTCAATATGATTTTGAACATGATCAAACAATGAAGTTATACATGAATTCCAGGTTTAATTTAATGGTTATCAAAGTTAATTGCTTGTGTGTCTCCTGTGGCAAAGACTTGCAATTAACCAGTTTTCCTATTTTTAAGCTATAATTGTTATGAGATATTGATTTAAATGGTTTATAGTTGCATGCATAAAATTGTATACATTGTTTTTTCCCTTCTCCTTGTAAGGAAAACCTAGCAGATGATTGATAGCATTGAATTATTGATAATGTTTATTATAATCATGCTACCATTATTTTTGGGTAACGGATTTACCTCATTCTTTTCCCTTTCTCGGGATTTTGTAATGGTTAACCATATTTTATTAAAGTAAGAGTATACTTGTTTTGCTCACAAGATTACAGTCTGTGAATAATGGTTTATACAAGGCTGAGGATTAATTTGACTTGAAGTGGTGATTTGCAGAAAGCAGCTACTGATGACTTGTTTACCCTCATTTTTTAGAAGGAAGAGACCTACCTTGCCTCCACACTCAGTAGACATTAATGAAGGTAAACTATTGAGCAAAGTTCTCATAGAATCGAAAATGAATTGGCTAGGGGTAAACTGGGATGACTTTGTGGATGAAACTTAAGCACTTAGATTAGCAGCTTCTATCATAATTAACTGAAAGGAAAAGTTTGTTACCGTGTGAAAGAAATAGTATTGTTAAATACTAACAAGAACTGGCCTTTTTACTTCTCATAAGCAATCATGCATTGTTTTCATATTCTTAAAACTTTTGCTTCCATTTGCTTTACTCATGTTGAAAAGCTTCTAATGTGTTTATATGGATACAGATGTTTCAGGCATTCACAATACGGAACTCTACAGTTACAAAGAGCTAAGAATAGCAACTGGAAATTTCAGCTTTGCTAATAAAATAGGACAGGGCGGTTTTGGTTCTGTCTACAAGGTGATTGCACATGCATGGTATTCTCAAACATTATGAAGAAATATTTGATCATTACTACCATATAAGTAAATGTATACTTCATTTAGTTTCAACTTCCAATCATTGGGTCCTTTTAGAAACTAAAGTTAATGAACAGGGAAGGTTGAAAAATGGCACACTGACTGCTATAAAGGTACTATCAGCTAACTCAACGCAAGGAGTACGGGAGTTCTTGACAGAAATAAATATAATGGCTGAAATAAAGCATGATAACCTGGTTGAGTTGTATGGTTGTTGCGTGGAAGAGAACCATAGAATTTTGGTCTATGGATATCTTGAGAATAACAGTCTTGCACAAACACTTCTTGGTAAGTTTCTGTGTAGGCATATATACATTTTCTGTTTGAGTTTTTCATCTTTCTAGTTAATAACTTATTCTATTTCAGGTAGTGGCCGCGGCAGTATCCAATTCAGTTGGCATACACGCCGTGATATTTGCATTGGCATTGCTAAGGGAATTACTTTCCTTCATGAGGAGATTCGTCCACACATTCTTCATAGAGATATCAAAGCAAGCAATATACTTCTCAGTAAAGATCTCACCCCCAAAATTTCAGATTTTGGTCTTGCAAAGCTTTTTCCAGACAATCAGACTCATATCAGCACACGTGTTGCTGGAACAGAGTAATTTTCTCAATTTCTAGTTGAAATCTCTTTGGTTATTGTCCAATAGTCAAGTGACTCAAGATTGTGAAGTAATGGTTACTGAAATTGATTCTAGAACATATTGTTTGAAAGTTGGAATTGACTGGTAGACATTTACTCATATAGTTCTGCAAATTATGGGGTCAAGAAGATTGAATAAACGTAATCTGCATGAAGTTGACATATATTAGATAGTTAGTCTTCCCTAGTAACTTTGTAGAGAATATATCTTCAATATGGTGCAAAACCTGTTATAGGGTCTTGTTTGTTCAGATCTAATTGCATGAACCTGTTTGATGTGGTATGATTTCTACTTGGCAGCTGACACAAGTCTTGTATCAGCTGCCAAGTGGGTTGCATTGGATTTGGATTCCCTTGCAATTTCCATTTGTCATCTTCATAATACTATCAGTTTTCTTTGGACTCACCTATTTACTCAGACATCCTTATTTGGTTTCTATAGAGGTTATCTGGCACCTGAATATGCTATACGAGGTCAACTGACAAGGAAAGCTGATATATACAGTTTTGGCGTTCTGCTGCTGGAAATTGTTTGTGGGAGGTGCAACACAAACAAGCAGTTACCTCTCGAAAAGCAATATCTCCTTGAAATAGTATGCATCCACATATCTTTATCTTGGAATGTTCTTTGCTTCACCTTTAACGTTCATGTCCTGTTTAATTTAGAATCTTGGGAAACCTTTTTGAAGAGATATGCTATCTGTAGGCATGGGAACGGTATGAGAGAGGGGAGCTGGTGGAATTGGTGGATCCTGCATTGAACGGGGATTATGATGTTAAAGAGGCTCAGAGGTATCTGAAGATTGCTCTCCTCTGCACCCAAGATATGCCGACACTCCGACCATCCATATCTACCATTCTTAAGATGCTAATTGGCGAGATAGATATAGACGATGAGAAGATTTCAAAACCAGGTCTTCTTTCTGAGTTATTAGGCTTGAAAGGTGACAAGGGCCAGAATAAATCTGAGATTGTCTCTGCAGAATCCAGCAAGCTTGATCATTCATCTTTCACTTCAGGAAATCTGATGTCTCATGCTACCATGACTTTCAATTCCATATACGACCGAAGCAATTAGGTCTAATAAATCATTTAGAAGGTATTTTATGGTTACCATTTTACATTTTTTTTTGTTGCAAAAATCAATACAAGTTTTGCTGTTGAAAGCATTTAATCTGCATATAGAGTGCTAGCCTAGGGGGACTTCCTTCTTCAAATGTGTGAGATATCTTTGATGTAAAATTTGTATATCTTATAGGTAATTGAAATCTTTGGTTCTTTTTTTCAAGCTCACTTAGCTTTTCCCGTTTGTTCTTTCTTTATTCGGCTTTCTATTATTACTCTCTCTCTCCTTTTTCTTCATCTTCTTCTTCTTCTTCTTGTTCTTCTTCTTCAAGGAACTATTTCGCTCTTCCTTTACTCAGCTTATTCTTCTTATGAATGAAGGGTATCCCGAAACCAATTGAAGTTTATGCTCATTTATTTTTTTCGAACATACACAGAATAAGGTAGTTGGTTCCGGTATGCAGCAAGCAAACATACATTGATCTGTGTTGATCATTATATTATGTTCTAGAGAAAAATAATTTTTAGTTCTTGAATTGAACTTTTTTTCCACTTTTACATGGGCAAGCTTCCATTTATTTCAAGCATAAGTGTAAACTACAAGTCCTTGTATCAATGAATCTATATAAATGTTCATACATTAGTTTGGATATTATTAAAGAAATAATGAGTAAAAGAATAAGGTAAAAAGAAAAGGAGGAAACATAGAAGTTTTATCTATTTTCTACTTCTGCAACACCTATACCACAAGATGAACAAACAAAGCACTCCGTAGCTCATGAGGAAACACAGCATCACAGCTAAATTGCTCCATTTCTTTGACTCTTTCAGATCTGGCTGCTTTAAGAAACCACTGCTATATAAACTGCATTCTCCTTCCTTAAATTCTAAGCACCTTGTTAGCCCTCGTTCTCCTCCATATTCATTTATCATAAAACATTCAAATGGGTACTTAAATATGGTCAAGTAGTGCATGAAAATCCAGTAATCAGGAATATTATCTTTGGCTGTAAAATACCCAGAAAAGAGAAAGAATGAACCCATAAGCCACGAGATCACCGATGTTCCCATGATGAAATTTGGCACTAGAGCACCGAAACAAGCTACAAAAGAATTGGACATCAAGAGAACCATCCAATCCACTAGAGAAACGTAGAGGAATCCATCAATTTCCCTTTTCAAGACAATCAGCCAGTAAACTGTAGTAGCGAAGAGAAAACCAGTCATCAAAAGAAATGGAATAAAGATGAGAGTATTTACTAAAACATAAAAGAAACTCTGTAAGCTTCCCTCGAAGTTTCTGTCATCAGAATTTTTCTCTCTCGTAGGAAAATTGGTAGGCCTTCTGTTGTGGAAGATAAAAGAGTGTAAGGCTGAAAGCAAAGAATCCAACTCGAGCTTGCAGCACAATCTGTCCTGTATCATTGCCAACGTTCAAGTATATGGTTCCAAGTTCTAATCCAGCTGCTAGGGCTTGTACAATTCTTGTGGTAAATAATTGCTTAGTCCTAAATATTTTGTAGCAAAATCTTTGTCCTAGTATTAAGACCTCCTGAAATTGAGAGTTAGGAAAGAAGATTTTCTTTGCAATTATTAGGGGATGCAATCTTGAGTTTGCAATTTCCCGCATTATCTTCGCTATTTTTTGTCTGGAGATTGGACTGCTTGCTGAGAGTTTCTGAAGTTGATATCATCAAACTTTCTGTGACATCAATGGCAAATTCTAGCACATTGACATGGCGTGCAATGCAGCTGCTGGAAAACTTAAGCCTCTCTTCAAGAAGATTTAATGGTCCATTATGAACAACAAATCCATTTGAAAGCAAAACAAGCCGATCAAACAGATCAAGGATTCGAAAACCGGCTGGTGAATGGTTAAAACAATTGTCTTACCTTGATTAACCACCACTGATTTAAGCAGTGTGACTACATGGAGAGCAGAAGCTGAATCCAAACTTGAAGTTGGATCATCAATCAAAACAGAAGGATCATAAACTAGATCAACTCCAATAGAAGCTCTTCTTTCTTTCCCCACCTGAAATGCCAGGATTTGATCCTCCGCCAATTCTTGAACTTGCAACGTGTTCCAATCCAAGCTCCTTCAGCAGCCCTCTGACTCTCGTGACAGCATATTTTTGCCCACCTGGTAGCCTCGGAAATGCACTGTACGTGAGTGTTACTTCAACTGTAAGCAATGGAAATAGTTCATCATCTTGAGTGACAAATCCCAAAATTCTTTGAAAAGTTTTAGCATCCATAGGTCTGTCATTGACAAGCTCTTTTAATGACACTTTCCTCAATAATTTTTCCCAGCAAGAATCTCAAGTAAAGTAGTTTTTCCTGCTCCACTAGGACCAACAATTTCAGTCGTTTCACCAGGCCTAGCTTCGCAACTGACATCCTTCAAAATGAGCTTGGGAGCTTTCTTTGAACTCACACCACAGCAAATCCAACTGAACTTATCCAATTTACAGCATAATTTGTAGGACAAATTTTTAGTTTCTAATCTGCTTCATACTGAGAATGTGATAGAGATCAGAGAATGATGCGAGAAAATAAGACTTGAATAAGAACTAGGAGATGAGCAAACTATCTGTTGATACACAAAGTAAGGCAAAATTATCAATGTATGTGCTTGTGCATTCTGGGAAGTTCCAATCATGGACTCGACTTGGTTTTGGATTGCAATATTTTCTTTAGTCAAATGGAATTTTTGGTGGGGATTTTATGATAAGTTAAGACGAGTCACTAGAAAAAACAAAGAAGGAAATTTGAGTTTCTTCTAGCATGAAGTTTTTTCTGTTGAGCTGATTATTGACCCTTCAGGGTTTGGTATTGGTGGCCCTACCATCTTTTCCCACCTTACCTGACAGATCAACAGTTTTGATTGAAGAATGCTATTATAATTATTGGCAAGGCATGGAATTGCTGTAACGCAAGGGTCAAATGGGTACATGAAATATCTGTACCCAAATTTAGCTTCTTAGCATTGACAGATCCATAGAATCTTGGTAAAAGGTTTTGGGCTGTACAAGTAGTCCAACAGGATAAATAGGCCGATTTTGGGCCGGTGAAATTATCCCGGTGCGAAGAATCCGAATCTCGGCAGAAGCAATTTTATGATGTTATTTTCATCCCATTTTCTGTGCTAATACCCCACTTGTAAACACACATAACTTACTATCAGAATTAACCTTATTAAATTATATATTAATATTTATATTATTTTCTTTGTTTGCATTTAATTAAATCAATAATTTTTTACAAAAATTAATATAAAATTATTTTTTTTGTTTTAAATTTTTTTATGATATATATATTTTTAATTTTCAAATATTACTCGAATAGGTGAAATGATGGAATCCATAAAATGAATTTAAAAAATAGTTGATATTGTATAAAAAGAAATAGTGTTGATGTCGGATAAAAGATTTATTTCAATTAATATGAGTGATAAATAACTTTTTAATTAATGTTTATCTATTTTTTCTTAATTTTATTAAAACATAAAATTATAATCTTAAAAAAATTTAAGAAGCGAGCTGCTGTTACACAAATACCATTAGCCAATAGCCAATATCAATTTAGTTATTTAAAAAGCTTCAAGGTTTAAAATGGAAAAAAGAAAAAGAAAAATATATATATTTATGTGATTTATAAAAAAAGAATGTCACTAACTTTCTGAACAGATGTTTCTTTTTTTTTTTTTTATACATTTAAAGATTTAAAGAATTATTATAAATTTTAATAATTATAAAAGATAAATTTGATTAATTTCAAAACTAATTAAGCTTGAGAATATCCAAGATTATACTATCCTTAAAATATTTATTAAAGAAAATTATATAAAATATGTGCAATATTTTTAAAAACCAGGGTTATTTCCTTTTCTTCTCTATTATTAAAACCCTACCCGTAAACCCAACGCTTGATTCTCTGTGCGAGTCTCTTCTCTCTTAGGGTTTTACTGAAATGGCAATCCAATTTCTCTCTCGCCCTTTTCTCTACAATTCTAAAACCGTAGCATCCATTTTCTCTAGGTCATTCGCTTCTCTTTCCCTCTCTTCCAAACAATCTTCCACTTCACTCTCTCTCTTCTTTCTCAACCGCCTCCGGCCCTTGGCCGGCGTGGGCGGAAGCCGGTTTATTGGTATCACTAGACCTACGGTTCGCGGACTAGCAACACGTCCCGCGTCTAGTTCGGTCAACGATCCTAATCCCAACTGGTCGAACCGGCCGCCCAAGGAGACGATTTTGCTCGACGGGTGCGATTTCGAGCACTGGCTCGTTGTGATGGAGCCACCTGAAGGAGAACCCACTAGGGATGAGATCATTGATAGCTATATTAAAACCCTAGCCATGGTCCTCGGCAGGTCAGGCTAAAAATTGTTGAAAATTTTACATTTTATGATTACTTTTCATCCATTTTTGTTTGCTTTTGTTTCTCCTTTGAGAAAGATGGATTTTGTTTATTGATTATATGCATTTTTTTTATGGATGTTTTGGTGGATTGCTTCTGAAGATTGTTGTATTTTGGTCGTTGAGAACATAGGGAAGTAGAACTTGTTAGTACATATATTAATTTTTGTTCTTTTTCTGAAATGGAGTGGAGAATTCTGTCATATTGAGTTGAATAATTGTATTCTTTTGATGATGCTTTTCTCAGTTTATTTTTTTTCATTACTTTTATTGTTTTTGGGTTGGTAGAGTTTTAGTGATTTATGTTGATACATGAAGCTTTGGTCGATAAATGGAGTGAGGTTTGATGAGAGGTGGAAAATTTTGCGATTTGGTGACAGCTGCACATCTTTATGCGTTTTTTGGTCCTTTGATAGTTTGTGATTTTATAGTTGTAGTTTGTCTGCTTTGCATGTTGACTGACCTGTGACATTCCATCTTGTTAGCATAGGATGGTGAGTACTTGATTTGTTACTTGACTTTGTTAAGGGTGAAAAACTTTTAGATGCTTAGTCTGAGATAGTTTTGGGAAGCAACTTTTGCTCTTAGTCTCGTGTAAATTAATGGCAATAATTGTGAACGCTAAATTGGTTCTGTGGTCAGTCATGTAAAGGTTATTATTTATGACATTTGGGTGTTTTATGTTGGAATTGAGGAGGTTGCTTTTGCCCATTTAACTTTTTTGAACTACATCATATAGGTGTGCATGTTAAGAGAATTTCCTAGTTCAAATGCTTGCACTATTTGATATCCTTTGCTATGTTTTCTTGGTATCTCTATTACAGTGAGGAAGAAGCAAGGATGAAGATCTACTCAGTTTCAACACGGTGCTACTTTGCATTTGGAGCCTTAGTGTCTGAAGAGCTTTCATACAAGCTCAAAGGTACACATTTCCTTTAATTTTTAGGTTCTGCTTTTGTCTTTAGAAAGAAACAACAACGAAAATTCATTTTATGTGTTTCTCCCCCAGAACTCCCCCGTGTCCGCTGGGTTCTTCCCGATTCATACTTGGACGTCAAGAACAAAGATTATGGAGGTATGACATTCTTTCCCTGTGCGTTGGCACTTTTTAGGAAAAAAGCTTTTTAGATGAGAGTATGTGGTTGCACTAAATTGTGTTGCTATAGTATATGGTAGCATTAGAGATTCCGACCCCATATGGCATTTAATAGGTTTTCATTTATTTTGAGTGTAGCATCTCTCTTTTTAAGATCAAACATTTTATCTAAGTATTTGATGATGGTTCCAAATTCTCTTTTCCCGTAAATTTTAATTTTGAGTGACTACAATTTAAATGGAATGAATACTTGATTTCTTATTTTTCTGTCTTCTTATTGCTTAAAAATTCTTAGCTAGAGTTGATTGAGGTATAGAATTGGGATGTTTAAGGATGGTGCCTCAAATTGGAACTGCGTCAAATTTTTCCTGGATCAAGTTGGATGGGAAGCCTAATACTTTATTTATTGTGTTGTTTTTCCACGTCAGGGGAACCTTTCATTAATGGGCAAGCAGTTCCATATGATCCAAAGTACCATGAGGAATGGATCAGGAACCATGCTCGAGCAAATGAGCGAAATAGGCGCAATGATAGACCTCGCAATTTTGACAGATCAAGAAACTATGAAAGAAGAAGGGAGAACATGCAGAACCGTGATTTTCAGAACCAAGGTATGCAGAATGCTGCACCCACTATGAGCAGCACACCTCCCAACAACATACCCCCCAGTAGCAACATGCCTCCTAACATGGGGAGGATGCCTCCCAATATGGGAGGAATGCCGCCAAGCAACATGGGAGGAATGCCACCCCAGAACAATATGGGAGGAGGAATGCCACCCCAGAGCAACATGGGAGGGGGCATGCCACCCCAGAGCAACATGGGAGGAGGAATGCCACCCCAGAGCAACATGGTAGGAGGAATGCCACCCCAGAGCAACGTAGGAGGGGGCATGCCACCCCAGAGCAACGTGGGAGGAGGAATGCCACCACAGAACAACATGGGAGGGGGCATGCCACCCCAGAGCAACATGGGAGGAATGCCACCACAGAACAACATGGGAGGGGGAATGCCACCCCAGAGCAACGTAGGAGGAATGCCACCGCAGAACCACTATGGAGGAATGCCACCTCAGAGCAATTATGGAGGAATGCCTCGACAGAACAACTACGGAGGAATGCCACCGCAAAACAACTATCGAAGCATGCCTCCACAGAACAACTACGGAGGAATTCCCCCTGCCAACAATTATGGAGGAATGCCGCTCAACAATGCAGGCAACGTGGGAGCAATGCCGCCAAATGCAGGGTGGTCAGATAACATGCCCGGTAATAGGCAGCAGAGTGCGGATGATCCTACGTACCAAAATGCAATGCCAAACATGCAATTCCAGAAGTAGCTATTCTCCAAGCAGTGAAGATAACGGTATTGGAAACTATACCAGCCTGAAACATGGCCGGATGCGTTATGTTGTACTCCATTCCTGTAGTGGAGACTACCTTTAGCTTGGTATAGATAACTATGGATGATGGTCATGGAACCTGGTTAACGATGTCAATGTTCATTTTTCTTTAAATATTTAGGAAGTTTATAGACGTTATTTCACTTTGCACACTGATGCTTAGATGTGTTTTGATGTTTGACCTATTATGATTATAATATAAGATAGTACTTGGCGTGCTTTTTCATATTAGTATTCAACCTGTTAGGTTCGGTTTGGTTCGATTTTTATGAATTTAATAACAACAAAACTGAATACATGTGGAAAGATTATAACATAATCTAATCCATTTCAGCTTAATTATGATATTTTGTTAAATTTTAAGTTATCGTT
Source organism: Trichilia hirta (assembly GCA_035221805.1). NCBI lineage: Eukaryota > Viridiplantae > Streptophyta > Magnoliopsida > Sapindales > Meliaceae > Trichilia > Trichilia hirta. The sequence goes on along the minus strand of JAWDEX010000008.1, from coordinate 3,231,347 downwards.
TATTATTATTGTTGTAAAAAATTTACTAAATTTAAAATTAATTCACTTAAATTAAAAAAAATAATTGAACCGGCAAGAGTAATTGAAAATATTTAACCAAAATGGAAAGATTGTTTTGAGTTTAAAATATAATACTGTCATAACTTAACATTATATATTTGTATTAATATTATAAATAGATCAACTACTTTTTATTAAAATCAAACTAACTAATAAGTAATAATTATTTTTTAATATTTATTACTAGATATTGACAGTGACATTCTATTGCATAATTAATAAAATATAATTTTGTAAATTAATGAACACTCTAAATATACTTATATAAAAATAAATAAATAAATAAAAGTGAAAATAGCTTAAAAAAAAGAATATACGAGTAAAAGCTTACTAATTTGTTGATCATACTCATAGGATTAAAATTGAACACAAATTCGACAGTGGAAATTTTAAGAATAAATAAAAAATAAATTGACAGAAAATAATTTGTGTAACACTAAGTCATTGTTTCTCATCCATAATAATGACCTTCCAATGGTACTTCTAATAAACCTCGCCCACCTTCTTTATTTTCATAACATAAAAAACAGTGCTCGCTGAAATTGTTATCTGAATAACATTATCACATGAAAATCTGAGCGTCGAGGGTCTGTACAACATTTTCCATCGTGTTAAACACTGTCATGTAGATGAAGAATTAATCAACGAACTTTTATGGTGATAAGAATGCGTCGGCCGCCAAATGTCGTCAAGAGCTAGCAACTGAGTTGAATAGTATTAGAAACTGAACTTCCGAATCCAAATCTCTCATTCTGCTGCTTCTTCGTGTACGTATTCCAATCAATCTATACGCCGGAATGAAAAGGTTTGCCAGACAAAAACGTTTAAATTAAGCAGGATAATTATAAAAAGTAATATCATATTTACAAAATTAATTGGCGTATTAGTCACTCCTTAAAATCATTTTTCCACCATGAGTAAAAGGGTGTAGTCATCTCTTAACTAACCATAAGCAGGAACCAAACTGAAATAAGAAAAAGTTGTCACTTGCACAGATCGCCCTGCAACTTATTTCACTTATGCTGCATAGAATGTAACTTGATCAGGGGATGAGGCTGCCAGAACTTCATTAGCCATGGACTCTGCTCTTTTATTTTTGGCAGCTTGGATCTGATCTGCAAGTGAAACTTCTCTCTGCAATTTTTCTTTCTTTATAAGGTTTATATCCAGTTTCTCCCAAGATCGGACGTGTGGATCTACCATGTTCCCTCGAACTCTGACTGGAACATTTACTGATTTCTTTTTGTGAATCTGACAATAAGACAGGAAATTATTAAACATGAAGATTAGAAATATGTCACAGGACAGCAGTTTTTCCTATGCATATGGAGTCACGGATAGCTAAGTACAAGGTCATATCCTTGAAAATTCATACATGTACAGGAGGGTATTCATAACAGTCATACTTCCATCAGATGAATGCCCAGCGAAATATACAAGTGTGTGATCAAGTATATGCAACAGTACATTCAAACTAATTAATCGAGCAATTTATTTCAGAGGGTTAACTAAATGCTACTAGTCCACATAGAAAATGTCCAATAGTAAAAGTCTATCCTCTAAGATTCCTATTAACTGATATAAACCAGTGACCAGAGACTGCAAGTGCATATTTCAATTGTTCCTTTATGTTTCTAGATATAAAACGTACTTTCTATTTTTGTGTCTTTCTTAGTTAAAATTCCTGACTTCCCCACCAAGCATGGCATTACAGTAGCCATGAAGCATCTAGTTCTACAAACATCTAGTTCTACAAATTAAATAGTTCATTCCACAAATTGTACGCTCATCCACCTACTTATTCACCTCAGGATGGCAGACATACAGCTTGGTCTCAATGATGTACATTATTCCAGAAAGCTATTTGCCTATGCAATCTCATGGCTTTTACCTTGATTAATCTCTTAAGTTTCAATCCTTGGGAATCTGAAAACTCTACATTTTTCTTTGATTTTGTGCTTGCCTTTTTCTTCATTTCTTTTCTTGCTTTTGCTTTCTCCTCTCGTTCTTTCCTCTTTTCAGCAAGCCTCGCAATTTTCTCTGCCCTTTTGAGAGCTGCTTTCTCTGCTCTTGCCAGAGCTGCTTGCTCTGCCATTATCTTTGCCATCTCCTTCGACTTTGCCTTCTCCGCATCCCATTTCAGCTGTTGCATAGCCAACTCTTGTTTTATCTTATCATAGCTATCCCAGTCTAGCTCTTGTTGGTCATTCCCTCCATCCTTAGCTGCTTTTGCTATACTTTCCGACCATGACAGTAAGAAATTTTCCCCCAACTGTTTCCATCTCGAACGCTTGGCCCAAACATGTTTTAATGCAGAACCTATTTTTACCTTGGTCTCATCACTGCAAAAGAATTGATTTTGAGAACCTTGAAGCTTAGAAAATCATGTTACACATTGGTGTTGTTTTAGAGAGTCAGTGAATCACACTACAAGCTGAAAAGGAGAACAAGAAATATAATGAGGCCCTTATGAAGTGAGGATAGATTAATGAATTGTGTGATAGGTGAATATTCAATAAGCATGTGTCTGAACCAAGGAATATTAACTTCAACTAGTTGCTAGAATATATTATTATTATTATTATTATTATTATTATTTGGCTAAAAAATGAACTCTAGAAACACTTTTCTGGTTATGGGACCACTTGATGGTCATGATCACAAGGCAGTTCTAAAAACCTTAGCAACCACTGAAATTTGTTATTCAAACTATAATTACACACAAGGTTACGTTGAATTATCAACTTTTGTCCCTCAAATTATAGGAGGAGAAACCCAAGCTTATACTGAAGACACTTTTTTTTTTCTATTGTTCCACCATCTGCAATTTTTCATTTATGAAATCACAAACATATATCAAAATCCTTTAATGGTTATGTCTACATAAATTTTCAACAGCTTATCACTCTATGTATTGCACAACATGCACAAGCAAATCCATCCCAACTAACAGGTGAGCAAGCTTAAAAACAGCCTGCATAGCAGGTAATTTCTAATTTCTGAACGTATTTCTTTTTACATTTATGAATACAAAGATAAAAATATTACAGCAGACAAGGTTTACCTAAGAGCAATGGGATTTTCAGCCATCTTCTTTCGTACCTGAAATTCATTCAAGGAATGAGAAAGAAAAGGAATGAAACAAAAATGTAAAATCTCAATTAGAAAGGTAAATATGAAGGGGTAGTCTACCATGTAACAACTAATAAGTCAGGGTTTTCCTTCAACTGAATTAGAAAAAAAATGGCTCTATCCAAAATATTGAGATTTGAAAAATAATTTTTCAAATTGCTTCATCTAAGAAATAGAGATGGGCATAAATATGGAATTCCATAAACTTGAAAGAAGGTAGAATAAGTTTAGAATTTTTTTCTGTTGTACGTTTGATCAATTAAAGGTTTATGTTTGAGTAGGCTGTGGGATCTGTTGGGTCAAGATATAGCTGAATTGAATAGTGTGTTCTTATATTTTGCAAATAAAAACAGGTTATCTAAAGGTTTTCTCAGATTCAGTTAAGTGTAACAAAGAAACTTGTACATGTACCATTCTCATTTGATTGCGCGGGTGTGTGTGTGTGTGGAGGTTATTGTTTATCAACCACTTTATACATTAAAAAGTGCTACTAAAACTTCCAAAATTGGATGGCCATTTACAACATTGAGATGAATAATTTGCAAAATCATGTCTGTTATTCTTTCATAAGCATGAACTTGTACATTACTATTCAACCATTTTCTGAATTATAAATACTTAAGAATCTTACATGACTTCACCTTGGGGTCTCTCAAAGCTTCAATGGTTTTCTGCTTGATTCGTGCACGAGTCTCTGAGCAATAAGATATATCTAAACTTTAGAATTAATCAACTTTATCAAGGCTTCCAGTAAAATGTTGTATTTAACTTTAGAAGTTACCTGCAGTGTGTTTTCTGCCTCTGTTCCATGGCACCCGCCCTTTGTTAGCCAAACCTATTTTTCTTCTTCTTTCCATTTCCTTTTGATCTTTGTCACAAAGACTATCAACAGATCCATTAAAAGTATCTATTTGAGCCTCCTCATTACAAGTTTGTATCTTGGATGAACCTATACTAACCTTTAACTTGTGGGAATTGCAAAAACTGGGTATTTCCCCCACATCAAAACAGATATGCAAGGCTTCAACAGGCCGGAGTCGCAAGGAATTAAGATACAAAAATGAAGGAGATATTTTCTTCACTACCAATTCACAATAACTTAGTTGAAATGTATTTGGTAGACGATGAGTATGCTCCATCAAAGCACAAGAAGGTCTAAAATGGCTGTTTGAAACACAATTGGGAGATGGGTGCGGAACAGACAATCTCCTAACAAATGGTTAGAAAGTAGTATTGGTTACCCTTAATGCAGAATTATCCAAAGTAAAGTTATCTGATAAGATTTATACATGTCAATTAGCATTCACATAAATGTAAAATGGCGACAATAACTATCCGTTTACTCCAATTGGTGAACAAACGTACGAAGATGCACCATAAACACAAGGAATAAAATGTAGCTACATATTCAGCCCATTTCTGTAGAACATGCAATCCAATAAAGAGATTGTTTATGACTCAACCAAATCCAATTACTATCCTGGTGCATTCTGGGAAAACTTCACTTCAGTTATATCATCTGCTAAAGGAATTGAAAAACCTCTCCAACCCATATTCAGGACTAATCAGCAACAATTATCATGCTTTGAATTCATCATAGACATGAGTATGAAACATTTACATTAACAACAAAAAGAGGATGTGATTTTAGAGTAGATAGAAAATATAGCTCTAAGCTCGAACCAGGAAATGCAGGGAAGTGATAATGAAAAATTTTACTTATCTGTACCTGGTTAATGTGAACGTAAAGCATAAATAGGCAATATAAACTACGAAGAGAGACCTAAGACTTCCAAATAAGAACAAAGACAAGACTTTGGTCATATCTCTAGCAGTAACACGAAGAGGAACTTACATATACTGCAGAACTGACACTTGAGGGAGGAAGATAAAAGTCCTGACCTTGTTTCATCCGCGATCAGAAGAGATCGAGGCTATAGTCCGGCCCGGCCGAAAATATAAAATAAGATGAAATAAAAAAAATAAATATTATGGATAATAATAGTAATATCCTTTAGGTTTAGTAAAATAGTAAATAATATTATAATTAACACAGGGCCCTATTTTCAAGTAATGTTATCATTCAAAAATATGGACCGATTTTGTTTTTTAAACAAATACATATAGGGAATGATTTAGAAGAATAATTAAAAAATATTTGTATTTATTATTTTGTTAAACCTTAAATACCTAATCGTTATTCTCATATTAATATATTAGATGGCTAGTAGATTTATGGTGCATAAATAAATTAAGGATGATTTTCATCCTAATTTTTACTCTTGAATGTTTATATTTTAAGAAAAAAATTATTATAAAAATATTTTTAATATAAATAACTATTAAAAATAATATACTATAAATATAAAACACATTAAATTATTATTTTTTATTTAAAATAGAGAAAAATATTTCTAATAATTTTTAAAAATATCACTTATCATCTTATCAAAACTTTATAACAAATATTATTATAATTTAAGAAAGTAACAAATATTGCCTTTACTAAAAATAAGAATTCGTATTTTTGTTATATAATTTCTTGACATTTTTATATAAATTCTTAATTTTTATCGTATAAGTCCCTAATTAAATTAAGATTAATATATTTATTTATATCAAATAATCTATATTCAAATCAAAAAATTATTAAATTATATTTTAAATATAGTTTTTAGGACTATAAAATCAAAAAATTATTAAAATAAATTATTGAATTATTTTTTAAAAAAAAATTTAATTTTTAATTTTCAGTGTTTATTCTTATCCACTTTTTTTTTAGTAACTAATTTTAATTATAATTTATCTCATCTAATTTTTTTCGTTCAAATATTATATATTTAATAATTTAGACTAAGTTAAGCTCATAATTTATAATTTATTTATAATTTATAATATTTTAAAATTAAATTTATTAATTTATATTTTAAAAATTATATATTTGAAAAAAAATTAAATGGAATAAATTATAATTAAAACTAGTAATTAAAAATAACAAGTGCATAAGAAGAAACGCTAAAAATTTTACTCCTAAATTATTATTTGATAAATTTATTTTTTAAAGTACTATAAATATAAACTTATAAATCAAATTTTTTTTATAATATAAAACATCATAGTCATTCTATATATTAAATGAATTAATCTAAATATTTTAGAATATAATTTTTAAAATTTAAATTAATAAATTTAATTTTAAAATATTATAAATTATGAACAAATTATAAATTATAAGTTCAATTAACCTAATTAAATAGAATAAATTATAATTAAATTAATAATTAGAAATAAAAATGGATAAGAATAAATACTAAAAATTTAAAATATTTTTATTTTTTAAAAAGATAATTTAATTATTTATTTTAATAATTTTTTGATTTTATATGATCATAAAAATTATATTTAAAAGATAATTTAGTAATTTATCAATTTGAATGGAGATTATTTAATATATATAAATATATTATCTTAATTTAATTAGAGAATTATAAGAAAAAGTTAGGAATTTATATGATAAAAACTAATATCCCTTAATTTTAGTAAAAGGGTATTTGTTATTTTTTTATTATAAATATTTTGATAAGTGGTAATTAATATTTTAAAATTTTTAGGAACATTTTGGCATAAATTTTCTAATAGGGGTAAATGATGTTTTTGAAAATTATAAAAACGCATTTGTCTTTGTCCCTTTTCCATTTTAAATCTTAAGTTTTTCACTTGAACATCAAAATAATTCATTATAAGTTTTTACGATTAACTTATAGAAAAAAATTTAATTTTAAGAGAATTTAAACGCTCTAAAGGTACTCTTTTTATATATTAAATTTGTCATGCTCTGCCCCCTAAGTCCATATGTGATAACCACGGCATATACTCGAATTACACTCTGTTAACTTGAAAATATAACTTGAATATAGGCAAAGCATTTAAGTATCATTTTTTTCACAAAACTTCGTACAATTAAAATAGTTTACAATAAATTTTATAAATAGTAAATTAATGAATAAAAACATTTCATCTTTACAATTATTATATATAATCGTTTAGAAAACAAATATTTAAATATGTGCAAATAGATACAATACTCAAAAATAATATATTATTCTCCAGTAGACTACAAATAAGGTATAAGTCAAGTTACTTAATAAACAAAAGAGCACAATAATCAAATCTATACCACAGCACGAATTTTATGTAATTTGAAAGGGATGAAATGGGAGTGAATATATTGGGATATATTCTGTGAGTGAACTATTAAAATAAATAATAAATTTAATAAAAATAGTTGGAATGATAATATGATTAATATATATATATATATTACACCCAAAACTACCAATGAATTTCTTTTTATAAAATAACTCATATAAAATTTTAAAATATTATAATTTTATTTATAAAATAATTTCTTTCAAATATATTATCTTATTTAATGGTGTTGGCTACAAGTAGTTACGTGGTGATAATTGTTGGAGATATGCCCTAAAGTCAATTGTGTCATATAGTTTAAGGATATCACTATATTTTATATATATATCTCTAATTTGTAATTAGTTGTAAATTTATCTCTAATTAATAAAATAATATTTTATTTATATTATTTTATATTTATTTAATTGCTATTTTATAATTTAATTATTAATGCAAAATAAGATCCCGTGATGTATTATGTATCAAGACCTTATTTACAATGAGTTGTGGTTATGAGTACAAAGTTTATGATTTAAATATATTTAAATAAGTTTTCAGTTGATGTAATATCATAAGCGACAATGACATTGCATAACTGACATATTTTTGTTTCAGCAAATTATTAGTATTTGATGCTAATAGTTGAGTGACAAGTCTTATGTCACAAGAATATAAATATGGATATTACGTTTGTGAACGTATTACTGAACGTGACTTAAAATAATAAATCATATTGATGATTATCTACAGTCGATGATACATCGTATAATCGTACTAGTATACCACTAGTCCTTTTATCTGAGATATCATGACTGTCTTTTACACTGAAGTATATCGTTCACTTGTATATATCGCATTAAGCTAGCTACGCCTAGTGAAAAAAACTTATTGGCAATACGTTATTATTGTATGAAGATAGATGATAATTAAGATAGAATCTGCTAACTTAGATATTTAAACTTGAGATCCGAGACAGAGGTGTCATACACAAGAGTTAAATTTTTGATCAGAGTACGCAAATTAAAAATGTATTTTACGAATGAGCAAATTCTGTATATGATATAATTCTCTAATCCTATGATTGAGTTTGAGGTTTGATTATTCTATTACCCATTTGAGATTTGATGATTTTATGGCCCACACTTAATCGAGAGTTAATAGTAGAAGAACTTTACTATATAAATATATAACTATATAGATTAATTTAGAATCTTTATTTATTGTGTCTGAGAATCATGATATCTTATTAGAAGTCACTCATAATTATTGAGAACTTCTATTATAATATATTATATCGAAGTAATGAGAAATATTCGTGTATGCTCATTCCAACTCACAGTGAATTCAAAGGATCACACACAATGGCCAATTGTTGTTAATAATGGGTGTAATATTTTTATATTAATCAAAATAAATATAATCTGATACATTAATTGGATTATATTTTTAATTTTTTAAAGTAAAGAATAAATTTCTCAGTAATAACGTGCTAGCACTCCTATGCTCGAGAAATATTCTAATAATATAATATATTATAAATATAATTTAATGATATACGAAGAGTTAAAAAATATATTAAGATATTAAGAATTTAATAAATAAATGTGTTTATTTATTATTAATTAAATAATTTTTATTTAATTAAAATGAATCCTTAAATGATAAGTGGCATAATATAATTTTGTCAAGTATCAAAATTTTCTTAAATCTTATCCATCCATTTCTTGAATGAATGGTTAAGATTAATTCATTAATATGATTAATTAATTAAAAAATTATTATTATTATTATTATTATTATTATTATTATTATTATTATTATTATTATTAAATTAAAGTTTAAAAAAGTCAAATTTTGAATTTAATATTAATATTAAATATTATAATTATTATAATATTTAATTAAAAATATATTTCGCTCTTTATTCATTAACTAATATTAATTTGATTAATATTTATTAATATCAATTAATTATTATTAATAAAATTTGAATTACACGACTTTATAGCATGACATGTGTCTATCTTTTCTTTTCATTTTTGTTTTAATAATTGAATTAATTTTTTAATCAATTGGATGCTAGCAAAATGTCATGTACGGGTGGACATTGAAAAATTGGAAAAAAGACTGTTCAACTTCTTCTTTAATAAGTTGCTTTTGTATAAAAGAAAGGGTGATATTCTTTAACCATGGCTTTTACTCTTTTTGAAAGAAAAGAAAGAAAAACAAAGAGACAAAAAAAAAAGGCAAAAAATTGAGAATGATTTTCTTTATCTTTCATGATATGATCTAATTATTTTTTAAGTGTAAAAAACTTGAAAAAAAGTTTATTAAAGTTATTATCAATTTTAAGTCTCCTAAACTTAATTGAAATCATTATTAGCAAATTAGTGTGTACAACCTTTAAAAGTAAGTGGGAGATTACCTGTTAAATTTTAAACAAAGCTAAGAACATATGTTTCTTGCCTAAATTAATTAATTTGTTAATTGATTTGAAATTTTTTTTAGAAGTATGCATAAGTTATTATTAATAATCCTTGCATATGTAGTATGCTAAATGACATTTCAATAACCGTATTGTTGTCATATCAATTAATCAAATCCATAACAATACTGGATCCATCTCCCTTTTCTTCTGTAGTCTCTCACTGGACTATTCATAGGGTACCTGATTCATATGGTATCTAATCCATCTCCGTTCTTTAATATAGACTCTTATTAGACTATCTCTAAGGTACATGATCATATAATAAACAGTCCGTCCCTTTTCCCCTATATAGTCTCTACTAGGTCTACTCATAGAATAATTGACCATATCATTTATCTACTATAGTAAATATACCAAACCACTAACTATAATCACAAATATCTAGCCTATCAGCTCTATCATCAAATCAAATTAATATAAAAATTAACTATTTAAAATATTGTGCCTTAAGGGCATTCAATGTTAAATTAAATTCACATTGAAATAAAAAATATATTAGATCACATATATTTGCAAATCAAATCAATAAGCATATGAAAAGTTCATAAGCCAATTCAATACACTTTTTAAGTATTTTAATAAATTCAAAATATTTTATTAGAAATAGTTTATTAAAATTAACTTAATTATAAAACATAACATTTATATAAAAGAATTACTGAAAATTGGTTTATATTCAGATATTTCATAAACATATCTAAAATAGTTTTTTAATGCGTAAAATAATAAGTTTTATAAAATTATTTTATAAGAAATGAAGTAAGTAAAGGTCCACTCACCGTTCGAAGAAGGGTAAGCAATTTCTAATTATTCCACTAATTGATTTGATCAAAATTTACGATATCAAGACTTATAATTATATCATCAATCATCATTTCACAATTATACTAATCTAACACTCATATAAAATGGCACTACCCATTCTCATTTAACCACGAATAACTAATATCTCTAATCTAATTCATACACAAAATTCTCCGTAACTATAATACATCCTCATTTCACAGCTAATTTTAATTACTCATCAATTTTTTATTTATTCATAACAAACATATTATTTTATCTACAATTTCATTGAATTAAAACTTTAAGACACCAACATTCAGTTATTTATCCAATTTCTAACAATGAAATCCCATGACCTTATTCACAATATCGCTATAATTAGTCATGTCTAATTCGAATTCAATAATTAAGTATTAATTTTCTATACACTCGAATGAATAATACTCAACTATCCATAAATATCAATATTCTAACTTATAATCAATGTATTCTAACTAAATTTCATCATTTCATAATTGAATTATTAAAATCTTTAAATAAATAGTAAAATTCATAATTATTCTCTAACATTTATGCGTAAAATAACAAGAAAACTAGCAAACTAACTTATTTACCCACTTACAGAGGCTTGGAGAAAATTTTTGTGCAAAAAACTTTAATGATTCTTTGGATTATTCACTGTTTCTTATCTTTATAATTTCTCTTAAACCATCAATCGTGTGAAAAATCTAAGTTTGGATTAGTGTTTACTAAAAAGAGGCGATAAATTTTTACTATTTATTTGCTTGATTTTGGTGAATAAATGAGAAAAAAAGGTTATGGTTAAATGAGAAAGAAAAAGCTTTAAAAAAATAAAGGAGGAAGGGAAGACAAGAATAATTAATTCTTACTCTTATTTGACATTTTTTAGAGCCTTACAAATTTACCAAAAAATTTTAAAGCTTTTAGAAGAAAGAAGAATTTAAATGTGGGTAAAATGGACTTTTTTTTGAGAAAATATTAATACTTATGCTTCTTAGATGGAAAGGTATAGATAGCTTGGCTCTAAGTATCGATCCCTTTGCTTTTAGAAAAAAAATATTGACACTTTGGCCTAGGATGTTGATACCTTGTTTAAGGAATCGACATCTTTCCCTTCCAAAAGGGGAAAGTGTCTAAACTTTCTCTTGTTAAAACTCTTATTATAATGTCTTTTTCGTCATTAATTTTGGCCATCACAATGAACAATTTACGTCTAATAGTAAACATAAAAATTATAATTATTTTCTTATCTTTTCAATAGTTTAAGAATTATATCATTTGGAGTTTTCTCTAGAAAGTTATAATATAAAGCTAAAGATTGTTCAAAAATACACTGTCATCAAATATACTTAAGAAATTCATTATTTTAGATTAAAAAATGACTTAATTAAAATAATTAGTCGAGATAGGACTTGTATATAATTGAATTAGCTTTCTAATGCATCAATAGTCATCTAAATTAGAGTTTTATAACTCATAATATAACTAAAATACTATATATTGCTCAAAAATAGAGTTGTACGTATTTTTTTTAAGAATGTATCAACATTTTTTTGAATATATTGATACCTTCGATCTAGGTATCAACATTTTTAAGTTAGGTGTCAATATTTTAAAAATTATTATTTAGATCTCTTAAAAATTATCACTTTAGCCTTTAAAAAATATCATTTAGGTCTTCAGTCTATTTTTAACGCTATTGCTTTTTCATTTGAATTTCGATTTCACTTATTCTTTTTCTTTATATGATCGTATTTCTATTCTCTTTTAGTAAAAATAAATAGATCATTAATATAATTTCTTAAATAATAAAAATTTAGCTTAGAAACTTGCGTGCGTAAAAAGGTATCTCATGAAGAACTTTTGTAAACTTAACTAACTTCATCTAAAATCTCTTAAATACCTAATATATATCAATATAATTTTATTTAACCAAAAATATTATCAAAACATAAAATTTTAAAAATAATAAAAATGCCCTTGACATAATCAAATAACGAAAGTACCTTTAGACTTAAATATAGAGTATTATAAAATTTATAAGTTGTCTTTATAGTTTTCAAATTATTTGAGATAGAATTTACGAAATATTATTTATGTATCTAAACATTTCTTATTTCAATTTAATCAATTATGCTTTCTAACTCTTAGTTTTTCTAACATTTTTACATATTTAAGTTCTATTTAAACTTTTAAAAAGAATTAAAAAATTTTAATCTTATATTTAACTAGTACTCTTGAGCTTTTGTTAATTAAAACTCTTGATCTTTCGTTGAGCTTGCACAAAATTAAGTCATATAATCACAATAGCAACTACACAAAGAATTAACAGAAAAAATTTATGAAGGTATTGACCTTCAATCTTTTATTAATATTAATAAAAGGAATACAGTACTCTTACTTTCTTGGCAATTGCTCTCATTACAAGTATTTAGAGCTCTTTCTAGATCTCTCCCTCATACTTTCTCTCTTAGATCTTCCCTTTGATCTCGATCTCTCTCTTGAATGAAAATTGTCTTGAATTCATCTTAAGATTTTTTTTTCAAGTGAAAATAATATCTTGATTTTTTAGGGTAATTAAGCAACCTTACTTTTTGCTTTCAGTAAACCTAAGCAAGCTTTCTTTTCACTCTCAATTGAACTAGGAATCTTAAACACATTATAACATTTATCTTATATCATGCCCATACCATGTCGCTCTCTTACCTCTTGTAGGATTTGAATTTCCTCTTTATGTGATCCACTTGCCATTAGCTTGGATTGCTCCAACTATGCTTATAAGAGAAACAATCATGCTTAGACTCGACTCCTTCTTACGATCTACTCCATACCAAAAGTTTTATCAAAAGGTATACATTGTATTAATAACATGACTAGTATCAACTGCCCATGTTCACTTTTACATGTGGTGTAACAATAGCATAAATTAAACTCATGTTAAACAGGTCAAAGAAATTAGGAGTGAGTAAATTTAAAATGATCTAAATTGCATAATTGGATCTATTTGAATTGATTTAAAAAATTTTTAAATCAATCTTTGAATTAATACTTTATAAATTATTATTATTGATTTAGATTGTGAATTAAATTATTAAACTACAGACCTTTAAATCAAACTATTTAAATAAATATTAACTATGTTTGTTATTACTGGAGAATAATATTGATATTATATGATAATATAATATATTAATTATTTTATTAATATTATATAATAAAGTAATAAATTTATTATTTTAAAATTAGGACGATAATTAAATTAAGATGTAACATTTTATCTTTTAAACTTAATTCAAATTGTTGATGCCTAAATTTTTTATGGACGAAAAATTTAGCACACTATACAGATTTCACTGTTGCTGTTAACGTAAGGACGGTATAAAGTGATACCTAACTCTGAGATTGTTAACTCCAGAAGCTACCTGAAATCAAGGAAAAAACAAGTTAGGAGTGAAGCTAAATTATCAGTAAATAAATTATGACACTCAAGTCAGTGTATTATTAAATATCAGGTAAAAGAGAGAACGAAATTGGTGTGTTTTTAATTATTTACTGACCCAGGACAGTGGATTCGAGAATGTCTTTAGTAAGGGGCTAGCTGATGTTAGTGAAACTCCATTTTTCTCTCTAAACGCTCGAACAAGAGAAGAATCCCCTTTTCATATAGCGATTTCACCATTAATAGGCATTTGCATGTGTGAGTATCAGAGAACGGGAGCTTGATTAGAAAGAATACAGCATGGCCATTCGACAGGTCCTTTCACCACTTTCTTATGTTAGACTAGAGTGGCACAATAAATGCCTGCGATTTGTAGGACAAGATGCCTCTTAATGTGATGGGATGTTTAAGCATTTCTTAGGGCAGTACGCCCACTCCTCTTATTTGATTCTCTTATTTTTAGAATATTAAAATTATATGACATCAGTAATTAGGATGACAGTCAAAAAATCAAAAAAACTGAGGCAGCAGGATCGGGTCGGATCGATCACTTAACAAAAATTAGGGACGAAAAATAACTAGTCGATAAAAGTTATTAACATAAACTTCTAAGTTTCTGCTGTCGTAGAGTGAGAGTAGAAATTTGAATAATTCTAATTTTATGGAGATGATTTAGAATTCTGACCTGGTCATTTTGGTACTTTCAATAGCCAACGATTTTTATTAAATATAAATACTTCAATTTTAACCTACTATTTCTTAAAAAGACTTGGCTTAAGCACGACGCCTCTTCGTAACTCGTAGTGCAGCCACATGTAAGCAAATTAGTGATTACTTTTGAATGAGTACGGTACTTAAAAGCACTCTCTTGATGTTATGAGACGTGGCGCGTTTCTGATCATTCACAATATAACCATTCGAGTGCGTCGCATTGCTTGAGTACTGTCCGACTGACTATAAATATCCCCTATTTGCCTTCTTTTTTCTATTTTGCATCCTTGACGAATTCAAGTTTTTACTCACGACTTTCCTGAACTTTATCCTTTTATGCTGTCTGCATCTGTCAATAGTGAATCATTATTCTCATTTCACTGTCTGCTTAATTGGTAAGATGCTACTCTTTTGCCTCTTTTATTATATATTTTTCGTGGAAATATCGTGGCAGATTTTTGACTAAAAAGAGGGGGGGAGGGGGGAGGGGGGATCGTGAACTGGTCACCGTTGAGAAGAATTCACAATAAGGATTCTCGTCAGTCAACGCGTTATTAAGACTGTAAGGGCAAGTGAAGCGAGAAAATATTTATGAGCCCCTCACTCTTTATTGGACTCGGAAAATGTTAGTTCTTTAAGCAGTTTTTATCTTGATGTCCTATTATTTGAGTGTAAGAAATAAACACCAGTAGAGAGAGCTATCAAGTTAAAGCACTAGGTTAGTCACCTCAGGAAATTTTTGAGGTAGACCTGATGCCAGGTTCGCTCTTGAACTCAAGCAATAAAGGGTCTACAACTAATTCGATCCCAGTACGTAAAATAGGGATTGAATTCAAGATTGATCAGTTTTTTTTCATAGTCAACATTCAGGACCTCAACGTGTATCGAAAGATTTTTCAAGTAGACAACCTAGTAAGATGAGAGCTCCGAGAAGAGGAGAAATACCAAGCCATCCCTCTCCCAAAAAAATTGCCTTTAATGAGGAGCTATTCTTATTAGGGGTAAGGCTACTGCTCCAGTTATTTTTTGCCAGCGTGCTCACGTATTTTTAGATTTCTCTGTACCAACTCATTCCTAACTGTTAGAGGATCTTAGCCAGCTTATATGTGCTATGATAGAAATATTTTGGCGAGCCCTTAAGCATTTTTGAGGTGGCTTACATACACACATTAAAGAAGAATTCAAGGTTTAGCCCTAATTGGTACTACCTATAAACCAGGCCAGAAACTTTAAATTCAGTGAGGGACAATCCTTCTAGTAACAAATATTGAAAGGAAAAATAGTTTTTTATCATGAAAAAATGAGAACTTACTACGAAAGAAGAGATTTCAAATAAGTTTAGATCAGTTACGGCGTGGTCAGGTCGCCTCGTCCTGAGTCAAAAGTCAAAAAGGAGGATGACTTCACTCAGAAATATTGTTGTTAATCAAAAAGAGATTCTATCAGAGGCATTTTTAA
Organism: Trichilia hirta; assembly: GCA_035221805.1. Lineage (NCBI taxonomy): Eukaryota > Viridiplantae > Streptophyta > Magnoliopsida > Sapindales > Meliaceae > Trichilia > Trichilia hirta. Next base: position 3,215,061 of record JAWDEX010000008.1, on the reverse strand, counting down.
TAAAGTTGAGTCTGGTCTTCTCCTACGTTTCACGCATCGCCCTCAACCAAGTAAAAGTGAGGGGTGGGATATCGTAGATGCATTATCGTACTTTTAAGAGGAACTAAAACTTTTTACAAATATGTCAGGAAAAGATTAATGTCCTTCAGTTTCAAAAATCCTGACAGCTGTGAGAAGAGCAAGCAAGGGAGCAAGGTGAGGCCAACTACCCCCCCTCCGCGGTAGCGTCGAAAGAAAGCTTCCAGGGCTTTCATTAAAGACAAGGGCAAAGCTCCAGCTCTGTCTCATGAAACATTTGACAGCAATGATAGCCCTCTCTGATTAACAAGAAAGAGACTTAGATTTTGAGAGGGACAAGATAAATTATTGAGCAGTGCTATCACAGCTGCTCGTGCCACCCAGTCTAGTTCGATCAATGTGTTAGGATCTAACTAACGAGTCCAGACTTTATCATCTAGAGTATTAGTATCGGCGATCACTCATCGTTTTGCCTTTTCTCGTGTATAAATGCTAGAGCTAGAGCTTTCTGACATCGACGAAGATAAAAGATCGATGGTGGCTTGGCTTCTACCTTTATTAATATAATTATTTCCCTGGTAGACAAGGTGATTGAT
>JAWDEX010000008.1:3171389-3214347 GCA_035221805.1 Trichilia hirta | reverse complement strand
CCTCAGAGTCCACAGAACTTGTGACAACTCATTCACCGAGGCCCCTGTATGGTCTCTAAGCTTTTTCTTTAATAGCTGCTTAATTAATTTATTAGCATCCTCAACTTACTCGTTGGATTTAGGATATGCAAGAGAGGCGAAGTATAAGTCAATTTATAGTTCGCTGCAAAAACTTTAGAAGTTGGCATTGTTAAACTGCTTCTCATTATCTATTATTATTATCCTGGGGATGCTGAAGTAGTAAATCAAATAATTTCTTACAAATGCTGTGATCTTCTTCTCGGTTATTATGGCTAATGGTTCAGCTTCTATCCACTTCGTAAAGCAGTCTATAGTGACTATAGTGAACTTTATTTGGGCTCACCTAATGGGCAGTAGGCCAATCAGATCTAATCTCTATTGCACAAATGGCCAGGGACTCATTAAGGTGGTACTGGCGGTTGGCTAATTACAGTGCTGTGCATTTGACAATCTGGGCAACTTCTTGTTGTACTGATCTCATCTCTGAGTAGTGTAGGCCAATAATATCCCTATCTTAGAATTTTATGAGCTAGGGCTCGCTCACCCCCGTGGTTGCCATAAAAACCCTCGTGGACTTCTTTTAATACTAAATCTGTGTCATCTTTTCCAAGGCATCTCAAATATGACGAACCATAGCTGCGTCGATAAAGCACACCATCGATCATGCTATACCAGGCTGCCTAATTTTTGATTTTTTGAGCCTACTTTTTGTCCTTCAATAGCTTTTTCTTTTGCAAGTATAGTTTCAAAAGAGTCATCCACAAAAAATCTTCTGACACGGTAAGCAGTTGCCCTGAGTAGATGTCTTCATCTATGCTTTTTCTAACCAATACGGCTATTGGTATAAGCTTGGGAGCTATTTTTAAGAATGTAAATGCTAGTTTAGACAGGGCATCAGCTCAGTCATTTTCTGATTAGGAGATTTATTCTACTTTAAATTAGCAAAATTTCTTTATTTGGTCACCAACCAATGCGAGGTAATATTGCATATTTGCTTTTACTACATGAAACTAACCATTCACTTGCTGTATTACGAGTTATGAGTCCTCCTGTACTTTTACATTGTCAGCACCTAGTAAAAGAGCCATTTATAAGCCAGCTAGTAAGGCTTCATATTTCACCTCATTATTGGTGGCAAAAAACTTGAACCGAAGCGCTCTCATAATTTTATCACCTTCGAGACTTTTAAGGGTAACTCTAGCTCTGAAGCCTTGAGCATTAGAGGCCCAGTCAATGAAGATTTTTCAAGGATGGGTCAAACTGGATAGTCGTACCTCTCTATTGCCCACTTTAAGAGGTCTTATGACTAGCAAGGTTTCTGAAATGGTATGTTCGGCGATGAAATTCACTAGAACTTGCCCTTTGATGGCTTTTCATGGTTTGAAATCTATGTCAAATTCACTTAGTTCGACATACCATTTTACCAACCTTCTTGAAAGCTTGGATTGGTGCAAAATTTGCCTTAGAGGTTGGTCGGTAAGGATGACAACTTGGTGGCCTAGAAATATGGATGCAACTTTCTCACTGCGGTAACCAAGGCTAGTGCCAACTTTTTTGGGTTTGAGTACCTGATTTTGCATCAAAAAATAATTTATTCTGTATCAGAAAATAAGTTACTCACATAATAAATTGATTATTGTACCTTATTCTTGCCTTCTTTAGTTAGGGCAACGCTGACGACGTGGTTACTAATGGCTAGATATAGATAAAGAATGTCTCTAGACTTTAGACTCGTTAATACTGGAATTGAGGTTAGATATTGCTTCAATTCCTGGAAGCTTTTCTCATATTCTGGCATCCATTCTTTCATTTTTTCTTTCTTAATAAATTGAAAAAACCTAAGACAATTATTCGTTGCTCCATAGATGGACCGGTGGAGGGCTACTACTTTTTCTGCAAAACTCTGCATCTTCTTTATCATGGAGGGGGACTTCAGCTCCAGGATTGCCTTTATCTTTTGAAGGTTTGCCTCTATGCCATGCTCGCTGATTATGAATTTCAAGAATTTTTTTGAGCCGACCCCGAAGGCACAATTCTTCGGGTTCAACTTCATGTGATATTTTCTCAAGAGAGCAAAGCTCTCTTCCAAATGTCAGATGTGGTTATGTCTTTCTTTTGACTTAGTTATCATGTCATCCATATATAGCTCTATATATGAGCAGATGAGAGGCTTAAAAATTAGGTCGACTAAGCGCTAAAAGGTGGCACCCGTATTTTTTAAACCGAATGACATTACTCGATAGTAATATAACCATTAATCAGTGACGAATGAAGTCTTTTCCTCATCAAAAGAGTGCAAGACTATTTGATTGTATCTAAAAAAAGCATTCATAAAACTCAGGAGTCGATGCCGTTCCGTGGCATCTACTAACTGATCAATTCAGGATAAAGGGAAGCTATCCTTTGGACATGCCTGGTTCAAATCGGTAAAATTGACACACATTCTCCATTTTCTATTCGCTTTTCTTACCATGACCACATTAGTTACCCAATCAGGATAGCGAACCTCTCTGATAAGCTCAGCTTTTAAGAGTTTATTGATCTCTTTGCCAATGGCTTGTCTCCTTTCTTGATTAAATACCCTTCTTTTTTGCTTTACGAATTTGCTTGAGGGTTGTATTGCCAGCTTTTGTGTGATGATATAGGGGTTTATTTTGGGCATATCATTATAGCTTCATACAAACATGTCTTTATTCTATCGCAGGCATTCTTCCATCATTTGGGTCTCATCAAAGCTGAGATGTGTGCCAACTCGAATAGTCTTTTGGGAGTCAGAATTATCTATGGTTATTTTTCTTAGCTTTTTTGTAAATTTAACGGCGAGATCGTCTTTGAACGGGGCCCAATCACCTTCTTGTTGACTTGCTCTAGCCTGTTCTTCTCTGTTATCATTGGCATTTTTATTTTCTAAATCTCGTCTTTTTTTAAGAATACAATGAATAGGCTTAAAAGAGGTTGCGAAATATGATCGAGCTTTCCTCTAACTTTCTCTCATTATGGCAACTTTATTATTGACTCGAAACTTTAGTTTTAGATAGTGGATTCTTTCTATTGCTTTGGCAGCCCGAAAGAATGGTTGACCCAAACTAATAGAGTATGGCATTGGCAAGTCTATCACCTGAAATTCGATCATGGTAGTTTTCTGTTGTGGTTTGTCTCCCATGGTTATCGGCAATGATACCATGCTTAGAGACATGAGACAGAATTCCCTAAAATCATGCAAGGCGAATTTCAGATCCCCTAACCTCACATTTTCTATTCCCAACGCATCAGGGGTGTCCTTAAAAATGATATTCGCAGAATTTTCCATATCAATGAGGATTCGGTTGACTTCCTTTTTTCCTATTCCCATTGTGACTATCAAAGCATCGTTGTGGGGATAATGCACGCCCACCTTGTTCACATCGATAAACATTATTGGCACCGATGCGATCTTTGATTTTTTCGCCTCTCAAATGTTCATAATGTGAAAATTGTTACTAGAATTTGGTAGTGAGTATCTTGAATAATTCTTTCTGGATTGGTTTGACCTCTCTGTCAGGGTAGGCCCACCTGATATCACTACAATCCGGTGCTTTTTAACCTGTTGGGACTCCTCGCCCTTGGGATTGGCCAACAGTTAATCCATGTATCAATTCTTTGCCAAAAGATCAATTTGTTCTCTTAAAAAAAAAATAGTTATCGGTGTTATGCCCGTAACACTCATGGTAAATCTAAAATTGGTCACCCAAAATATTATCCCTCTCAGACTTGATCGGGGTTGGCTCTGCCACGTAGAGCCTGTTTTCTTTTAAGTTCGCAAAGCTTGCGAGAGAGGAACATTTAATTGAACAAAATTCCTTTCACTTGCCTGACCCGCTTAATGCCACTCTTTATTCGGTAACTATATCCTTTTATCAGGGCAATCGAAGGTGTCTGTCGTCTCTGTCATTCCAGTTGGTACGTTCATATTTCTTGAAGTCTCTCCTCAGAAAAAGTTTCCTGTTATTTCACTCGAGCGGCCCCATATGTGGTAACCGATTGCTTGTTAATAGCATACCATTCTCTCTCTACTCAGAGCCTCCTTCTCAATTCTTTCAATACGAATGGGTGTTGAAAAGCCCCTAACTGTATCACTTTTTCGTAATATCTTGACATAAAACTCTGAAATCTCTCAACGGGGCCCTATCGTAATAAGAGGAGGGCGCTTGCATTACAGGCAGTTTTCACAGCACCTCAAAATTTTTTCACGAAGCTTTGGCCTAATTGTCGAAAGCTCTCGACAATACCCTTTGGGAGGCTTTTAAACCACACCCTGAGCTGTCCTTGCAATGTCAACAAGAATAATAGACACATCTGAAGTTTGCTCAATCTTTGAATATGCATTATTTTTTTGAAGGTGTCCAAATACAGTGTGGGGTTAGTTTTTCTAGTATAAGGTGCGATTTGCAGTATTTTAAACATTTTGAGGATAGTCAGTTCCAGTATATTCCTGATAAAAGAAAAATTACCGCATCTCTCTGTTTTAGATTTTTCGTCTGCGCTCCTTAGCAGACTTGTCCTTGTTCTTCCGATCCCAATTTTTTCTAATATCTTCTTGACATAAATTTCGATCATCTGTGAGTCCATAGGTCAAATATTGTAGTCTCGAGATCTGATCTCATCAAGTTGAGACCACAAATCTACAGTAGTATGCCTGGGTCTGGTGGGGGTTCTCGGGTCTATTTTGGGACTGCACGATTAGCAGACATTATTGAATCATTACTTGCATTCATTCTCATTTTGTTATGGGCATTTGCTTTACCCTTTTCTTTCTATAGACTGGTGAAGCGGGCATTTTTAGTAACAGTTTCCCCAGTTAGGTTCTGAGCTTTTAGGTTCTTCTCCCCTGGTGGATAATCGGCCCTTATCTTTGAGGCTTCTGGCATAATTTGGTGCCTTCTTTCGTGTTCCTGCAGCCAAAACAACACCCTCAGCCTTGTTGCTTCCTTTTTTAATAGTTGATTTTTGCGTTTTAGTTCAATAATCTTCCAATTATCCATTTCCCTTACATTTCTAAGCTCCATCGGCCCTCATTTCATCTACTAGGACTTATACTCCTCAGCTTTAATAGTGGCTCGGCTGGCTAGACCATTAGCATGATGAGTCTACACCTCGTTTTTGTTGGATGATTTTGTAGTGGTCCCCTTTTTGCCAGAGTGAGGAGGATCCCTGGCTTTTTCTTTCTGCATTTTCTTAGAAAGTCGACCGTGGGTATTCCTTGCCATACCTGCACGAAATACCTTCCAAGCTTCTTGTTCCGGTTTTTAGTTTGTTTCTCACAGATGGTGCCAACTGTTGTGCCTAAATTTTTCAGGGACAAAAAACTCAGCACACCACACAGATTTACTATTGCAATCGACATAAAACCTCCTCAGAGACTACCTTAAGTCACAGGAAAATGAGTTAGGAATAAAGTCGGATTACCAACTAGTAAATTCTGACGCTCAAGTTAATGAACTATGCAAAGCTAAGTGAAAAGAGAGAAAGTATGAGCGTTTGAGTGTTTTACCAATCCGGGAAGCTAGGCTTAGGAAATATTTATGAGTGCAATCCTTTTCTCTTAACTGTTAAAAGATGACCCCCTTCCGGAATTCTTTCAAAAAGAATCCTCTTTTATGTATTGCTTTCACTCTTTATAAAGCTTCAGCACGTGTGAGTATTGGAGAACGGGAGTTTGATTAGATAAGAGTAGGTATGATGGTTGGGTAAATCTTTTCACTATTTCTTCACGTTAGGTTCGAAGTAATAATGAGTGCCTGCAACTTGCAGGACATGGCACACTCTAATGTGATAGGATGATTGAACAGTTACTTGAACAGTGTATTCGTCAGTCCCATCCAAAACTCTCATTTTTAAAATAGATAATTGGGTCGCCTCGGTAATTAAGGTAGGGGTCGAGATATTGAGACAACCAGAACCAGATCAGGTCATTTGCTTAATAATAATTGAGGTCGAAAAATTTTCTGTTGAGCAAATCTCGGATAAATAAAAGTCATTAACAAATAACATATGATTGTATTTTTTTTTTTTTGGTCTTACTATACGAGAAAGGGTTAAATTATTTGAATGTTTGAATAAATAAGATCTTTCGTTATATACGCAAAAGTATTATAATAAATATTTATAATGGAGTCTGTTGAAAAGTTTTAACAAAATTATCAAGGTGTTGTGAATTTTATAGAAATTAATTTGGTATCGAGGTGTTTGTCGTGAAGAATATAATGACTTGCTTATAAATATATAAAAATATTAACTATTAACTATTATATAAAATTAAATTCCAATCAACAACGGCAATATGGGTTTAATTAAATTTAAGTATCATAATAGCGGCGTATAGGGATAATCTTGCAATCTTAACAAAGAAAAATTTGAGCTCAACAATATATAAATATTTGAAGAATCATGTTATAGTAACAATTCTTGAAGTGTACCAAATGGCTAGGTAACTCTTTTTTTTTTTTTTTTTTTTTTAGTTTTTTGGAAAGGCACTTATAATGAAAACATATTTTAGAGATTTGACAAATAGAACAGATATTTTTTTTAATTAATTATCACTAATAGTCAAAATTGTACATATGTGACGAATTTTCAAGAGTAGCTTCAACAAATTTTGCTACGTCGTGCCATTGGTTTCACATGATATAAGCTTAATGCCAGTGGGTCTCGAATATTTATGGCTCAAGTGCCAAATGATCCATTGAGAGAAGGACATTTGGTTGGTTAGTTGTTGGTCAATTGATTGTAATTAATGGAACAAGCCAGTACATTGCAATATTTTGTGACTTATTTCAACCATTAAAGGTTCGATGTGAAATCATTTAAAACCTTTTCTTTTCCCTTAATAAGAGAAGTTTTTCTAATTTGGTGGATAAGATTGTCCTTTTAAAAGACACAAATCTAAGTATTTAAATAAATTATATCTATGTAAACAAAAGGGAAATTTTACTTTTGCTAAGAACATATGTATTTTATTAAAATAAAAAAAAATATATCTAATTAGGTAAACATAAATTAATAATTTATTCAATCAATGATCTCTTTGGTACGAATCACATCTATATTTTAATTAAACAATTAGTTTTTTAAATTTCATTTTAAGAATGAGGTAGTGTTTGCTTTCTTTATTTGAAATTATAATATATCAATTATGTAAATCTACTTTTTTTTTTATAGATGATTGGATAAATTTTATACATTATAAAAATTAAAAATATTTTTAAAAATTTATAATGAATAAATTTATGAACATGAAATATACTAGAAATACCTGCTAGCTTAGAACATCCTCAACCAAAGCGTTAGATTTTTTTGTGATTGATTTATTGGGTTAGAATATAGAAACAGGTAGGTAAGAATATAATTATTAAAAAAACAAAACATTGGAAAATAAACAAATAAATACAGCAGGCAGGATGCTCATGAGATTAAGAAGAAACTTCCCACTGCATTCGGATTCGAGTATTTAAATTCTCTAATCTTAATAGAAAATTTAAATGTTGGCGGCGATCATTGTGGATCACAAGCACGTGTTCAATTAAATTTTAAATATCTTAATAGCTTCTAAGGAGATATGATCTTGCCTTGCCCATATTATAATAATTATACTTTAGTTCAATGATATCACCTTTTGAGTTCATCAACATTATATTATTATTATTACAGTAACAACGCATACAAATTTAAAATACAAAATTTATATTTCAATTGAGATAAATAAAGTTATGGTATACATTAAATTGTATATATACCAATTTATACATATATTATTGTAGCTTGCAAGCCAACATTTTATTCTTAAAAAAAAAAAAATTACATTTTATTAACAAGAATTATAAAAATAAATTTTATTCAATTTCAATGAAAAAATTTTAAATATACTTGATATATAAAATTATACGGTTAAAAATACGTTATCTTATTAAATTTAATATCGTAATACAATTTTAATTGTGAATGAAAGGTTAGATCTACAAAAAACTTTTTATTTAAGCACATAAAATTTGGATTGCGTGCTATCTAAATCAATTTAAGAAGTTTTCTATTTATTTTTTTTAAAATTAATACAACATTTCAAGTAATATATTGCGTATAAATTCTGAAAAGAATAGGTGGATCCATCATTATCGAATTCTCGTGAACCAAAGGCTTTTTCGTGGGATGAGACGAAATGTTCACCAATTTGGTTCAACCGTCAATAGAATTGTTATAGAAAAAATTTCATATAATAAAACATAAAAAATGACATTCTCTAATATAATTATATGATTACATAAAATTTATTTCTTGTTATTCTTATGAAAAATACAGACTTTTATTCTTTTAAAAATATAAAATAAATAACAATAATATAACTTTCATAATAATTAAAATAGTATGAGTATATTTTTACATTGCATTATAACACAATTATAATATAATATTTTTTGTTAATTTTAGGGGGTTGTATGTTTTCAATAAAATTTCAAAAACATTTTTCTTAAGTTGTAAAAATAATTAAGTACAATTTTAATCATAATTAAAATAATAGAAGTAATGTTTTTATTATCAAAAAATTTGACATTTTTGCAACATCCTCCATTTTTACAAAATTTTAAAATTTTAAAAAAAAAATGCAAACTTGAAGACTCTGAGTTATGCGATAAAAGTGTAGTTGTCATCACCGGGCATGACAAAATTTATTTTAAATTTATTTAATAATAGTAATTTATAAAAAAATTTTATTAATAAATACACTTAAAATATTTGTTGAAAATATTTATATTTGATAAATTATAAATTTTAACTCATTTATTAGCAAAATTCATCAATAAAATGGGTTCAGCAAATTTTTCAAGTTTACAATTTGACATTATATAAATTCTCTGTGGACCGTAGTTGACACCATTATTCTTTTACTGTATCTTTTGAAAATTAAATGTTCAAACAATATATATATATATGTTGAAATCAAAGACTATTAGTCTAAGTTTATTTTCACATAGAATGATTATGACTTTGCACATGGAGACGGCTGAGCGGATGAAAACAATGAAGGAGTCAAGGATCAACCATGTTTCCTGGGAATTGGTCAATATAAAAATATAATAATTCATACGTATGAAAGTATTTGCGCTTAATTAATTTTTTAAAAATATGTTATTCGACATATCTTATCATTGCGTCATCAAATGAAGACAAAATAACAAATAACGCCAAGGATTTGTTAAATGACATTTTTTTTTAATTTATATTTATAATAAAAAAATTTAATATTTAAAAATTGTAATAAATATTTTTTTATTATTTTATTTTTTTACAGTTTAATAATTATTCTACTCCTCATCTTTATAAAAATATAAAAATTTAAAAAATTATATAAAATATATAAAATTACTATCAAAGAAATTATATAAAGTATATAAAATTTAATTAATAAAATTTATATGTTAAAAAAATAAAAAATTTATAAATTATATTTAAATTTTTTAATTGTTGTATTTTTTTATAAAATTTAAAAATTATTACATTGTAAAAAAATTAAAAATTAAGAGAATTAATTTAATAAGAAATATTTGTCATAATTTTTAAATATCAAAAATGTTTTTACCACAAAATATAAAATAAAAAATTATTATTTAACTAAATAATAGGGTGGTGTATTTGTCATTTTCTATCAAATAAATAAAATGATAGAACGAATATTCATGAATTATAATAAATTTTTTTAAAATTTTAAATATGATTAATTAAAATTTTTAAATGAATTCACGAAGACTGGAGTTAGAATTTAAACTTTACTGGATCAAATTATTAAAAAAATAACTTTTTAAATTTAAGTAGTCATAATACGATAGAACCTATTTTTGAGTCTAAATTGTAAGTATTTCATATATAAATTTAGAAAATCCCTGCCGCCATTGCATCCATACTTAAAGATTTTGAGTCAAATATAGAAATAAAATAAATATATGCCATAAAGTTCCATTTTTTTTTTTTTTTTTTTTTGGAGGTTGGACGAAATTTCGTATACAATACTATGATATATTTTGATTTGAACTCATTAAAAATAATAATTTGAATTAAAATTAATATTATTAATAATTTTAAAATAATAGTAATTTAATTTTTTTCTATAAATCTTATTATTTAAATAATCATGCATAAAATACTTAAATTTAAATTTAATAATTAACAAAGGATAATAGTACCGTTATTAATAATAAAGAAAATTCCACAAAAGAATCAAATTGCCTACCAATTGGAAACAAAATTAACGAAGGAAACAGCCTTAGTTTTGACATTTCAACTTAGGAACTTCTTGAAAGGCCAGTCATTATAACTTCCTGTACCTCCATTATTGCACGAGCTCCTCAATCTTTCTTCTTCTATCTCGTTTTCCTCCGTATTCTGCACATCTGAGGTGAGATTTTCCCATTTACAGTGTTTTTAGAAAGTTGAATTCTGGATTTTGTCTCTTTGGTAGTCAAACTTTTCCATTTGCTTGCATTAAACTTCAGTTTTTCTCGGTTTTATCTTATTAGTAACTCAAGATTTAAGGTGGGTTTCTTTCTGAGAAAGCTGAGTTATGTTATCTTCTCTTTGTTTACTACTGTCTTCATTGTGAAATATGAGGGGATCGGTAGTTAAATCACTATAATTTTTGAGCAAATTATCATTTTCTAGATTTCATTTTGTGTAGATATGTTGATGTTCCAGCATGTCTGATAATTCTTCTAAATTTGGATATTTATGTTTTGAGACCTCATTGCTCTAATGAATTTAAGGAATTTTTAATCATCTGTTTATGTAGGATCTTTGTTTTTCTTAGTGAAGAAATGAACTAAATCTTTCTGTGTATTGGAGCCTTCAGCAACTTCATTATTTTCTGAAGTACTTTAGGAACATTTGCTAAGATGCTGCTTATTTGTGTACATCTAAATTTTTTTCTTAATTTTTATGTTTTAATAGAAATTCTAAACCTCTATATAAACTTTACCGTTTGCTTGTTAGAGATCACCTCGTACGTTAGTCTTTGGTCATTCCTTTCTATTTAAATGTTCTCCGTACTTAAGTTCTTCATTCAATAATATTTTGAATATGGTCAAACAATGAAGTTATACACGAATTCCAGGTTTAATTTAATGGTTATTAAAGTTGATTGCGTGTGTGTATTCTGGGGTAAAGACTTGCAAGTGAACAGTTTTCCTATTGTTAAGCTATGAGTGTATATGAGATATTGATTTACATTGTTTATAGTTGCATGCAAAAACTCGTTTAATTTGTTCTTTTCCCTTCTTGTAAGGGAAAACTAGCAGATGATTGATAGGATTGAATTATTGATAATGTTTATTGTAATCATGCCACCATTATTTTTGGGTGACAGATTTACCTTGTTCCTTTCCCTTTCTAGGGATTTTGTAAAATGGTTAATCAGATTTTATTAACTCATTTTGCTCACAAGATGACAAGTCTGTGATAAATGGTTTATGCAGGGCTGAGGATTACTTTGAGTTGAAGTGTTGAGTCGCCGGAAGCAGCTCCTGATGACTTGTTTGCCTTCATTTTTTAGAACGAAGAGACCTAACTTGCCTCCTGCCCACACGTTGGAAGTTAATGAAGGTAAACCACTGAGCAAATTTTTTGTGGAATTCAAAATGCATTGGCATGGGTCTTCTACAAGTTGGGTTGACTTTGTGGACGAAATTAAGCACTTAGATTAGCAGCTTGTACCATAATTAACTGAAAGGCAAAGTTTGTTATCTGTGGGAAAGAAAAAGTATTGTAAAATACTCGCAAGATCTGGCCTTTTTACTTCTCATTTGCAATCATGCACTGTTTTCATATTCTTAAAACTTTTGCTTCCATTTGCTTTACTCGTTTTGAAAAGCTTGTAATGTATTTACGTGGACACAGATGTTTCAAGCATTCACAATACGAACCTCTACAGTTACAAAGAGTTAAGAATAGCAACTGAAAACTTCAGCCCCTCTAATAAAATCGGACAGGGAGGTTTTGGTTCTGTCTACAAGGTGATTGCACATTCATGATATTCTCAAACCTTATGAAGAAATATTTGATCATTAATACCGGATAAGTAAATGTATACTGCATTTAGTTTCAACTTCCAAACCATTGGCTCCTTTTAGAAACTCTAGTTAATGAACAGGGAAGGTTGAAAGATGGAAGGCTAACTGCTATAAAGGTACTATCGCCTGACTCAAGGCAAGGAGTACGAGAGTTCTTGACAGAAATAAATGCGATTGCTGAAATAAAGCATGATAACCTGGTAGAGTTGTATGGTTGTTGTGTGGAAGAGAACCATAGAATTTTGGTCTATGGGTATCTTGAGAATAACAGTCTTGCTCAGACACTTCTTGGTAAGCTGCTGTATGCACGTATAAACTTATCTGTTTGAGTCTGTCAACTATATAAATATGTTAATCTGCTTCAGGTAGAGGCCGCAGCAGTATCCAATTCAGTTGGCATGCACGCCGTAATATTTGCATTGGCATTGCTAAGGGTATTGCTTTCCTTCATGAGGGGGTTCAGCCACACATTGTTCATAGAGATATCAAAGCAAGCAATATACTTCTCAGTAAAGATCTCAAACCCAAAATTTCAGATTTTGGTCTTGCTAAGCTTTTTCAACCCAATCAGACTCATATCAGCACACGTGTTGCTGGAACTGAGTAAGTTTCTCAATTTCTAACTGAAGTCTCAATGGTTATTGTCTAATACTCAAGTGACTCAAGATTGTGAAGTAATGGTAACTGAAATTGATTCTAGAACATAATGTTTGAGTCTATCTGATATCAGTTTCTTGGACTGGTGTTTAATGTGATTTGATAGTTGGAGTTGATTGGTAGACATTTACTCATATAGTTCTAGAAATTATGGGGTCAATCATATTGAATAAATGTAATCCACATGAATAAATTATGGGGTCAATCATATTGATATATATTAGATAGTTAATCTTCCCCTGTAACTTTGTAGATAAGATACCAAAACCTATTGTGGGGTCTTGTTTGTTCAGATCTGACTGCATGAACTTGTTTGATATGGTATGATTTCTATCCAGGCTAATACAAATCTTGTATCAGCAGCCAAGTTGGTTGCATTGGATTTGGATTCCCTCTCAATTCTGATTTGATATTTTCATAATACTATTAGTTTTCTTTGACCTCACTTATTTACTCTGGCATCTTTATTTGGTTTCTATAGAGGTTATCTGGCACCTGAGTATGCTATACGAGGTCAATTGACAAGAAAAGCTGATATATACAGTTTTGGTGTTCTGCTACTGGAAATCGTTTGTGGGAGGTGCAACACAAACAAGCGATTACATTTTGAAAAGCAATATCTCCTCGAAATGGTATGTGTTCAAATATCTTTGTATTTGAATGTTCTATGTTCTTGTGCTACTGAACTTTAATCCAGCTTTTAGGTTCATGTCCTGTTTAATTTTATTCATCAGTAGTAGATTTAGAATCTTGAGAAACCTTTTTGAAGAGATATGCTATCTGTAGGCCTGGGAACAGTATGAGAGAGGGGAACTGGTGGGATTGGTGGATCCCGCATTGAATGGGGATTATGATGTTGAAGAGGCTCAGAGGTATCTGAAGGTTGCTCTCCTCTGCACCCAAGATATACCGAAACTCCGACCCTCCATGTCTACCATTTTCAAGATGCTAACTGGCGAGATAGATGTAGACAATGAGAAGATATCAAAACCAGGCTTTCTCTCTGAGTTATTAGGCCTGAAAAGTGGCCAGAATAAATCTGAGTTTGTCTCTGGAGAATCCAGCAAGCTTGATCATTCATCTTCCTCTTCGGGAAATCTGATGTCTCATGCTACCATGACCTTCAATTCTATATATGACCGAAGCAGTTAGGTCTAATAAATTGTTTTGAAGGTATTTTTAGGTCACCATTTTATGTAAAACTCTTTCTTTCTTTTTTTTGTTTCGGCAAAAATCAATACAAGTTTTGCTGTTAAAAGTATTTCATGTGCATATAGATTGCTAGCCTAGGGAGACTTCCCTCTTCAAATGTGTGAGATATATTTAATATAGAATTTGTATAACCTTATCAGTAATTGAACTCTTTTTCTTGCTCACTTAGCTTTTCCCTTTGTTCTTTAGTTGATCTTTTTATTGTTATTCTTTTTTTTCTTTGGCTTCAAGGAACCGTTCCACTTTTCTCTTTACTCAGCTTATTCTTAAACATTAAGGGAATGCTGAAGCCAGTTGAAGTTAATGGATGTTTATGTGATTCGAACATACACAGAATAAGGTTAGCCGTTTCTGGTAATGCAGCTAGCAAGCTTACATTGATCTCAGTGTTATCATTTATATTATCTAAAAAAAAATTCCCAACACATTTCTGCTTTCTTTTACATCAGATTAATCCGGGGAAAGCTTCCATTATTCAAGCATAAACGTAAGCCACGGTTCCTTGTATCAGTGAATCCAGATAAATATTCATACATTAGTCTGATTATTATTGACGAAATAATGAGTAAAAGAATAAGGTAAAAAAAGAGGAAACATAAATAGTCTCTTTCTTGCTGTAAAAGTTTTATCTATTTCCTACTTCTGTAACACCTATGCCACAAGATGAGCAAAGCAAGCACTCTGTAGCCAATGATGAAACAAAACATCACAGCTAAATTGCTCCATTTCTGTGACTCTTTCAGATGCTGCTGCTTTAAGAAGCCGCTGCTATTTAAAATGCATTCTTCTTCCTTAAATTCTAAGCACCTTGTTCTTCCTTGTTCTCCTCCATATTCATTTATCATAAAACACTCAAATGGGTATTTGAACATACTCAAGTAGTGCATGAAAATCCAGTAATCAGGAATGTTGTCTTTGGATATAAAATACCCAGAAAAGAGAAAGAATGAACCCATCAGCCCCGAGATCACCGATGTTCCCATGATGAAATTTGGCACTAGAGCACTGAAACAAGCTACAAAAGAATTGGACATTAGAAGAACCATCCAAACCACTAGAGAAAAGTAGATAAATCCATCAATTTCCCTTCTCAAGCCAATCAGCCAGTAAACAGGAGTGGTGAAGAGAAAACCAACCATCAAAAGAAAAGGAGTGAAAATGAGAGTATTTGCTAAAACATAAGAAGAAACTCTGTAAGCTCCTCTTGAAGTTTCTGTCATTAGAATTCTTCTCTCTTGCAGGAAAATTGGTAGACCTTCTGTTGTGGAAGACAACAAGAATGTAAGGCTGAAAGCAAAGAATCCGATTCGGGCTTGCAGCGCAATCTGTCCGGCATCATTACCAACGTTCAAGTATATGCTTCCAAGGACTAATCCAGCTACCAGGGCTTGTACAATTCTTGTGGCGAATAGTTGCTTCGTTCTAAATATGTTGTAGCAAAATCTTTGTCCTAGTATTAAGACCTCCTGGAATTGAGAGTTAGGATAGGAAAGAAGCTTTTCTTCATAATTATTAGTGGATACAATCTTCAGTTTGTAGTTTCCATGATTATCTTCTTCACTATTTTTCATCCGGAGATTGGACTGGTTGATGAGAGTTTGTGAAGTTGATAAAACCAAACTTTCTATGACATCAATGGCAAATTCTAGGACATTGACATGGCGAGGAATGCTGTGGCCGGCGAACTCAAGCCTCTCTTCAAGAAGATTTAATGGTTCATTATGAACAACAAATCCATTTGAAAGCAAAACAAGCCGATCAAAAAGCTCGAGTATTCGAAAACCAGGCTGGTGAATGGTTAAAATAATTGTCTTACCTTGATTAACCACCATGGATTTAAGTAGTGTGACGACATGGAGAGCAGAAGCCGAATCCAAACCCGAAGTTGGTTCATCAATCAAAACAACAGAGGGATCGTGAACTAGATCAACTCCAATAGAAACTCTTCTTCTTTCTCCACCTGAAATGCCAGAACTTGATCCTCCACCAATTCTTGAACTTGCAACATGATCCAGTCCAAGCTCTTTCAGCAGCCCTCTGACTCTAGTGACAGCATGTTTTTGCCCGCCTGGTAGCCTAAGTAGTGCACTATACATGAGTGTTTCTTCAACAGTAAGCAACGGAAATAGTTCATCATACTGGGGGACAAACCCCGAAATTCTTCGAAAATGTTTAGCATCCATAGGCCTGTCATTGACAAACACGTTTCCTGACACTTTCTGCAATGATATTTTCCCAGCAAGAATCTCAAGCAAAGTAGTTTTTCCTGCTCCACTAGGACCAGCAATTGCTGTAATTTCTCCAGGTCTAGCTTCACAATTTACATCCTTCAAAATGAACTTAGAATCTTTCTTTGAACTCACACCAGAACAAACCCAACTGAACTCATCAAATTTACTGCATAACTTGTAGGACAGATTCTTAGTCTCTAATCTGCACAAGGCTCTCCGGCTATAAGATACCGGTGCCGTCACAGGCAACTCCATGCTGAGAAAGTTTCAGAGATCAGAAAGTGAACGAAAAGAGACAAGAATAAACTGAGATATGCTGAATAAGAACCAGGAGATCAGCTAACACACCAAACGTTGTGTTAGCACACAAGTTAAAGCACAATTATCAATGTATGTGTTTATCCATTTTACGAAGTTTTAATCTCAAACTTGACTAGGTTTTTGTTTGCAATATTTTCTTTAACCAAATGTGATTTTTGGTGGAGATTTGATGATAAGTCAAGAGGAGTAACAAGAAAAAGCAAAGAAAGAAGACATTTTGAGTTTCTTCTTGTGCGAATTTTTTTCAGTTGAGCTGCATATTGACTCTCCAGGGTTTGGTGCTGGTGGCCTCACCATCTTTTCCCACCTTAACTGACAGCTGAACAGTTTTGGTTGAAGAATGCTATTATAATTATTGGCAACGCATGGAATTTCTGTAACACAAGGGTCAAACGGGTGCATGAAATTTCTGTACACTTCGTTTCATAAATCAAGGTTATTGGCAATGACAGAACTATATAATTATAGCTTTCTCAGGAGACTTTCTGTGCTGGAAAATAGCCCAATAGCTAAATGGGCCAATTTGGGTCGTATCTATTGGTATAGCATATTGTAAAGAGATTGGGCTGACAGTCCGAACAATTTGTTGATGTATGATGATATTTTCAACCCATTTTTTGTAGCAATACCCCCATATCTACTCACAATTAACCTTATTAAATTATATATTAATATTTATAATTTTTTTGTCTGTATTTAATTAGTAAACAACCTTTTTAACCCAAAACAAATTTTTTATGGTCTATATTTTTAATTTTAAAATACTATATGAATTTAAAAAAATATTTGATATTGTATAAAATGAATTAGTATTGATTTTGGATGAAAGATTTTTTTTAATTGATATAAAAAATAAAATAACTTTGTAATTAACGTTTTTTTTTATGTTTTATTGAAAGATAAAATTATAATCTGTTACAAGAATACCAAAATTAGTGAAATATCAAAATCAATCTTATTTTAATTTTTCAAATAAAACAAAATACTAAAATAAAAAATTAATATTTTGAAAGTAGTAATTAGGCCTATTTTAGTTTGCTGTTGGAATGATTTAAATTAATTTTGAGCAGGTAAAAGCTATTTTAGGCGTGTGATAATTTTTTTTTATTTCTTTTGACGAAGTCTATCACTTCATAATGAATTTTGATTCTTTTGAGAAGGGATGAGATGCTTTTCAAATTTTAATTTTCAGAAGTAATTTTGTTATAAATTCAATTTCAGATATATCCTTATATAAATAATAAAAGTCTTAAATTAATTTTAAAAAAATTAATAAAGTCCACCACCAATTAAAAAATAATATTATTAAAATTTAAATAAACATAAATAAAATATGATACAATAAAATTGAAAAAAACAAAAATAATTGTATTCTGTATGATGTGGGACATAATTGGATTGAACTTTAATATTAAAATTAATTATATTTAATTATTAATTTAATTAATTAATTTTAAAAAAAAACATAAATAATTAATATATTTTAAAAATAATTTTTATTTATAATTTTATATAATATTTTTTTATAAAAAGAATTTTTATTTACCTTATTATTTAATTTACCAAATACATATAAACTACTTTTAAAATTTACAATACCGTTTTAAGAATAAAATTTGCCAAACACTTGGATAATTTTTTCCAACAATAGAGGAGAAACAAATTTTTTAAAAAGCTACAGTGATTTCAGTTAAAACATTTCTTTTAATAAATGAAATCCATCAAAATAATTAAAGAAAATGAATAATATAAAATATTATTTAGAAAGTAAGTACACCCAATCCTGCTGCTACTTTCTTTCCTTCCCCAGTCCGTTTAGTTTTTGTTCTCGCAGCCACTTCCTATAAACCAACCAACCTTTCTTTCCCACCTGGATTGGAATGTAACTTTTTATTTGGTCTCACAAAACATAATCTGTTTTTGCAATCTCAAAATCAGAAAAAGAAAATCATTCAACCAAACAATTTTTTTAATAAAATAAAAACACAAACATCTTTTATTTGGCATGAATCACATAACCATAATATATACTCGCATGCACATCATCTGTAATATTTACCCACATATTGATTATGGTAAAAAAGAGGAAACTTCTCTCTGCAATTTTTCTTTCTTTATAAGGTTTATATCCAGCTTCTCCCAAGATCGGACATGGTAATCTACAATGTTCCCCTTAACTCTGACTGGATCATTTACTGATTTCTTTTTGTGAATTTGACAATAAGACTGGAAATTATTAAACATAAGATTAGAAATAAGTTACAGAACTGCAGATTTTCTTTGCATACGGAGTTTTGGATAACTAAGTAAGTGGTCAAATCCCTTCTAAATTCGTACATGTACAGAAGGGCCAGTCATAGCAGCCATACTTCCATCAAATAAATGCCCTGCTACATGTACAAGTGTGCGTTCAAGTATATGCAATAGTACATTCAAACACATTAATCGAGCAATTTACTTCAGAGATTTAACTAAATGCTACTAGCTAGCATAGAAATGTCCACAGTAAAAGCCTATCCTCTAAGATTCCTGACTTCCCCACTCACCATGGCATGACAGTACCTATGAAGCATCTAGGTCTACAAAGTAATTAGTTCCATTCCACAAATTGTATCCTCATCCACCTACTCATTCACCTCAGAAATGGAATACATACAGCTTGGTCTCAGAGATATACATTATTCCTGAAAGCTATTTGCATATGCAGTCTCGTAGGTTTTTACCTTGATTAATCTCTTAAGTTTCAATCTTTGGGAACTTGAAAACTCTCTATTTTTCTTTGATTTTCTGCCTGCCTTTTTCTTCATTTCTCTTCTTGCTTTTGCTTTCTCCTCGTGCCCTTTCCTCTTTTCGGCAAGCCTCGCAATTTTCTCTGCCCTTTTGAGAGCTGCTCACTCTGCTCTTGCCAGAGCTGCTTGCTCTGACATTATCTTCGCCATCTCCTTCACCTTTGCCTTCTCTGCTTGCCACTGAAGCTGTTCCATCGCCAACTCTTGTTTTATCTTATCATAGCTATCCCAGTCTGGCTCTTTTTGGTCATTTCCTCCATCCTTAGCTGCTTTTGCTATAGTTTCTGACCATGACAGTAAGAAATTTTCCCCCAACTGTTTCCATCTCAATTGCTTGGCCCAAACATGCTTTAATGTAGAACCTATTTTTGCCTTGGTCTCATCAATGCAAAAGAATTGATTTTGGGAAACTTGGAGCTCAGAAAATCAAGTCACACATTGGTATTGTTTTGGAGAGTCAGTGAATCACACTACAAATCGAAAAAGAGGAAAAGAATTATGATAAGACCCCTATGGAGTAAGGATAGATCAATGAATTGTATGATAGGTGAATATTTAATTAGCATGCATCTTTCCCAAGGAATATTAACTTCAACTAGTAGCTATAAAATTATTATTATTATTGTTTTTTTGCTAATAAATGATTGCTAGAAACTATTTTTTGATTATGAGATGAGACCACACAAACATCATGATCAAAAGACAATTCTTAGTGACCAAGGGATTAACAATAACATTTTATGTAATGCTGAGACCAAGCATTTCACAACCAATATGATGTTTGAACTCCCATGTCAGTCAAAAGATCTCCTAAAATTTAAAATTTCAAGTTCTCAATCGTCCACCATGACTAACGTTTCCAGGGATAAACTTAGCAACCACTGAATCTTTTATTCAAACTATAATTGTATGCACACATGCTTACATTCAATTATCAACTTTTATCCATCAAACTATATGCAGAGAAACCCAAGCTTATATCAAAAACACGTTGTTGTTTTTTGGCTATAGCTCCAACATCTGCAAATTTTCATATATGACAACAAAAACATATATCCAAATCCTTAAATGGTCATGTTTACATAAATTTTCAATGGCTTATCACTTTATGCATTGCACTCCATGCACAAGCAAATCCATCTCAACTTACAGGTCAGAAAACTTAAAGACAGCCTGCATAGCAAGTAATTTCTAATTTCTGAAAGGAAAACTTCTATTTTTTTTATTTTTTTATTTTTTATTTTTTACATTTATGAGTACAGAGATAAAAAATATTACAGCAGACAAGGTTTACCTAAGAGCAATGGGGTTCTCAGTCATCTTCTTTCGTGCCTGAAATTCATTCAGGGAAAGAAAGGGATTGTGAGAAAGAAAAGGAATGAAACAAAAATGTAAAATCTCAATTAAAAAGGTAAATATAAAAGGGTGGTCTACTATGTAACAACTAATAAATTGGGGTTTTCCTTCACCTGAATTAGAAAAAGAAAAGAACAATGGATCTATCCAAAATACTGAAATTTAACGTCATTTTTCAAATTGCTTCATCTAAGAAACAGTGAGGGGGATCAATACGGCATACCACAAACTTGAAATTTACAACTCAAGAGAAGGTAGAATAAGTTTAGATTGTTGTATGCTATGACTTTGATCAATTGAAAGTTCATTTTCAGTAGGTTATGGGATCCGTTGGGACAAGATGTAGCTGAATAGAACGGTATGTTCTTATAATTTGCAAAATAAAAACTAGTTATCTGAAGGTTTTCTGAGATTCAGTTAAGTGTAAGAATGATACTTTTACATGTTCTATTCTCATTCGATTGCTGTTAATAATTAGGATTTGTTATTCTTTATCAACCACTTTATATATTAAAAGTTGCTACTAAAACTTCCAAATTGGATGGCCATTTACAACAATGAGATGAATAATTTGCACAATCAAGTCCATTATTCTGCCATAAGCATGAACTCTTACCTATTCACTCATTTTCTAAATTATAAAAATATAAGGAACTACATAACTTATGAATCTTACATGACTTCACCTTGGGGTCTCTCAAAGCTTCTATCGTTCTCTGCTTGATTCGTGCATAGGTCTCTGAACAATAAGATATACTAAACTTCAAGGTTAATCAAATTCATCAAGGCTTCCAGTAAAATGATACAATTGCTTTACAAGTTAGCTGCAGTGTGTTTTCTGCCTTTGCTCCATGGCACCTTGCCTTTGTTGGCCAAACCTATTTTTCTTCTTCTTTCCATTTCCTTTTGATCTTTGTCACAAAGAATATCAACAGATCCATTAAAAGTATCTATTTGAGCCTCCTCATTACAAGTTTGCATCTCGGATGAAGCAGTACTAACCTTTGACATGTGGGAATTGCAAAAAATGTGTATTTCCCCCAAATCAAAACAAATATGCAAGGCTCGAACAGGTTGAAGTCTCAAGGAATTAAAATATAAATATGAGGGGGATACTTTCTTCGTTGCCAATTCACAATAACTTGGTTGAAATGTATTTAGTAGACCATGATTATGCTCCATCGGAGCAAAAGAAGGCCATGAAAGGCTGTTTGAAGCACAAATGGGAGGTAGATGTGGAACAGATAGTCTCCTAACAAATGGTTAGAAAGCAGCATTGGTTATCCTTAATGCGGAATTATCCCAAGTAAATTTATCTGATAAGATTTATAAATGTCAATGAGTGCTCATATGAATGCAAATGAGTGAAAATAACTTTCTGTTTACTCCAATTGATGAATAATCATACAAATATGCATCATAAACACAAGGGATAAAATGTAGCTACATTATCAGCCCATTTCTCCGGAAGAACATGCAATCTAATAAAGAGATTTTTGCCCATTAATCAAAGAAATGCAAACTTATAATAACCCCGAGAATATGAAACCAAATGCAATTAGCACCCCTGGTGAATCTTGGAAAAAACTCCACTTCAGTTATATCATCTGCTAGAGGAATTTAAAAGCCTCTCCAACCCAAAATCATAACCAATCACCAACAATTATCGCACTTTGAATTCACCATATAATAAGTATGAAACATTTAGATTAACAACGAATAGAGGAAAAAATATTCAGATTAGATACAAAACATAGTTCTAAGCTCGACCCAGGAAATGCAGGGAAGTAATAATGAAAAATTTTACTCGTCTGGACTTGGTTAACGTAAATGTGAAGCATAAATATGCAATATAAACTCCAAACAGAGAAAGACTTAAGACTTCCAAATAAGAAGAAAGACAAGATTTTGAGCATATCTCTAACAGTAAAAAGGGTAAGAACTTACATGTCCTGAAAAACTGGCATTTGAGAGAGGAAGATAAGCCGTCCTTGTTTTATCTGCAACAGGAAGACATTCGAGGCTATTCCTCCGTACCGTCCTAATAATAGTTGTATCCTTTAGGTTTAGTAAAATGATAAATAATATTACAATTGATTAACTATAACATACAGGCCCCTAAAGTGAAGTATTATTATCATTCAAATATAAGGACTAATATTATTTATCATAGTATCTCTCATGTTATAGGTTTTCTTTTTGGCATAAACATCAACAAAAGTTTCATTTTTCCCTTTCTAAACTATTTTCTGATATTAAAAAATTGTAAATTACCATTTGAGCTAATTATAATATTATTATTAATGTTTTAAAATTATAATTTTTTTTAATTATTTACAAATAATTTTTAAAAAAAAATTCATAGTTTTACTTTTTATTCTTTGTTAATTTATTTCTTCATAATTAAAATTAAAAAAGGTTTAACGTTCTAAAATTTTAATTTATTTTTTTATATATCTAAATTAATAGATAATATCCTTTATTTTATATTTTTTTATTAATATTTTATGGTTAGAATAAATTATTTGAGTATATAATTAGGAAACCTTTACATTTTTTTATAGTTAGACAGACCCAAACCTATATATTAATAACCAAAAATGGACCAAATTTTCAAAGTAAATAGGAAACGTAGTTCCAAGCTCAATCCAGGAAATACTGCTAAGAAGTAATGATGAAAAATTTTAGATATTTTGGGCATAGTCAAACCAGTTGGAGTTAGTTTAATGTGCATGTGAAACATAAATGTGGAATATAAACTACAACAAAGAAAGATTTAAGACAAGATTTTGACCATATATGTAATGGACAAGGAGAAGATCTTACAGTACTGTATTTCTTTTGAGAGAAGAGGAGGATTTATCAATATAAAGTCAATAAATTTATGTAAATTTTGCAGAACGTGTAAAGTTATCCTTTCATAGGGACCGGAAATCTATGATTTTTTTTTCTTTCCATTTATAATAAAAGTTGCGAAGTTTTACCAAAGTCCTTAATGATTTGGTAATTATTATTTTAGTCAATGTTCCGTAAATCATTCATTGGTTTCCCTAGCTACTATAGAAAATGAAGAGAAAAATTTTAGTATTGTTCCTGCTATTTAGTAAATTATCAGTTTATTCAGCACTGTTAGCATATTAAGTAATAAGTATTAATGTCCAAAGAATATGCATATACATATATAAAAATATCTTAACTCAAGAATTGAGTATGGACTAATTTGAAATGCTTTTCAAAATCAAGTTAAAATGTAAGATATTCATGAACTTTCTTTTTTATATTTTGTCATTTTCCCGCAGTTTCTTACTTTCCAAACGAGTCATAATCACAAATTCATAACCGAGAACCTACTGCATTTTTAATTTGTTTGATAAGGTCCTCCTCTAAAAGTCAATCTTTTACAATTAAACATTAATGCCCTATAATTTTCTTCTAGAGTTTATAAAACTCATCTAAACTCTTCCTCACTAAGTAATCCTATTTATTATTATTATTATTATTATTATTATTATTATGTTTTTGTTTAATGTTAAAACTGCTTCTCACTTCAGCAAAATTCCATTGATCCTGAAAACTCAGTCGACTTTTATTCCTTTACAAACCCTTTTCTCTTCCCATTAACCTACAAACTATACAGGATTGTTCCAAGCAAAATCATCAATGGGTGCTACAGAGATTGCAAAAACCGAGGGCTATGTATCCATTCCAGCTGATGCTAGTAATTCTTCTTCAAACTCCGGAAAGAAGACAAAGAACAAGAAGAAAAAATGTACTTATTGCTTGTGCTTCTCAAATATAGAGATTGATAATGAAGAAGATAAGTTCAAATCACTTTCTTTTTCTGGATAATGATCAGAATAGATCCTGTTTGGTGATGTGCTTCTCCAATATTGAGGTGGGTTCCAAAAAGAAATGGAATGAAGTAAAGAAGTGAAAATCTCGGTTTTGTGGAAGCGCTTTTGATTGTTTACCGGAGTATGGTTCCTGTGTTGTTCTAATAATATTATTATGTATTTGCTTGTTTATGATTCTGAAGTTGTGATAACAGCTTTTACCTTGTCGATCTTATTTTTATTTTAAGATAAAATTATAAATCGTCCAACTCTTTGAGGTAAAATTATTTATTTTCTTCTTCTTAAATGTAAACCCAGATCTCACTTATTATCATTATTTAAGCCAAACAACTTTATTTTTTACATATTTACGGTTGTAATTAGATATATAATTTTATTTAACCCCTAGTTTTAAAATACTACATTAAATAGAAATTGAAAGTGAATTTGCTTTTGTAATGAGATTTCTTAAAGAAATTTGGAAGAGATTTATGACGGGTTTATTAAGGGAGTAGAAATGTAATTCAAGACTATAAATAGAATTAAGTTGAGTTTCTAAGAAATATAATAATTTTTTAATATATTTTTAATGGGGTAATTTTTAAAATTGAGATTTCATGAGAATGTTCGGTATACACAATACTACGTTCGATGTTATGTTAGAGCCCAATTTGTAGTGTGCTCGACTGGCCCAGTGAAGAAGTGGAACACGAATCATTATATTTCGAATGGGGAGAACTTAAAGATAGGGGATGGGTTTCATAAGAATTATTGAGTAGTAGTATGGCACGTCCCTCATATCACATGCACGTGTTAAAGGTGGGTGTACTCAGTATTACCCATTTCATTTTATTTATAGCACCATTAATCCGGGTCTTGAGAGGCCCAGTGGCATCTTCCTACCGCCGTTTACAGCACAACCCTATAAACTGCCTTGTTCGTTCTGGCCTCTCTCCCTAACCCGCAATCTTTAGCTTTAACTCTCTGAAACTGGCACTAGGGTTAGCGTTTCTCTCTCAAATTCGTTATCAATTTATCCATGGATCCAACCAAGAAACGGAAGCTGGACGAAAACGGCATCGCTTTGGCCGACCCTGACTTTCCTAACAAATTAGCTACGCATGACGCCCGCAAAATTCTCGAACGCTTTAACAGTGATCAACTCCTCGACATCCTCTCCACCGCTGTTGTCCGGCACGATGACGTCCTTGACGAGGTACGATCCATCGCGGATTCCGATCCGACGCAGCGGAAACTCTTCATCCGAGGTCTTGGTTGGGACACCACCACCGAGAGCCTGCGGGGAATTTTCTCTACTTTTGGAGAACTTGAAGAAGCCGTTGTTATTCTCGATAAAGCCACAGGAAAATCAAAAGGCTATGGCTTTATAACGTTTAAGCACATTGATGGTGCGATGCTGGCTCTGAAAGAGCCGAGTAAAAAAATTGACGGCCGCGTGACGGTCACGAATCTTGCGATTGCGGGAAATTCGGGGAATAGTACTAATAATCCGGTAGATGTGTCGCTGAGGAAGATATTTGTAGGGAATGTGCCCAACGACATGTCGGCTGATAAATTGCTAGCCCATTTCGCTTGTTATGGAGAAATTGAAGAGGGTCCTTTGGGTTTTGACAAGCAGACGGGCAAGCCGAAGGGTTTCGCTTTGTTTGTTTATAAGACAGCGGAGGGAGCTCAAGCAGCACTTGTGGATCCGATTAAGACGGTGGATGGAAAGCAGCTGAATTGTAGGCTAGCTGATAATAAAAAAGGAAAGCCTGTTGGGCCAGATGGGATTCAGTCTGGTGGGCCCGGAAATGTTAATCATGGTGATGGAATGGGCATCGTTGCACCGTCTGCTGGAGGATCATATGTTGGGCCGGGTGGACCTGGGTTCCCGTTTTCTGGCCCTCCGCCATTGGGTCATCATCTCAACTCGTCTATGGGTGGGCCTGGTCAGGTACCGTCTTCTTTGGGTGGTGTTGGTGCCGGTGGTTATGGTGCTGGGCTGGGTGGACCATATGGCGGCTATGGAGGCCCAGGATCAGCAGGTTACGGTGGCATGGGTACTGCCAGTGCTGGTGGCGGAGCAGGCGGTGGATTAGGCGGGATGGGTTCTGCCGGCGGATTGGCTGGCGGGTCTTCCCTTTATAGGTTGCCGCAAAGTTCGGTTGGAATGCCTTCTGGCGGGTATCCTGACAGTGGGCATTATGGCGTGTCTACTTCCTCGGCGTATCCTAGTCAGCATCTCCAGGCAACAGGAACGTCTCCTGTGCCTAGGGTTCCTCCGGGAGGAATGTATCCGAATGTACCACCTTATTATTGAGGTAGTATGCCTTCATTAGGTTTTCTGATTGATTGATTTGTTTGTTCTCGTGCCTTCGTTTTGGTGCTTTTATCAGAAGAGTTTTGTGAATATTTGTGCTTTTTTTTGTGCTGTTGCTTGTTCGTGTTTCTATAATTCTTCTTACTACTGCTCGTGTTTGTTCCTTTTCTGTCTGATTATGCATTTTTGTGTGTTTTGAGGCTTTGCTTCTTCCGAGTGTGCGTGTGCCAACTGCATATCATTTTCTATGCATTCTTCATTATCCTCTCATTGTTCTTTCTTGGTTGTTTTGTATTCTTGAAATTAGATGGAACGAAAATAAAACAGTGCATGCATTTATGGAAAATATCAATCTGTTGGTTGATAGTGTATATTTTATATTTACTTGGTTCTTGCCATCATCGGGAAAGGTGTTACGTGCTGTAAACTTGCATTTTCTTGTCGATGAAGGTGCATAAGTTTTTCGGTTACACTTGTAAATGGGTTGCAGCTTTAGAGAGGGAACAAAATTATGTATTTTCTGTGTTTGATCTTCTTATCTTGCATTATCTCTGATTTTTTTAAGATTTTCCTTTTATCATGTTTTATGCTTACCCTGTGACAGCATGTTTTACGAGTATTCTTGATTTCGAGACTAATTGTTGTAACTTATTATTATGTGAGTCAGATGTTTGCTTTCATCATTCTGCATTGCTTGCTGTGGAATTATATTCTGAAACAGCACTTGCAAATAACTTAAAGTGAAGTGAAAATTAATTTGTGAAGTTTGAAGGGTTGAGTTTTGTAAAAAATTTGTGGGAAATTGTGTGGGAAATTGTGAAGGAAAAAGAATAGCGTAGTTCTTATAAGTTTAATTTCTTTTCCTCATTTTGCATTGAAATGTATCACTTACTGTCTTTAAGGTGATTGTTGTGTTCTTCTTGCCAGTGTGAACTTTAAACTCTGCTTGTCACGTAAATGTAATTCTCAATTTATGTTGCAATGGCGCTAACTTCCATCGTGAAGTTTGGACATTTAAATAGCTGTTGGGAATCTAGGGAAACCTGATGGTTTGCAACTTGGGTCCTGGATAATTTATTTTTGCAGTTTCTGGCTTTTATCATGCATTGAAAGATTAGACTTGAATGCGTATACAATTAGTAATATTGTTAACAATATAAACTTAAGCTATAAAATTGATGGCTTGTGTTTGATACCATATATTGTAATATATGTCCCAAACCCAAACTACAAAAGTGCAGTTGTTGTAAATCAAATTTTTTTTTACATGGAACAAGTTTATCATGATATATTGGAGTCGCATTGCCTTTGAGACATAATCTTTTGCAGTGCTCCTTCACATCTGTCGTTTAAAAAAATTACTGCTAGCTTTGATTGCTTGGTCGTTTCCCTATGTTTGCATGGTACACACTTATTTTAGTATATCAGTGAAGTTTCAATATTTTTTTTCTTTGTTTGTTTGGTTATTTACTTCAGTTTTGTATGAACTTTGTTTTGCTGATGATTTGGAATGATGAATTGAGTTGTGAATGGGTGTTTGATTCAGGTGTATGACAGCTTGTTGGCGCAGATGCTTTTTGTGGTTCTGGTGATTACGTAATGCAGACTATATGAATGTATTAGCTTTGCTTTTACGGCTACTTCTTCGATTGATATCTTGATCTGCACCTGATGTGGTTTATTCTTGAGTGATGGTTGTCAAATGACTTGAGCTAGACTATTCTTTGTACTTATTTCAGAGCCTATTTGCTATTTGGGCTTTCAAGTACTAGTATAGATTTTATAAATATTGAGATCATATATTCTTGTGTATAAAACACAACTGTGTATGGTTGTTTATTAGTATTATTTGCTAGAATCTCTTCATAGTGATTGTGGTCTTTTACCTCTTAACTACAACATTGAGCTTTCTCAACTCGTTTTAGGACTGACTTTATATTATATTCACATGTACAAACATATTTATAAGGCATGTTATGTGGTCTACGTAAAACTCAGGAAATCACTAGTTCAGTGGTATAGTTTTTCTCAATGTTCTTGACATGAATGCTGTACTTGTTTGCTCATGCCTGAGATTCCTACTACTTTTCTTGAATTGGAATCTTGTCATAACATTTAGCTCCTTCATCAGTCCTTGCTTGAATGTCAACTTCAAAATTTGCCGGTTATGCTGTGTGACAAAACTTTTGTAGGTGCTTTTTGGGAGGATCTTTGGGTCGACATTAATTTTTTTTTTCGGCTGTAGTTTTTTTGCATTCATAGTGGATTATTATTTGTGGTTAGTTGTATTGTTGTTGTAAATTTTATAGTCAGAGTGGCATAGCTTGGTTTGTCACCGATTGACTAAAAGCTGGGCATGCAACTGATGCTGATGATGATTGGGTAAAACGTGTATTTGGCTAAATCATGTTTCTTCCTGCCTTGTAAGGATATGCCTATGACATTGGTTTGTGCTTATGTTTACGCTTTTAAGACCGGATGAAGTGCCACTTTAAATTGGCAGTGTGAGGCAATTGATTTCATTTTCTTCGTCAACAGCATTGCCTTATTTTCTGTATTTCTTATAACCAATTTTTTTGGGCAGGAAGATTGGTTAACTTAAAATTGTGCAAATTATATGTGATAATATTTGAGGACCATGTTTTGCATTGTTAAGTTGAAATACCTGTTCAGCATCTTCTGTTAACAAATGAAGGATTTTAACCTTTTGGCTCCTAGCCATGATATTTGTGCACTGTCAGAATAACCTTAAGGGGCTTTATGTACACTGTGCCCCTATGGTGTACAGTTTTCTCCCTGATTGTGGTAACTAGATCGATGTGCTTATGGTGGTTAGGGTGTGGTGGCTTTTAAGCTATGGTTCCTGTGAGATAGAAAGTTTTAAATATTAAATATTAATGTAAAAATTATAGGCTCTACTAAAAGTTTATGTTTTCATACACACTTTTAGTTTTCCTTTCGAAATACATTGGAATCACCACAGTTCCAAGTGGAGCCTTAATCTATTTTTGGGGTTGCTTCCCCCAATTTCCGAGATAGTTCCGTTCTTTGCTTACACAATTTTCACAACAGTACTCTGATGCAAATGCTAAGGCGAAATGAAATCCTCTTGGCTGCCATGACATTGGTATGTGCTGACAAGTTTTCCTGTAGTTATTTCTTGCAATGCAAGCTGGGCTTAAGTTGATTCGGCGTTTGATTCCAGTCTGTTTGGGATGTTTGGGATAACATAATGTCCATGCCATGAACATAAACATTGTTGTCTGAAAATATTCAGATTATAATATTCTTTGGAAATTGTTCAATTTTGTGAGACGTTTAAGTAGACCTGTGAGACAGAATTATTTGATTGCCTGAAAACGTTGCTGTAAGTGCTCAACTATCAATGACGTGTTAAGGGCTGTAGTGCTGCTATAAGTCTGGTTCTTCAATAAATTAGTGTGGTTGCTCTGTCCCTAACACGTGGATTTTTGTTATCTTTTTTCTATTTGTTTTCTGGTTTCAAATTCTTTTGTGGGGGCGGAACATGCAATGCCAAGCCGAGGTTCCGCTGGTGATTGCTACTTATGGGTCACTTCCCTCTTGACAAATCAAGCGATGGGTTGCAGTCAGATACCTTCCCTATGCTGTTGGATCCTTGTTGGAGGTCACCATTAAAGTTGAAGAACTGCTGTTACCAACAACAGGATGACGACACAGTTTTCAATTGTTTTATAAACTTTTGTAAATTACCCATTAATGTATTCACAAACGTAATCCATTCAAATTGTTATTATGAATCGTTACATGAAGAAAGATACGTCGAATTGAAAATAAAGTTAAATGTAGGTTACGGAACTCCTGCAGTTATGTTTTGAGATTTTAAAAGAAGAGGAAGCAAAGCTGTGGTTTTTGATATTAAGGGATGGTATTGATTGAGGAACTAGATGGTTCCTTGGTCCTAGAAATTTGTTAAGCTAAAGCTCAATCATTTGTGATTGATAAAAGCTATGTCATTAACTCGGAAATGTTTCTGAAAGGAAATTACTTTTTTGTCTCTTCGAAAACACAATTCATTATACATAACTGACTCAAGTCCTGCAAAGTCTCATTAATCAAGACTGAGGTTTCAGACAACAAAGATGTCATCAAAGCAAGATGGTGGATAATTGCGTTACAGCTCTGATTTATATGCTCATTTACGCAAATTTCTAGAATAACAAAGAGGATGAATTTCATCTATAACACATTGAAGATGACAATATCTAAATTTTAGAGTAAGCTTTTATTGGTGAAAATTCATGCTACGTTTGATTTTCTTTCTCCTAAAGTTTTTATACTTCCAATTTAAATTAAGAATATTTGATATGATCTATTAAAAATATATTTGACATTGAGGTATTGTTATTTTATAATTATAATTTTATAGTTGTTATGAAATGAACTTTTAAAATACAAAATATTAATTAAAAATAATGGATACAAGAGTTACAAAATATTTTTTTATAATATTATTCTTAAAGTTAATGTTAATTAATAATACTAAATATTTTTCAAATGCTAACTAAAATTTCGAGTTAAAGGACAAATCGGTGTACATGCACTATCATAGATCAAATTTTGTTTATCCTTTTGCTTGGCCAAATCTTGTTTTACCAATGAAAATTGGATAAAAGTGTTAGGTTCAAATGTGATTGCGTAAAATAAAAATATCTCATATTAAAAATATAAAAGATAAATGAGTAATATATAAGTGACATAGATTTATAGACCAATATTTTAAAGTTTTGGATTATAAGTGGTGTCTAAACACAAGAATAATTTTACTCATTTGATCTTTATGTATTTTTCTTTAATTTGTGGGCATGCTTTTTGGATTTTAATAAGTGGTATCAGAGCTGATGGTTTGAAGGGGACGTGAGTATAAAGACGGTAGTGTATTCTCTTTGTTATTGTTCCCATGAAGAATGATAAGTTTATAAACCTCTAAGTGGTCCAAAGAGAATGACGAGTGGACTAGTTCAAAGTAGAGTGATAAAGCGTGACTCTTATAAAAAAAAAGAGTACGTTCGGCTCTCACGGTAGAGTATTGACAGGCGTACACTCTAGGATAAGTGGCTAAATAGTACGTTCGGCCCTCACATGACTCTAAGTAGAATATTGGCTCTTGTTAACACCTTAATATTCGAATATAAAATACATTCTATTTAAGGAGGAGTTAAAATAAAGTAAAGTCTAAGTCCAATATAAAAAAACTCACAGTTGAGAAAGAGATTGTTGGATTCAAATATGAGTATGTGAGATAAACATATCTCACATTAGAAATATAAAAAGTTAATGAGTAATATATAAGTGGAATGGATCCATAGACCCAATTCCTTAAGATTTTAGATTATAAATGGAGTCTAAGTCGATAAATATATTTATTCATTTGACTTTTGTATATTCTTCTCTAATTTGTGGGCATACTCCTCGAATCGCATCCAAGTCTCCATCAATAATATATTTATAATATTGATACATTTACAAATTTATTAAAATGTGATTATTCTCGAGATGCATACAATTTTAAGCACTAACAAAAACAAAATAAAATACAGAGATATTCGTAACATGATTAGAATAAGATAACACAATAATTTTTTGGGATCCTTAAAAATTTTTAAAGGTCAAACCTGATCCGTGGAGTTTCTCTTTTATTAATTTCTTTAAATGCTCTGCCTTCGAAGGTGGCAAAAAATTTTCCCCATCTACCAGATTGCCTTTCCTGAAGGAAGCACTCTTTTCAATTCCCGTAACACTGACTTTCCCAATTTTATTTGCCCCTAAATTCTTCAGGTTATTTAAACTACATAACTTTGAAATTTCTTCAATCACTTCTTAAGACTTGTTTCGAGAGAGGAAAACCCATAAAATTCGCCAATCTTTTAATAGAAAAATTGATGTCCTCTTTCAAATCTTCATATTTCAAGAATAGTATCTTGTGCGGTTCTTCTTTGCTAGCTTTCCAGTACCCCAATGCATGTTCCCAAGTGGGGCCAAAGTAACTGAATTCGCGATAATACATATCAAAAGCATCATTGAATAAAGTACTCTCCGTAGTGTGACCTTTAGATTCAGGACGGAAATTCCAGAAGGAGGTGAATTGGTCCAAAGGATTTCTAGAAATGTAAACAATGCGATAATCAGAATTTAAAATGGATTTCGAAAGTAAAGAATACGGCGAATGAGCCGAAAAAATCCTTGGAGTAGGAAGTCATCGAGATTCAGAGAAGGACTTTTGTTATAGATGCAAAGGTCCAAGAAAGGCGCAAGCTCCTGAGGAAAGGTCGTTAGCAAAGGGCTTTGTTTTAATGAACAACGGGCTCCTGGTGAATGTGAGGGCCATTAGCCAAGTTATTTCCGATTTCGGATAACTGGCCAGTATTATATCGCTATCGTATGCTTGGAAATTCTTTTGAAAAGAGATGATTCCGAAAAGAAACAAAGATGAATACCAAATCCCTTGATATTAAGAGAGATATTTACTGTTCCAGTATTTTACTCTATGAAGTTGTGCAACTAATAGTTCTTCATCCTCGTTGCTTAGATCTTTCACTTCAAGCGCCGAAGGCTTTTGGTTTTAGAAGTATACTGCTTTCTCCATTGAAATTTTTGACGAAGGAAAAGCTACGAACTAGAGAAAAAGATATTGAGTTACCGATCGAGTACATAAAACAGGTGCAGCTGCTGCTTGTACATTTAATATTTGTAAAGCATTTTATTTTTGCTGTTAAGTTAGTTAAAGAATTCAATAAATAAAAACAATTATTTTAATATCTTATCTTGAATGAGGAAAAAAATATATGTTGAGGGTTTTTCTAAACCCATTTTTCCCGTCTTCAGCAATTACTGCAAGGGTGTAGCCCAATCTTATGCTCGTTGCCAGAATTACCAAGGTGACACCAGTCATGCCAGTCAAAAATAGGAGACCTAGAGGAAAAATTTGAATGCATTTTCTAAAGTTTGATAAAACATTCCATTACATTTAAGATCTAGGATACCATGCCCTGTAGGCATTTATTATACCACTCTATTTCGGGTAATGATGGTAAAATGACCTATCGGCCAACTATATCAACCACATTTTGTCCAATTAGGTTCTTGTTCTTTGATACTACACATACAAGGGACACTATAAATATTAGTTCTGTTACACTAGAGAAGGGTTTTTAAAGAACATAAAAAATGAGAGATTTGCCACACCATTTTCCCGTTGATACACTCCCAAGCTTGATAGCTCGGGTCGATAAACACTGCAAATACATTATCTCCTGTTTTTGTTCATAGTCTATAAGTTTTTGACCAAACATTAACTTAGGCATCGAAATTTATACGATGGCGAGCCAATTTTATCCCTAGCCATTTTATTTTTGTTTCAAGTAGTACCCATCGAATCTTTGTCGAGGCGAGATATTGCCCCACCTGGAGTATTAAATGACAACAATGACAAAATCTATGTGATGTACTAAGTTTTTTTATCTCGAGAGAATTCAAGTATCAATAGTTGGCACTATCTGTGAGAAATAAACTAAAAGTCTTCTTTGAAGACTTTGCAGGATATTTCGCGTGTGAATGACTGAACATAACCGTAGTAATTTCTTTAAAAACATGCAAATGGAGAGAAACGGGGACTTTGCCCATCTTATTGATAAAAGAAATGCCACAGAGTTCTTTAATAAAAATAAAGTCTAGGGGTCATATTACTGCACGATCGATAAGCAGAGCAACTGCCAAAACTAAAGATTATGGATTATGATAGTTGAAGATAGAGCTAAGAGAGCGCAGAAATAAGCAAGAAGAGGATGATCGATAAATACGTGCATTAGAACAAAAAAATTAGTAGTTAAAAAAAAAGGCATTAAGACTGAGGATGTTACTTTGGAAGCAACACGGTGAAGGAAGGCACCAATAGTACTAAGAGCCTCAGAGGCAGTAGCTAGCCATTCGCAGTCAAGAAGGGACTCAAAGATCTAGTGCCCTATAACTGCTACTAATAAGAGAAATGCCCGGCTCATCAACTTGTGAAAAGGAAAATGGAAAATTAATTCAAACACTAATATCGTTGTGGATAATTATAGTGAACCAAAGATGTCAAATACTCCTTGTAGCCTTAGGATAAGCATGAGGATTGTTGCCAAGTCAAGGTGCACTACGGTGAACTTGAGATCACAGCTCAATGAGATCAGATCCAAGGATCATAGCGCTTGTCCTGTTGAATCACAAGTTTTAGAGGCTTGAATTAGGAAGATACTAAAAGAAATTAGGGTTGAAATAAAGTCGAAGCCAATTTAAAGCCCAGGCAAACATTTTAAGGCAAAAAAGTAGTGATTCCCTATTCACCAAGAATATACTTGAATTAAGCATTTCTAAAAAGTTTAAAATGCCTTAAATCATGTCTTATAAAGGCAAAACTGATCTCACGTTACATCTAGATATATTTAGAGAGATAATGTACATCCAAAGACTAAGTGAACCTTAAATATGCCAATTGTTCCCACTAATCTTGGAAGGATAACCCAGGACATAGTTTAGGAGCCTTCTTATAAAAATTATCGGGAGTTTTCGATAATTGAGCCAAACTTTTATAGAGGAGTTTTAAGACACCATTCAAGCAATCTGTAGCATGAGCTCACTTTTATTATTACAGCAGGGCCTTAACGAGAGCCTTCAAAACTTCGTCTTCAGGTATCACGAGGAGGTTATCAAATTAAAAGCTTTTCACCATTCGCTTATGTTAGAAGATCTATAGAGAGGGCTTCGTATAGAGAGAGGATTATATATCTTCAACAAGTTGTTAGTTACCACTTACAAGGCTATATAAAGGAAGTTATTTAATGAGATAGATATAAAAGATCAAGTATTCTTAAGGAGGCAAGAAGAGAGGATGAGTCGCCCTCAGCCCCACGAAGGGGTGCCTTTTACAAAGATGGAGACAAGAAATCAAAAATGACAAAATGTGAGGAGAGAAGACAAGAGTGACAGGCATTCTTGATATAATAAAAAAGAGATCGTTAAGAGGCCTGCCTTAAATAAAAGCCTTAGAGAGTTGCGCACTTGTGAAAAAGGAGTTTTACTTGTCTAAATGTCCCCTTTTCACAGGCCTTGCGATATATAAAGGATAACAGGCTATACGTGACAGACCCAACCCCAATAAAGTCAGAAAAGGCAAAGATTGCCAGTGATAAATTTTGTGATTACCAAAATATTATGAGCATAATATCGATAATTGCTTTCACTTAGGCGAACACATTAATCTCTTAGTGAAGAACCACTACTTTGACCATTTGATAGCTGATCTTACTAGGCTATCTCCTAACCCCTCTAGTGCAACTAAGAGACATAAAATCATGATAATATCGGGTGAACCCACTTCAATAGAAAACTTAAGTCAATCTCAAAAAAACTACTCTAGATATTCATTATCGAGTCTTAACAATGGCTTTCACGTTATAAACGTCTGAGAAGAAAAAAGGGCCACATTCACGTTGATTTCTATCATGTTTACCAATGCAGATAAAGTAAAAGTGCATTATCCTCATAATGATGCCCTGGTAGTGATTATGAGTGTGGGAGAAAAAAAAATCGATAGGATACTCATTGATACTAGGAGCTTGACTAATATTATTTTTAAAGACATGCTAAACACTCAGGGCATTGAGAATTTAAAGTTAAGAAATTCTAAATCTGCATTATATAACTTTAGGGAGTCATATATCACATTCTTGAGAGTGGTATCTTTGCAGGTGACCATGAGAGAGAAATTCCATCGAAAAATTACCATGATTAAATTTTAGATGGTAAATTTGTAAATGCTTTACTCTATTATCTGTAGTTGACCCTTCTTTTGAGCTAATGATAAAATTAGTATTATTCGAGAAAGTCAAAGGAAAATATGTCTGTGTTTTATGACTTTTTCTAAGCCTGTCCATTGTCTACTTAAACGCCTACGAGATCAAAAAATTTTAGAGAAAGAAAGTCAAGAGTTAGAACAGGGAAGGATAGATAGGCAGGAGAAAGTCGAGTCAAATTTAGCAATATTCTAGTGATAGAGCTTGCCAAGAAACTAGAAGAGGTCACCTTAGATAATGCTAACCCAAGAAAATTGCTCGGATAGGAGCTTAGTTTACCAACTCGAAAGCACAATGGCTCACAGAATGTCTCTATTGAAACAAAGATATTTTTCCCTTGAGCAATATTGACATGCTTGGGATCAATCCTGGAGTTATCATGCATAAGTTAACAATTTGTCCTTCGTTAAAATCTGTCAGATAGAAGAGGCAAATCTTTAATCAGGAAAAAAAAGAGGCTATTTGCATCGATGTGGACAAGCTTCTGAGAATAAGATTTATTAAAAAAGTCCATTATCCTGACTAGGTGGCTAACGTGATTATGGTAAAAAAGCCAAGCAAAAAGTAGAGAATATGCGTAAATTTTACTAACTTGAATAAGACCTATCTAAAGAATAGTTTTCCCTTGCTAGGATAGATTAGATGATAGATGTTATGGCTAGACATCAGTTATTAAACTTTATGAACACTTTTTTTTTATTATAATCAGGTAGCTATGCACCCATCAGATGAGGAGAAAATAGCCTTTGTTATCGATCAAGGATTGTATTGCTATCATGTGGTGCCTTTCGGGTTAAAGAATGCTAGTATGACATTTCAACAGTTAGTCAACTGAATATTTAAGCTATTTATAAGGTCTTTCATGGAGGTGTACATGAATGATATGATCACCAAGTCCTAAAATAGGAATGATCACATAAAATACCTTGAGGATATTTGCTCTACTACAATAGTATTTTGTGAAGTTAAATTTTGAGAAATGTGCATTCTATGTCAGCTTTGAAAAAATTTTAGAATTTATTATGAATGAGCGAGGTATTGAGGCAAATCCATAGAAAATAAGGGTAATTCTAGATATAAAGTTGCCCTTAACACTAAAGGAGTTACAAAGCTTGGCTGAAAAGGTAACCTCTCTCCATTAGTTTATCTCTAAAGCAATAGATTGGTCATTGAAATTTTTCTAGCTAATAAAAAAATGAAAAGTAATAAAGTGGACATCTGAGTGGGCAAGTTTTCAAGAGCTAAAATAATATTTTGTTAGAATTTTCGTGCTAAAAAGCTCGAAGTTAAGAGAAATTTTATACTTGTACTTAATAATGAGCGACTATACGGTCAACATTGCCCTAACAAAAGAAGATTTGAGTAAGGTACAAAAACTAATTTACTATATTAATAAATTATTTTTGGATGCAAAAATCAAGTACTTGGCACAAGAAAAGTTAGCGTTAGCATTAGTGATCGCGACTAAAAAGTTTTGCCCATACTTTTAAGCTCACTTTATCACTGTCCTAACTGAACAACCCCTCAAGCAAATCTTACACTAACTTAACCTATCTAAAAGATTAGTTAAGTGGTGTATCAAATTAAGCAAATTTGATATAGATTTTAAGTCTTAAAAAGTCATCAAGGGATAGGCTTTGGCTAATTTTATAATCGAATATGCCGTCTCAAAAATCCTACTGATACTGCAATCTCATGCTGATGGTGAAGAAGAATAATTTCTTGGCCAATCAAAACTATAGAAACTTTTTATTGACGGGGCATTAAACACCCAAAGGTGCAGGGTCAGAATTATCCTTGTAAGCCTCAAGGGTGAGAAAGTCATGGGTACTCTTAATTTTAAGTTCTCACCCACTAATAATGAGGCCGAGTATAAAGTTCTGCTAGCTAGGTTGAAGATGGCCACCTTATTAAGCGTTGAGGATATAGACATAAGGGGGAATTTTCAGCTGATAGTATAGTAAATTAATGGCCAATTCTATATAAATGAGACAACATGTAGTGCTACCTTGTGCTGGTTTACGAGCTCATGAAAAAATTTTGTCGAGTAAAGACAATAAATCCTAAGGGTAAAAAACTCTTGAGCTGATGAACTATCCAAGCTGGCATCTACTGTTCATAAGAAGACACCTAAGCTTGTACCTATATCTATCCTAACTAGAAAAAGCATAAAAGAGAATGTTACCTCGAGTTAAATATTGACTATACAAAATGATTCTTCCTAGATAACCCTTCTCCGACTATACATATAAGAAGGAAGCTATCCAGCGATAAAAATCATGCTCAAAAAATAAAGAATCAGTCAATAAAATATGTTATAATTGATGGCGTTCTTTACTAATACAATTATAGAACGCCTTATTTGAGGTGTTTGGGTAAAAATGAGATCGACTTGGTGCTATAAGAAGTTTACGAGGGATCTTATGGCGATAACAGTAGGGGATGAGTCCTAGCATGTCAAATTTTAAGACAAAGGTATTATTAGCCTACCTTTTTAAGAGATGCAATCCAAACATTTAAGTAGTGCTGAGATTATCAATTGCATGATAATATCATTGGTCAGCCACCAAAAAAACTTATCACTATAACAAGCCTATAGCTATTTGCACAGTGAGAACTCGACCTAATCGGCCTACTACCCATAGGGCAAGTCCAGATGAAGTACGTCGTAGTTACTATCGACTACAAAGATGTTGAGCCTTTGGCTAGTATAACTAAGAAGACGACCACCGCTTTTGTGAAAAATTATTTGATTTATCACTTTAGAATTTCTAGGACTATTATCATCGATAATGAAAAATAATTCGATAATGCCAGTTTTCAAAGTTTTTATGCTGAGCTGAGCATTAAATTGCGGTTCACTTTACCTGCTCATCTAAAAGCCAACAGATAGCTAGAGGCCATGAATA
Organism: Trichilia hirta; assembly: GCA_035221805.1. Classification (NCBI taxonomy): domain Eukaryota; kingdom Viridiplantae; phylum Streptophyta; class Magnoliopsida; order Sapindales; family Meliaceae; genus Trichilia; species Trichilia hirta. Next base: position 3,174,737 of record JAWDEX010000008.1, on the reverse strand, counting down.
AAGTAATCAAATAGTTATTAAAAAAAAAAAGCTCAGAGGTTATAAAGGAGTTTGGATAGAAGTGTCGTCAAAAGTGTTGTGGGCTCTCAAAATGACCTCAAAAATGGCCACAGGCAAGACTTTGTTTAACCTCGCTTATGGAGCTGAGGCCGTTACTTTGATTAAAATTAAAACACGAAGTCATCGAGTTAGCCATTTTAATGAAGAAAGTAATGACCAAATGAGGCAACTTGAGTTGCATTTATTGGAGGAACGAAGAAAATGAGCATCTATTAAAATAGTTGTCTATCAGGGAAGAATATCCTAATATTATAACAGAAAAGTACGACCATGAGAATTTTGCATCGGCAATTTTGTTGTAAAATAGCTCATTACCAATGATCGAGTACCTGAGAAAGGAGCACTAGAGCTAAATTGGGAAGGACCGTATAGTGTTATTAATCTAAGACGACCTATTCTACAAGTTATAACACCCAAACGGATAAAAAGTAAAGAGGCTATGGAACACTGAGCTGCTAAAGTTATATTATTTATAAAAGTAGTAGTTCACCATGACATACTGATTGATTGAATTGTATACTGTATCAACACTGATTTGAAAATGTATCTAAGTTAAATGTTCTGTTATCTGACGTGTCTTAGCAATTTATCTACTTAAAATGGTTTACTAGTGACAAGTAATTGTTCAACAGCTTGTCTATTTGACACATTCTACTTTATCTAGCACCACTTTAGCAATATATCTAACTAAAGAGCTTTATTTGAATTGATCTAAGCTCGGTAATTTGCCTATATTGTATTTTTCACGGATCATTATCACCTCAATGAAATGTCTACTTCATATTTTCAATGGATCAGTAGTGCTTTGGTAATTTATCTACTTGGAACATTTCGTTTCATTTTGCATTATGTTGAAAAATATCTATTTAAGTGGTTTTAATATGATACAATTTACATATGTACTTAGCATCTATTGATTTTACGTCGTGTCAGTACCTTGTACATTTCACTTATTTTCATTGCATTGGTCAATTATATCATTTGTTTCATCTTATCATATTAGTAATTATCTACTTAGTATTTTTTACGTGTTTCACTTGGTTCAAAATCGCTTTGCAAAATCTGAAGCATCCTGTCTACTTGAAGCTACTTTTCTTAGTAGCCATTTAAGCCACATAAAAGTGCATATATATTTCAATAATGGAATGACAGCAAGTAAGTGATAGAAAAACTATCTAATATATTAAAGATAACATGGTTACATTTATAAAGTGACACTGTGGGCATATAGATGCCAATACATGTACAAAGGAAAGAAAAAGAAAAGAAAAGCTACCTATTTGCTAAAATCGCCAATTTTTGATGGGCGACTCTGGGACTCCTCGTTGGCACCCGTTAGCTCACTCGTTGTTATTTTACCAGCAGCATCGGTAGGTAGAGGCAGATTAAAAAGGAGGGTGTTGACTTTGCTGTTCTGGCCTGGCTGAAAGATCCACCGATTTAGGATGAGCAATTGAGGGAGTCCCAGTAATCTCCTACCACAGCAACTTATCTACCCCGCCTGTGAGAGCTTCTGAAATTAGGGCACCATTCACCTGAGGAGTTATCTTATCAGATGGGCTTTCAAAGCTAAGTTCTATGAAAAGCCAACCAAAGTCCACCTTTGATAGGCGTTCTTTCACTAGTGCGCTAACGTTCTAAAGCTCAAAAAGTACACCCTTTTCATATTGATCTCAGGCTCAATAGTCAGCTGAGCAAAGATCTGTCTATAATTTGTGACAGTAGCCTCGATCCTTAATAGCTGTTGACCTTAAGCTAAGATGTTAGCCTCTAGTCTTTTCACTTTATCACAGAGACCCCTTATGGTATTGTCCCTACTAAAAAGAAGGTCAACAGATGTGTCATTAAATTTTCTCCGCGAGTCCAAGTCATTTTTTAATAGCAGGATTTTTTGGTCAGAGACAACCAACTTAGACTTGACAACTGCCACCCTCTTTTCTATATACTCCCAAATCTTTACCTAATTCTTATGATCCTTGTTCAACTTCTTATTCAAGGAATAGATCTCCTATTTCAATCGCTCCACTTTTCGATCTTGAGCAATAGTTCCCTGAATATGGGATTTAATCTACTCTTACTAGTGGGTGAGCACGTGCAAAATTTAAGAAAAGAAAGGTTAGGAGTCAACTTTTGAAACTTGTAAAAGGAAGATGGAATGGCTAGGAGGCTTACCAAAATTAAAGAGTCTTGTATATAATTCATGGCTATCTCAAAATTCAAATGGCCTACCTCCTCATCAATGCCTCGATCAATCAAGGGGACAGTTGCATTAAGGAGTGGGAGGAGGCAAGCTACCATTGGCCGTTTGTCCTCTCTATTATCAGTAAGTCCCAGCTCTAGTATAAGAGTGTGAGAGAGGATGAAGTGTTAGGGAATTAGGGGCACAAGCATCTGGGGAGAGGAATTAAGGGCACAATAGGTAAGCCTCGATACTTTGTAGAGTTGGACTTGTCGAATGTGCAATAATTACGCTGCTTAGCAATTTTTCTTGTCCCTTTTTAATTTGAGGCCTTTTTTTACCAGTTGTAGGGGCTGTCATTGCTGTTCAAGTCCCTCTAAAATAGAGCTAGGGGCCATCCCCTCTTCCTTGGCTAAGGCCCTGGGCATTTCTTGCCAATATAGAGAAAGGGGTAATGATGCTTGCTTGCAGCCTTTTCCTTTGCTAGCTCTCCTGGCTACAGCCAATCATTCGAACACTAAAGGATGCTTCTCTTGGCTAGACATACCTGCAAGCAAATAAGATGAGGTTAGCACCTTCTGCGTAAATGCAAAAAATACATTGGCTGTCTCCTACTCTTTGCTTGCATCCTGTTGTTAACGTTGTCCAAAATCTGAACGTAAAAGTAGAGGCACCATCTATCCAAATAATGATGAGATAAATCACCTAAAAAAATTAGATTTTAAGTTTAGGGGGCTGATTAAGTGTAAGAAAAGTATTAGACACTCCACAACTTTCGTAAAAATGGTTACCAAAAATATAATGATCTTGAATTTTAATTTTGTAATTTTTAACCTTATTTATAATTTTTACTAAGAGAAGGGAGAATATTCTGCTGTCTTAGTTTATCTAAAAAATATTAAACTAAGAGAAAAAAGAATATTAAAAATATTTCGCAGTCTTAACCTTTTTTATTAGTTAAAAAAATATTAATTAAAAGAAGAAAAAATATTAAAAATATTCCGTCATCTTGGTTAATTTTTTTAGTCTTTGTTAACAATAAAATATCATAAATGCAATAAAGAATTAAATATAAATTAAATAACAAGTATATAAATACTAAATATTCA
>JAWDEX010000008.1:3145984-3171289 GCA_035221805.1 Trichilia hirta | reverse complement strand
TGTGCCGTGTCAATAAAGTGAAGAATTCAAAGTAGACATCTATCTAGCTCAGATAATATTGATAGTAGTAGAATGTACGCAAATTAAAACTTTATCGACCCGTAATGATGTGAATTAGCAAGGGTGACTTTCTTAGTTTTTATGGTGCCACCTTTGCCGTGGTGATATCAAATAGTAGTTAATCAAAATTTCTCCGATCTCTTTTTTATTAGAGAGTCAATGAATTTTTAGTAGTTTAAATTATCGATTCGAGTTGAATATATCGTATTATCAGAGTAAATAAGAATTACTGATTTTGAGTTGAATGATGTGTAAAATAACAAGTAGATAAAATTATTAAACCCGAGTCAAATGTTGAATAGATTAGCAAATAAATAAAATTATTGATCTCGAGTCAAATGATGAATATATTAGCAAATAGATAAAATTATCAAACTCGAGTCAAATAATGGTAACTAACAAGTAGATAAAATTATTGAATTCGAGTCAAATATTAAATAGATTAGCAAATAAATAAAATTATCGATCTCGAGTTGAATGATGAATGTATTAGCAAATAGATAAAATTACCAAACTCGAGTTAAATAACAGTGACTAACAAGTAGATAAAATTACTAAATTCGGGTCGAATATTGAATAGATTAGCAAATAAATAAAATTATCGAACCCGAGTCAAATAACGTAGACTAGCAAGTAGATAAAATTATTGAACCTGAGTCGAATAATAAAGATTAATAAGTAGATAAAATTATCAACTGGAGTCGAATAATGAAGACTAACAAGTAGATAAGATTATCGAACTCGAGTCAAATAATTAACAAAAAAGAAAACATATAACAAGGGTAATAGAAGTAGCAGCTTTACTACTATAGTAAATCAATTTCAGGCGTAACAGGAATCATGTTTTATACTCGTGGCATACAAGCATAACAAAGCAATCAAAGTAGAAATAAATCTGAGCTAATGTTGAAGTGGTAATCATGGATTCAGTAATTTCACTTGGATAACACAAAATTATTAGGGGTAATACAGTTTTGATAGCTCGGTATTCCATGACTTTTTAACATTTTGTCCATTGGGGTATTATAATTTGTAGACTCAAGGTCATCTTACTTCCACAATTTGATACAATCCCTTCTAGTTTAGCCTTAGTGCACTATTTCCTAGAAACTGAGCATCGACTTTAGCTTTCTTAACAACTAAATCATCGATATGAAACTTTTGGGGATAAACCTTGCCATTGTAGTACCGAGCTACCTTTCTTTAGTATTTTACTATTTTTATCACAGCCAGCTCTCGCTGTCCTTCTAATAGATCCAACTTGAATCGCCTTAAATGTTCATTATATAATTAATTAAAATATCATACTCAAAAGCTTAGAGTTCTTATTTCAACCAATATGACGGCCTCAGCATCATAGGTGAGATTAAACGGAGTTTCGCTTATAGCCGTCTTCAGGGTCGTCATGAGGGCCCACAGAACTTGTGACAACTTGTTCACCCAACCTTTTTTGTGGTCCCTAAGTTTTTTCTTCAGTAGTTGTTTGATCAATTTGTTGATAGCCTTAACTTGTGCATTAGCCTTAGGATGTGCAGGAGTGAGGCAAAACATAAATCGATGTATAGTTCATTGCAAAAATTTCAAAAGTTGGCATTATCGAATTACTTTCTATTATCCGTTATTATTATTCTAAAAATACCGAAGTAGTAAATCAAATAATTTGTTACGAATGCCATAGTCTTCTTCTCAGTTATTGCAACTAAAGGCTCAGCTTCTATCCGCTTTGTGAAGTAGTCTATGATGACTCTGATGAGTTTTATCTAGGCTTATTCGGTGGGCAGTGGGCTAATCAAATCAAGCCCTCACTACACAAACGGCCAAAGGCTCGCCAAAGTGGTAGGCTTTTTTAGTAGCTGGCAAATTATAATATCGTGCAACTGACAATCTTGGCAACTTCTCGTCATTTTAACTGTGTCTTTGAGGAGTGTGGGCTAATAATATCCTTGCCTCAGAATTTTATAAGCTAAGGCTCGCCCACCTCTATGGTCATCACAAGAGCTCTTATAGACTTCTCGCAATACTAAGTCCATATCATCTTTTCTTAGACATCTCAAGTATAGCGAATCATAACTGCATCGATGAAGAATGTCATCCATTATAGCATACTAGGCCGCCTGATTCCTAATTTATGAACTTATTTCTCATTCTCTGATAGTTTCCTTTCATGTTCATATAGCTTCAAGGGAGTTATTCAAAAAGAATTATCTCACATAATGAGCAGCTGTTTCAGGTAGACATCCTCATCTATGCTTTTCTTGGCTAAGATGGCTATTGGTATGAGCCTGGGAGCCTTCTCATAGAATGTGGATGCCAATTTAAATAGTGCATCAGCTCGATTATTTTTTGTTCTGGAGATTTGTTTAGCCTTAAATTGGCGAAACATTTTCACTTGTTCATTAGTCAATGCAAGGTAGCATTGCATATTAGCTTTGGTTGTGCGAAATTGACTATTTACTTGTTATATCACAAGTTACAAATCCCCCTTTACTTTAATGTTATCAGCACTAAGTAAAAGAGTCATTCGTAAGCTAGCTAATAAGGCTTCATACTCGACTTTGTTATTAGAAACAAAAAACTTGAACCGGAGTGTGTCCATAATTTTTTTGTGCTCAAAACTTTCAAATATAACCCCTGCTCCAGAATCTTGAGCATTAAAGGCCTCGTCAATGAAGATTTTCCAAGGTTGGGTTTGGTCGGGCAATCGTACCTCTTTATCGCCAATGTCATGAGGTCTTCTGACTAGTAAAGACTCTAAGATAGTGTGTTCGATGATAAAATTAGTCAAAACTCTTCCTTTGATAGTCTTTTGTGACTTAAACTCTATGTTAAATTTACTTAATTCAACGCACTACTTCACTAACCTTCCTGAAAGTCCAGGTCAGTGCAAGATTTGTCTTAGAGGTTGGTTAATAAGGACAATAACTCCATGGGCTTAAAAATATGGACGAAGCTTTTTGACTGTGATTATCAAGGCTAGCGCTAGCTTTTTTGACTCTAAATACCTGGTGTCTGCATCAAAAAATAATTTACTTATGTAATAGATTGATTTTTGTACCTTATTTTCGTCTTTCTTTGTCAGGATGATGCTAACGGCGTGGTCACTAACAGTTACATACAGGTAAAGAATGTCTCCAGGCTTTGGGCTGGCTAATACGGGAATTATGGTAAGATACTGCTTTAATTTCTAGAAGTTAATCTTACATTTTGGCATCCATTCTGCCATTTTTTCCTTCTTAATAAATTAAAAAAATTTAAGGCATTTGTTCGTCACTCTAGAGATGAATCGATAAAGTGAATGACTTTTCTGACTAAACTCTTCGTCTTTTTTATTATAGAGGGTGACTTTAACTCCAGGATCGCATTTATCTTTTGGGGATTTACTTTTATACTGAGCTTACTAATAATTAATCCCATGAATTTTTTTTGAACTGACACTAAAAGCGTATTTTTCTAGGTTTAGCGTTATGCTGTATTTTCTTAAGAGAGCAAAAGTTTCCTCCAGATGCCTGATGTGGTCATGCCTTTCTTCCGACTTGGTTATCATGTCATATACATAAATTTCTATAGGTGAGCCTATAAGAGGCGTGAATATCCGATTAACCAAACGTTGGAAGATAACTCCAGCATTTTTCAAATTAAACGGCATTACTCAATAACAATATAACCCTTGCTCAGTGACAAATGAAGTCTTTTCCTCATCAAACTTAAGATTTTTGTACCTTAAGATTTGGTTGTATCCGGAGAAAGCATCCATGAAACTTAAGAGTTAATGTCCGACTGTAACGTCTACCAGCTGATCAATTCGAGACAGAGAAAAGCTGTCTTTTGGGTATGCTTTATTCAAGTCGGTAAAATTAACACACATTCTCTATTTCCCACTTGCCTTCCTCACCATGATCATATTAGCTATTCAGTCAGGATAACAAACTTTTCTAATGAGCCCTGTCTTCAAGAGTTTGTCGATCTCTTTGCAAATAGCTTGCCTTCTCTCCCAATTAAACATTCTTCTATTTTGTTTTATGGGTTTTATCGAGGACTGTATTTCTAACTTGTATGTAATGATTTCTAGGTTTATTTTGGGTATATCATCGTGGCTCTATGCAAATATATTTTTGTTCTGACGAAGGCATTCTTCCATCATCCGAGCCTTGTTATAGTTGAGATGAGCGTTGATTTGAATGGTCTTTTGGGGATTGGAATTATCCATAGTTATTTTCTTCAATTTTTTTGCAGACTTAATAATGAGATCGTCGTTGGACAGGGCTTTATTTTTCTCCTGTTGACTTGTCCCTCTTTGTCCTAAATTGTCGTTCTCGATTTTTTTATTTTTTTTATTTCAATTCCTCTTTAAAATACAATGGATGGGCTTGGAGAAGGTTGCAAAATATGACCATACTTTCCTCTGGCTTTCTCATACTATGCCAACTTCATTACCGACCCAAAACTTCAATTTTAGATAATGCATACTTTTCACTGCTTTGGTAGCTCGGAGAAACGGTCGATCTAGTATTATAAAATATGGCATCAGCAGATTTACTACTTAGAATTTGATCATGGTAGTTCTATGGTAGGGCTTGTCTTCTATGGTTACTGGCAAAGATACTATACCCAGGGGCATAACACAGAATTCCCCAAAATCATGTAAGGCAGATTTCGGATCCCCTAGCCTCACGTCTTCAATGCTCAATGCATCAAGGGTGTCTTTAAAGATGATATCAGTCAAACTTCCTATGTCAATGAGGATTCTGTTGACTTCTTTTTTACTTACCCTCATTGTAACTACTAAGGCATCATCATGGGAGTAATGCATGCTTATCTTATCTATGTCGGTAAATATTATTGGTAGCGATACGACCCTTAGTTTTTTCGCCTCTCGAGCGTTTATGATTTAAAAATTATTATTAGGATTCGTAGTGAGTATCTAGAATAATTTTTCTTAGATTGATTTAAATTTTTCGCCAGGGTAGACCCATCTGATATCACTATAGTCTAGTACTTCTTGACTTAATTGGGCTCTTTGACCTTGGGATCAGCTAATAGTTGATTCAAGTATCGATTTTTTGCTAAGAGATCAATATGTTCCTTTAAATAAAAATAATTATTGGTGCTATACCTATAACATTCATGATAATTGTAAAATTAATCGTCGAAAATGTTAGCCTTCTCAGACTTGATCGGGGTCAGCTTTATCACATAGAGCTGGTTGTCTTTTGTATAGGGTAGAGCTTGTAAGAGGAGAACTTCAACTGAATGAAACTCTTTTCGTCCACATAAGCCACTTAATGCCATTCTCTATCTGAGGTGGGTTTCTTAACTATGTCTTATTGCCTAGATTATCAAAAATACCTATCGCCTTTATACTTCCAACCAGTATGTTTATGTTTTCTCAAATCTCCTTTCAGGAAAAGTGCTCTATCATTTCGCTCGGGATGATTCACCTTTTCCTTTTACTTCCTTAGGAATACTTGGTTCTATATATCTATTTTTTCAAGTAGTTTTTTTTTTCAGGCGGCCTCGTATGTGGTAACTGATCGCTTGTTAATAATATACCATCCCCTCTTTACTCGAAGCCTTTTCTTTAATACTTCTAATGCGAATATGTGGTAAAAATTCCCCAATTATATTACCTCCTCGTGATATTTTAATACAAAATTTGGGAGGCTCTCAATAGGACCCTGTCGTAACAAAAGAAGAGCTTTTACGCTATGTATGGTCTCAACAGCACCTCGAAACTCTTCCACAAAGCTTTAGCTTAACTGTTAAAAACTTCTAATAATGCCTTTTAGGAGGCTTTTGAACCATACCCTGGGTTATCCTTCTAACGTCAACGAGAACAATTGACACATATGGGGCTCGCTTAGTCTTTAAATACACATTATTTTCCTGAAGGTGCCCAGATGCAAAGTGGAGTTTGTCTTTCTTGTATAGGGCGTGATCTGTGGCATCTTAAATTTTTTGGGGACAGTTAACTCCAATATATTCTTGGTGAAAGGGGAGTCACTGTATTTCTCCTCCTTAGAATTTTTGCCCGTGTTCTTCAGTAAACTCGCCTTTGTTGCCTCAATCCTAACTTTTTTCAGTATCTTCCTGACATAAGTTTTTATAATCTTCGAATCAACAGGATAGGCACTGTAATCTCGGGACCTAATCTCGTCGAGTTGTGAATGCAAGTTCACTGTGGTATGTCTTAATTTGATGGTGATTCTTGGGTCTATTTTAAGGCTACATGGAGTAGCGAACATTATTGATTCATTGCCACCATCCATTCTCGTTTCGTCGTAGGCATTAGCCTTATCCTTCTCTTTCTGCAGATTGGTGAAATGAGTATTCTTGATAGCAGCTCTTCTGATTGGGTACTTGACTTTTCGGCTCCTTTTCTCTTGAGGATAGTCGGTCCTCACTTCTGAGGCTTTTGGTACAATTTGGTGTCTTCCTTCATATTTTTGCCGCCAAACTAACGCTCTCAACCTCTCAGTTTCCTTTTTCAGCTGTTGATTTTTGCGTTTCAGTTCAAGAATCTTCTAGTGATCAGTCTCCCTTGCATTTCTATGCTCCATTGGCCCCTCTTTTATCTGCCATGACTTACACTCTTTGGTTCTAATAGTCGCTCGATTGATTGAACCTTTAGCATGGTGATCCTGTATCTCGTTCTCATCAAACGATTTTACAGCAGTCCCCTTTTCATCAATATTTAGAGGACCCTCAGTTTTTTCTTTCTACACTTTCTTAGAAAGACGGCTATGATTATTCTTCGTCATGTTTGTACGAAATACTTTTCAAGTTCCTTATTCAAGCTTTTAGCTCATTTTTCCACAAACTGCGCCAATTGTTGATGCCTAAATTTTGAAAAACTTAGCACACCACATAAATTTTATTATTGCTGTTAACATAAGAATCGTATAAAGCAATACCTAACTTCAGGATTATTAACTCCAGAAGCTACCTAAAATTAAAGGAAAAATGAGCTAAGAGTAAAGCTGAATTATCGATAAATAAACTTCGACACTGAAGCCAATGTATTATCAAATATTAGGTAAAAGAGAGAATGGAACTGGAGTGTTTTTAGTCATTTACTGACTCAGGATAGTGGGTTCGGGAATATCTTTTGTGAGGGCTAGCCGACACTAGTGAAATTTTGTTTTTCTCTCTAAAGGCTCGAACAAGAGAAGAATCCCCTTTTCATGTAGCGATTTCGACATTTATAGGCGTTCGTACATGTCAGTATCGGAGAACGGGAGCTTGATTAGACAGAATATAGCATGATCATCTGACAGGTCTTTTCACTACTTTCTTATGTTAGACTACAGTGGTGCAATAAATGCCTGCGATTTGTAGGACAAAATATTCCTTAATGTGATAAGACGTTCAAATATTTCTTATGGCAGTACGCCCACTCCTCCTATTTGATTATCTCGTATTTGGAATATTAAGATTATATTGCCTCGATAATTAGGATAATAATCAAAAAATCAAAATAATCGAGGCGGTAGGATCGGATCGGGTCGATCATGTAACAGAAATTAGGGACAAGAAATAATTAGTCAATACAAATATCAATATAAATTAATAAATTATTTTAATTTAATTTCAAAATCTAAAATTGTAAATTTAAACTGATTTATATCATTTTATACTATTTACATTAATTATTATTTATAACATGCTATTATATTAAATTATATTATTTAAAATTTAAATCATAATATTTAAATTAATTTAAAATTTTATCTTAAATCATTTCAAATCGCAAGCATCCCGTCCCACGATAAACCAATATGACCTTCAGTGTATGCATGAGACTAGACACGTGTATTAGTAATAAGGGAAAGGATTCACGTGTACTGTAGAATAATTGACATTTATTTGAGCGAGAAAAAAGAAGCGCATTTACATATAACCAATATTTAATTATTAAAATTTATGTAAAAGTCGCAGAACAGGTTAAGTTATCCTTCCATTATGACAAGAAATCTATCGCTTTTCCCTGTAATTAATAAATAAAAATTTGGTAAAGTTTTGTTAAAGTCCCTGATGATTTGGTAATTTTTACTTTAGTCAATGTTCTGTAAATCATTAACTGTACCCCCTACCATAGAGAATCAAGAGAAAAATTTTAGTATGGTCGGTAAATCATCACTATGTTCCGAAATGTAATATATAAAAAGCAAGAACGGTGTAGGTACTGATTTTAAATATTGTTCAAAATCGAATAAAAATGTAAAGTATTCATGAACTAACTTCCATTTATAATTTTTTGTCATTTTCTCGTATTTTCTTACTTTCCAAACAAGTCATAATAATAAATTAATAAAGATAATTTCAATATCTATAGTAGGCAATTACTTGTTTTATTTTCATTTTTTTATTTTTATTTTAGTTTTTTTATCAGCTGAACTTCAAATATATAATAAATACTCACCATTAAAAAAAATATGAGATTTATTTATTAAAACTTGTATCACATACAAAAGACAAAATTAAAAAATATAGAAAATAATACATAACGATAGTTATTTAAGAATTTTATTAGGAAGCAAAAGTAAGAGTACATAAAAATTATTTTGATTTTTGAAAAAATAAAATAATAAAATTTAAAAAATAAAAAAATGTTGGAATAAATTCTTTCATAGAAAATTAGCTTTATTAAAAAGGTTATTTTTATAAAAAAAGAAAAAAAGATTTTAATTGTTTTACAAATATTTAAACACCCAATGAAAAAATTATAAAAGAAAAGAACAAAAACAATAAAATTTTAATGTTGAATATTAAAACGTATGGAAATGAAAGTTGAGATATGAAGAACAAAAAGTATTAAAATGAAATAAATTGGAAAAGTATGATATAAACTGTAAAAACATTAGTATTTAATAAGAGATTTGTGGTAAATCTGTAAATAAGTTTAACTATGGGCACATCATTCTGGTAATACACATAGTTTTCCTGAATTAGGCCGGGCTACAGCCCCACAATGTAGCCCCGCCCCTGTATAAAATCCATTGTTTTACAATTTTATTATTATTATTATTATTATTATTATTATTAATGTTAAAAGTTCTTATCATTTAAGCAAAATTCCATTGACCCTGAAAACTCTGTTGACTTTCACCTACATTATAAACCGTACCCTTTGCTCTTTCCATTGCCCTGCAAACTATATAGATTTATTTCTAGCAAAATCAAGCATGAGTGCTACAGAACGCGATGCAGGCGTTGATTCTTCAAGCTCCAAAAAGAAGATAAAGAGCATGAAGAAAAGGGGAGCTTATTGCTTGTGCTTCTCAAATATAGAGGTTGATAATGCAGAAGCAGATAAAGCAAAAGCACTTGCTTTTCTGGAGAATAATAAGAATAGATCCTGTTTGGTGATGTGCTGCTCCAATCTTGGGGTGGGCTCCAAAAAGAAATGTAATGAATCAAAGAAGTGAAGCTCACAGGATTGTGATATGGTTTTGTGGAAGTGATTTTGATTGTTTACATGTTTAAGATTTATTTTTATTTTGTTTCAACCGTATATTGTGTTGGATGTATAAATGACTTTGTTTTGATAATAAAAATTAAAATAGTATTATTATGTGAATAATTTATTTATTTATTTATTTATTTTATTTTAGTTGAATGATAAATAATTTTGTAAGTCACACAATCTTTATTTTAAAAAATATGACATAAATATAATATAAACTCTATCCAATTTAACTCCAAATATTATTTATTATTCCAAATATTATATGTCACATGATGACATTATACGATTATATTTTATGGCCAATTGTAAGCTCAAAGCTGCAAAATAGTTCATACTCTTGACTCTTATGTAAAATAAAGAAGAAGAAAAAGATAGAGCTCTGAGTCTTTATAAAAATTATTTATTTTCCTCTTCTTAAATCAAAACTCAAAACTCACCAATCAACCTCATTTTTTACATTGTTACTCTTGTAAATTTGATTTTATCTGTATTTTTAAAATATTACATTAAACACAAATGGTGAGTGAGTTTGTTTTACAATGGCATTTCTTAAAGAAAATTGGAAATGGAATTCAAGGCTATTGATGGAATTTCGGTTCCACTTTCTATTGGGCCTGTCTAAAAAGTATATATTGGCTTTTATGTAACTCAAAAAAAGTTACAAATGGTGTTATATATGTGTAAGGGAGGTGCTAATAACACCCATATATCATTCTGATAAACCCCCATTTGCTTTTGAGAAGTACCTCATTAAGAATACTGATAAATTATTATATTTCTAATGGGTTAATTTTGAACTTAAGCTTTGACAAGAGGGGCGCTAAATAACACGTCTCTAACACAAACTATATAATGCATGGATTAATATTGGGTGTACTCAGTTTCAGTCATTGGATGTTCTATTAATGGCCAATTTACTCTGGGCTGGAGAGGCCCAGTAAAGCAGGTGGACCCCAGCGGCGTCTTCTTACGACCTTTTACAGCGTAACCCTATAAAACGTCTCGTTCTAACCCCCCTCCCAATATAGCAATCTGAAACCAGCCCTAGGGTTAGGGTTTTCCTCTCAAATACGTTCGCAATTTATCCATGGATACTACCAAGAAACGGAAGCTAGACGAAAACGGTGTTGCGCTGGCCGACCCTGACTCTCCCAAAACCTTAGCCCCGCAAGACGCCCGCAAAATTCTCGAACGCTTAACCAGTGATCAACTTCTCGACCTCCTTGCCTCCGCTATCGCCCGCCACGATGACGTACTTGACGCTGTCCGATCCATAGCGGATACCGACCCTACACAGCGGAAACTCTTCATCCGTGGCCTTGGTTGGGACACCACCACCGAGAGCCTGCGTGGAATCTTCTCTACTTATGGCGAACTTGAAGAAGCCGTTGTCATTCTCGATAAAGCCACGGGAAAATCAAAAGGCTATGGCTTCATAACGTTTAAACACATCGATGGTGCGATGTTGGCTCTAAAAGAGCCGAGTAAGAAAATCGACGGGCGCGTGACGGTGACGAATCTGGCGGTTGCGGGAAATTCGGGGAATAGTACTAACAACCCGGTGGATGTATCATTGAGGAAGATATTTGTCGGGAATGTACCCAACGACATTTCCGCTGATAAATTGCTAGCCCATTTCGCTTGTTATGGAGAAATTGAAGAGGGTCCTTTGGGTTTTGACAAGCAGACGGGAAAGCCGAAGGGTTTCGCTTTGTTTGTCTATAAGACAGCGGATGGCGCTCAAGCAGCACTTGTGGATCCGATTAAGACTGTGGATGGAAAGCAGCTGAATTGTAGACTAGCTGATAACAAAAAGGGGAAGCCTATCGGGCCTGATGGGATTCAATCGGGTGGGCCTGGTAATGTTAATCATGGTGATGGAATGGGCATGGTTCCACCATCTGCCGGAGGATCATATGGAGGACCGGGGTACCCGTTTGCTGGCCCTCCATCACTGAGTCATCATTTCAACTCCTCTATGGGTGGGACAGGTCAGGTACCGTCTTCTTTGGGTGGTGTTGGTTCTGGTGGTTACGGTGCTGGGCTGGGTGGACCATACGGTGGCTATGGAGGGCCAGGATCAGCAGGTTACGGTGGCCTGAGTGCTGCCGCTGCTGGTGGTGGAGCAGGCGGTGGATTAGGTGGTGTGGGTTCTGCTGGTGGATTGGGTGGTGGGTCTTCCCTTTATAGGTTGCCGCCAAGTTCGGTTGGAGTGCCTTCTGGTGGATATCCTGATAGTGGGCACTATGGCATGTCTACTTCCTCGGCATATCCTAGTCAGCATCTTCAGGCAACAGGAACGTCTCCTGTGCCTAGGGTTCCTCCGGGGGGATTGTATCCGAATATACCACCTTATTATTGAGGTAGTCTTCCTTCATTAGACGTTTTCTGATTGACTCATTTGTTTCTTCTCATGCCTCCTTTTTGAAGCTTTTATTATTAGAAGAGTTTGTTGAAGTATTTGGGCTTTTTATTGGTGCTGTTGCTTGTTTTTGTTGGTAGATTTCTTCTTACAACTGCTCGTGGTTGTTACTTGTTATGTCTGACTATGCATTTTTTTTTGTGTGTGTGTCTGTTTTTGTTGCTTTGCTTTTTCCAGGTGTACCATCATTTGGGGTCGGGGCATGTTCCAACTGCATATCATTTTCTATGCATTCTTCATTACCCCTCACTGTTCTTGCTTGGTTGCTTTGTATTCTTGAAATTAGATGGAACAAAAATAGAACATTGCATGCATTGATGGAAAATATCATTTCTGTTTATTGATTCTCTATTTTTTACTTGATTGTTGCCATCATCTGAAAATGAGCTACGTGCTGCAAACTTGCATCTTTTTGTTGATGAAGTTGCAGAAGTTCTTGGGTTGCACTTGTAAAAGTAAATTGGTTACGGTTCTATGGATTAGAAACTTTGTATGTAAAGGTTCATAAATTTGATTGATCTGTTTTTGTTAAATCGAAACTTAACAGAGAGCACAAAGGTTATCAGGAAAGGAAATATTTAATTCTGTTTTTCTGTGTTTGATCTTCTTATCTTACAATATCTCTGACTGTTGAAAGATTTTCCTTTTATTGTGTTTTATGTTTATTCTGTGAACAGCATGTTTTGGAGTATTCTTGATTTCTAGACTAACTGTGGCCTCTTGTTTTATTGTAAACTTATTATCGCATGAGGCACATGTTTGGTCACATCATTCTGCATTGCTTTCAGTTGAATTATTTCCTGAAACAGCACTTACAAATAACTTAAAATAGTGAAGTTAATTTGTGAGGTTTGAAGGGTTGAGGTTTGCAAATAAGTTTATGTGGAATTGTAGAGGAAAAGGAATAGTGTAGTTTTCATAAGTTTAATTTCTGTTCCACATTTTGCATTGAAATGTACTCATTCACTGTCTTTAATGTGATTTTTGCGTTCTTCTTGCTAATATGAACTTTAAACTCTGCCTTTCATGTAAATGTAATACTCAATTTATGTTACAATGCCCACTAACTTCTGTTGTGAAGTTTATACATTTAAAGAGGTGTTGGGAATCTAGGGAAACCTGATGGTTTGCAACCTGAGCCTGGATAATTTATTTTTGTAGTTTCTGGCTTTTATCATGGATATCAAGATTAGACTTGAATGCGTATATCATTGGTAACATTGTTAATAATATAAACTTTAAGCCATAAATTTATGACTTGTGTCTCTGTATAATGTAATATAAGTCCCAAACCCAAACTACACTATTGCAGTTTTTGTAAATCAAATCAGTTTTATTTGGAACAAGTTTATCATGATCTATTGAAGCTGCATTGCCTTTGTGACATAATCTCTTGCAGTGCCCTTTCGCGTCTTTGGTGTAAAGGTATTGCCGTTTGCTTTGTTTACTTGGTAGTTTCCTTTTGTTTTCATGTACACTCAATTTAGTCTATCAGAGAAGTTTCAATATTTGTTTTTCTTTGTTCGTTTGGCTATTTACTTTAATTTTGTATGAACTTTGTTTTGTTGATGACGTGGAATGATGAATTGAGTTGTGAATGGGTGTTTGGTTCAGGTGTATGACAGCTTGTTGGCGCAGATGCTTTTTGTGGTTCTGGTGATTACGTAATGCAGACTATATGAATGTATTAGCTTTGCTTTTACGGCCACTTCTCCGATTGATATCTTGATCTGCACCTTTAAGATGTGGTTATTCTTGAGTTATGGTTGTCCAAATGACTTGAGTTAGACTAGTCTTTGTACTTATGTCGGAGCCTATTTGCTATTTGCTTTTTCAAGTACTAGTATAGATTTTATAAGTATTGAGATC
Organism: Trichilia hirta; assembly: GCA_035221805.1. Classification (NCBI taxonomy): domain Eukaryota; kingdom Viridiplantae; phylum Streptophyta; class Magnoliopsida; order Sapindales; family Meliaceae; genus Trichilia; species Trichilia hirta. The sequence goes on along the minus strand of JAWDEX010000008.1, from coordinate 3,157,472 downwards.
ATAAATTATTGTGTATCATGCAACTGTGCATGGTTGTTTTTTAGTTTTATTTGCTAGAATTTCTACATAGTGATTGTGCCTTCTTGCCTCTTAACTACTACATTGAGCTTCCTCAACTGGTTTTAAGAGTGACTTCATATTATATTTGCATGTACAAACGTTTTTATAAGGCATGTTATGTGATATATATAAAACTTAGTGAATCGCTACTCCAGTGACATGGTTTATTTCAATTTTCTTGACAGTTAATGTTGTACTTGTTTGGTTGTGCCTGAGATTCCTACTACTATTCTTGAATAGGAATCTCGTCATAACATTGAGCTCCCTCATCAGTCCTTGCTTTAACCTCAAGTTTGAACATTGCTGGCTATGGTGTATGACAAAACATTTTTGGTTATGCTATTTGGCACTTTTCTTCATTGCATCCAAAGACCTCTTTAGATATTTAGTGTTATTATGGTGGTTTGACATTTTCTGCTGAAGGTAATTAATTATACATGTAATAACAACCAATAGGTTTATGGCCAGTTAACTCCCTTGGGTTTGTGCCTTTTAGGTGCTTTTGGTAGGACCTTTTGTTCTCCAATAATTTGGTTTTTTCAGTTGTTGTCTTTTTCCATTTATGTGGATTAATCTTTGTGGTTGGTTGTATTCTGGTTATAAATTTTATAGCCAGAGCGGCATAGTTTTGTGTGTCACTGATTGACTCAAAGTTGGGCATGCAACTGATGCTGATGATGATTGGCAGAAAATGTGTATTTTGCTAAGTCATGTTTGTTCCTGCCTTGTAAGGATATGCTTGTGGCATTATTTTGTGCTTGTGTTCACTCTTTTAAGACTGGATGAATTGCCACTTTAAATTGGCAGTGTGAGGCAATTGATTTCATTTTCTTCATCTACAGCTTTGCTGTATTTTCTGTATTTCTTATAACCAATTTTTTTTTGGTAGGAGGATGGTTTGTTAATTTCAACTTGTGTAAATTATATGTGCTAATATTTGTGGACCATGTCTTGTATTGTGAAATTGAATTCTCATGTGATGTACTGCACGAGACTGGTTGAAAGGGCTTGTAATTCCTGTTGAGCATCTTCTGGTGACATTAAGGATTTTAACCTTCTGTCTCCTAGCTTTATATCCAATGCTTGTCTTTGGTGTACAGTTTTCTGCCTGATTGTGGTAACTAGATCAATGTGCTTGGGGTTATTATGGTGTGGTGGCTTTTAAGCCATGGTTGCATTGGATGAAAGTTCTAAATATCAAATATTAATGTAAAAACAAACACGTTTGAAGTTGTTTTTGACAAATATCTGCTAAATGTTTATGTAATTAAACAAATACCTTTTTGATTTTCCTTTTAAAGTACAGTAGGATCACCTCAATACCAAACAGATCCTCAATCTATTTTCCAAGTTGCTTCCCCTAATTTTCTGGATAATTGGATTCTTTATATTTTTTACAAAGGTGTTATGATGCCAATGCAAAATGAAATCCTGGTTGTTCCTGTTCAGTTTCCTGTGGATATTTCGTGCGATGCAAGTTATGATGAAATTGATTTGGCGTTTGATTCCAATCTCTCTGGGATAACGTAATTTTCATTCCATGAAGATAATAATTGTTATCTGAAAATAAACAGACTAATATTCTTTGGAAGTTCAATTTTTTTAAAGTAACCTGTAAAACAGAATTATTTGATTGCTTGAAAGTGTTGCTATAAATGCTCATCTATTTACATACTCATTTCTGGTCGGTAAATCTTCTTCCATGTCGTTGCCCTGTGACGTGTTAAGAGCTGTAAAGCTGGTACAAGTCTGGTTCTTAAAGAAGTTAGCGTACTTGTTCTATCCCTAACTCTCGTGGACTTTTGTTCTATTTTTTCTATTGTTTTTGGGCTTAAAATTCCTTGCCGAGATGCTGGTGCTGAATGCTGAATACCCAACCCCAACTGTTGCTTATGGGCCACTTGCATCTTGATGAACGAAGGGTTACTGTCGGATGCCCGCCCTATGCTGCTGGATCCTTGTTGGAGGTTACCATTTAAGACGAAGAGCTGCTATTACCATCAACAAGATAACGACGTACTTTTGAATTGTTTTGTAATCTTTTGACAGTTACCCATTAGTGAATTAGTGTATTCACCAACGTAATTCATTTAATTTGTTAAAATGATATGTAGATTTACAAATAAAGTGGGTTAGTGACGTAACTTTTGCATTCTGCAAGAAGAATATGCAACTGAATACAGTTGCATATTTTGAGATTTTAGAAGAATGGGTAGAAAAGCTACGGTTTTTTGAAATTAAGAGATGGGATTGCTTGGGGAAATAGATGGTCCGGAAACTTAATGGTTTATATTCAATAACCTCGATGAATCCACTTCAGGAAAATTTAATGCTGTCTGGGTTTTAACAGTAAATGTCGCCGAGCGTTTTTGTCATTATTAATTTCTGAATAAAATAGTAGTGTAAGAGTGAGAACAAGGTGAAGCTTAACTTCCGAATGCATTTCCCGACCTTCATGACTCACAAGTCCTAGTAACGTTCCTAGTAGCGTCAATATCCTGTTGTGTCTTCTCCATGCTAAGCTTACAGATGCTCCAAACTATGCTACCGTGTGTGACCGTTGAATAATAGGGGCAGGTCAAGCATAGCGAAAAGATTGATTATTCGTAATCGATCAAAAGTATGTCATTGCCTTGGAAGTGCTTCTGAAAGTTTAAACTACCATTATGCATAACTGACCGTATGTCCAGTGGAAGCTCATTCATCTAGATTGAGGCTTTAGAGAATAAAGACGCCAATGGTGGACAACGGTGTTGCAGCTTTGATTTTACATGCGTGAATTTAAACAAGGTTCTAGGGTAACAAAGAGAATGAACCTTATCGATAATTTGTACCCTATCGTCGATGCATGGCAGTCTTTGACGGAGGATATTGAAGACAGATAGGGAGTTAGATTCCAGAATAATTGGTGGCAACCTTGACTGGTTGCTAATTTAATTCCTCCCAGAACTGTCGCTACTTCTGTCACTTTTACTTTCTGGTGCTTCTTATCTTGGAGGTTGCTGCTGTTAGAACTTTTTCTTCTAAATCCCTGATAAGGAACCCGACACCAGCAATTTGCTCATCAGTTATAACGACTGCATCTGTGTTATCCTTAAAGAAAGCAGTTCTTTTTATTGTCTTGGAATGGTTTTGTGGTTATTTCAAACCCTTTTTAATCGTCTTGTGGTAAGAGCATCGAAAGGGAATCATTATTTGAAAGAACAAATATTAATATAGAAATAATGATCCTCCATTCGGCTTTCACTCTAGGAAGGGTCACATTCAAAATTATAATACCTCAATTCTAAAATAATCTGTGATTGGTGAAACCTTATGGTTTGGTTGATTTCTTCCTCCTCACATTTTTCTACTTTGAATTTAAATTAAGAATATTTCATTATAAAATTAGAATGTTTGATATGATCAACTAAAAGCATATTTGGGATTGAGATGAAATTTAATAATATTAAATCTTAATTAAAAGTATTTCATTATAACATTGCTTTCAAGGTTATTAGAAACTAATAATACAAGCCATAGGTACCCTAAATAGTGTAAAGAATTTTGTACACAAATAATTCTATTTGTACCAATCACGCTTAATCCAAGAAATTTTGTCAAGCTGGAGCAACGTTGTGACAGCGTGTTTTATATGATATATTACCTCTTCGATAAATTGTCCGAGTTAATGATTAATAATTCCAAAGATATTTTATTTTATTTTGATTGAAAGAATCAACACCATACTTGTTTTCCCGAAATTATGAGTAATTCTGAAGTTAATAAATAATTAACAGAGATTTGGACGATCACAATTTATCAAACGATAAATAATATTACAAATGTTTAAAATATGAATATTCTCGAGATGCATACAATTTGAATTAATGAATACAAATGAATTTCTCATATTCTTAATACGATTAGAATAAGTACCAAGTACACTAGAGATTTATCTATCGACTTCACTAAATATTCTTCTGGACAGTTTACAAATATTTGAAGGTCAAACAAGATCCATGGATTTTACAAGTGGTCTGCCTCAGAAGGAGTCAAAAGATTTTTCCAATCGCCCAAAATATCTATCCTGAAGAAGAACTCTTTTCAAGCCCAGGAACACTCTATTTTCCAAATTTATTAACATCGAAATTTTTTAGGTTATCCAAGCTACATAACTTTGAAATTTCTTCAATAATTCCTTGGGACTCTTCTTCCTCAGAGAAAGGAAATTCCACAAAATTCGCCAATCTTTTAATATAAGAAGTGTAATCCTCTTTCCGATCTTCTTCATATTTCAAAAAAAGTATCTTGTGTGGTTCTTCTATGCTGGCTTTCCAATATCCCAATAAGTGTTCCCCAATGGGGCCAAAGATACCTGACTCCGCGACAGTACATCTCAGAATCCATAGTTTGCCTGTTAGATGGAGGATGGAAATAACACGTTGAGGTGGCTTTCTACAAATGTAACAATGCGTCAATTATAATTAAGAATGGATTTTGGAAAGGAAGCATACGAAGAATGCACCAAAGCAATCCTTGGTGTAGGGCAAATCGTCAAGATTTGGAGAAGGATTTTTCACATAAATTTCAATGTCAAGGAAACGCAAGAGCTCGTGCGAAAAGTTAGTGAGCAAAGAGTCCTGATGTAAAGAATAGCAAGAATGGTTGACAACGGTGAATGTGAGGGCCTTTAGCCAAGTTTTTCCTGATTTCGGATAACTGGCCAATATGATATCCCTACAGTATGCTTGGAAGTTAACTCTTCTGAAAGGAGAAGATTCCAGGAAAAAAGATAGCTGACCTCCAAAACCCTTGGTATTGATAGAAATAATTACCGGTCCAGTATTTAATTAACTATATTTTAATAATATGATCTTCTTCTTCTTCTTCTTCTTGTTGCAGCGCCACCACACCCTAACTTAAGTTTTGTTTGTGGGTTTTTATTTGAAATTGACGACAAATTGGGAACTGTAAAATATTTGTTACAGAGAAAGATATCTGTAAAATATTTGCAATTTGTTATGTTTCTTGTTGATGCATTTCTATTAGTGTATAATTGTTATAGAGATGTCAACAATTCACTTACCAAAATAAATTCATCATCATTCGAGAGAGGTTAGTGAATATAATTAAGAAACAACCGATAATATGTGAAATGTCATTAACTAGTTGAATCTTAATAATCAAACATAATTATTGATTTAATAAAGTCAAGTTTCTAGGGTTTTAATTGCTTTGAATTCATTCCTTTGGTGAAGTAATATAGGTTTTTTCACAAGTGCACGAACCGTTCGAGTAAATATAGTAATAAATTACAAGTATCGTCCCTTAGAAATTAATATGCCCTAATTATCAAAGTGTATTAATTTTTAATTTAATTTAAAAATTAGATTGACGAAATTTATGTAGTTTTTCTGAAGAGTTGAATTCAAATTAATTAGGCACTTAGAAACTCAACTTTGTTAAATCTGTTATATCTAACTATTATAATTCAATTAATTAATGTGTTTCATGTATTACTGATTAATTCTTAATCATAATCATTAACCTTTCTTGAGTGATAATAAATTTATTTCAATAAATAAATTGCCTATATCTCTGTGATAGTCACGCATTCCATTAAAGATGAAATATTCAAAATTATACATATTTTATAGATATTTCTATCCCATTACAATATGTAGTATTTTTCACCATAATATATTTGATAATAACTTTTTAATCTCATATCAAATACCAAAATCATGTGATAAACGGCCAATAGAATATAAGCATTAAGTATAGATGACAACACATATTACATAAAAGAGGAATAACATTAATCAATTGAAATTATAAGCAAATATGATTCAAATATATTGAGTTCCAAAATAAACAAACTAAAGAGTATCATTAATTCTAAATAAAACAAACATCGTTCTTTGGATAATACATGGTAAAATTAAGTTCAAAAGAAACACTCAACAGTTTTGTCAATTGCGTTTGTTGCCATCATTTTACATAATCTTTTCTTTAATACTAAATTCTTGGAATTCTTTACTTTTTTTTTTATTAATTTTTGGAGAGATTCTTTGTGATAGCTGGTTATCCTAAAAAAGAACCCAAAAAGTTGTAACAAAGCAAGAGGGGCATTGATAGAATATCATCTATAGAACGGCAGACCTAGGCGCCCGGGTACACATGGGCATGGCCATCGTCCTCCCTTTTTTAGCTAAAGCTTCACCAATAATCACTCAAAACAAAACAATGTCCTCTACAGATCTTCGATTTCCAAACTATAAAATTATTTAGATTCTAGACATCTAGAGATTTTCATCCATATATATCTCGCTATCTACATTGCCCTAAGTTGGTATATTTTATTCATTCGTTTTGATTGATTTACACTGTCATCCCAAGTGCTACGATGCTTGAAGCTCTAACATCCTTCCAATTTCAGTTTCTTTTTATTCCTGGGATACTCTTACTAATTGATTTTTGTCCTTAAATTTCATTTCTGTTTTCAAGTGCTAATTTTCTTCAGGCTACAAAAAGAAACAAAAATGGATTAAAAACTCATGACTTTTGCGAAGAACGCAATTAAGTATCAAGTGCAAGGTATTTCATTATGCATATAATAACTCCTCATTATTTTTGCTTACCTGACACAAAATAAAACTTCGATAGAATCTAAGGAGAAGATGACGGAGAAAGAAAAAGACGATAAGGAAAGAGAGAAAAAAGTAAAAAAAAATATATATTTTAAATGTCAGCCCTTCTTTTATTTGGTATTTGTTATTTTTTTAATTTTTAGTTTTTATCTTTTTTTATTATATATTGACCCTTAAAAAGGCAATTTTAACGTTAAAATAAACTGATGAATGGAAGTAACAGAATAATTTTGAAAAATTTAGGATTAAATGAGAAAATAGACGAAACAAAAAGGAGGTTCAGGAAATTTTTTCCTTCATCTGGTGCTTGACCATGTTGATTTAATAGCTATGTATTAAACATCTATAAATATTGGTTTATTGTCTATAGTTTTATAATTAACATATTAAAATTAGTAAATTTATTTACATTTATAAAGTTATATAATTGATGTAATTTATTCACAAGCTATCATATTAAATTTGATAATAACCCTTTTTGTTGTTACGAAATTAAATTTGACACTCGGCTTCATGTTATATATATATATATATATAGCTACTTCTTCGTATCAAAGTCAGCAAATTACATATGGACTCTTGATAACGTCTTGAATCAGAGAAACAAACATGAACAAGCATCTTAACGTAGAAAACAAATCCATTAATCTTGATGCATGATTAACGTAAACAAAGATTATAGCTTGAATAACAATATCCTTTGGACCTCTTATACTTTCTCAAAATTTAAACCAGATCCTTCTAGTTTTTCAAGTAGTAACTTCTCCAAACGTTCAGACATTGAAGGAGTCAAATGATTCTTCCAGTCTCCAACTTCACCTTTCCAGAAGAAAGAATCATTTCTAGCCCCATCAAGATATTGACCGGTCTTGTTCACAACCAACTCCTTCATATTATTAAAACTACATATTTTGGATATTTTCTCAATCACCCCTTTCGTCTCTTCTTCTTTAGAGAAAGGGCATCCTAAAAATTTGGCCACTCTCTTAATAGAACTCATGTTACTCCTTTTCAAATCTTCATATTTCAAGAATAATATTTTGTTTGGTTGTTGTATACTTGCCTTCCAAAACCCCAACATATGTTCCCAAATTGGACCATAGATATGGATGCCATTACAAACCATATCGAAAGCTTCATCCAGCGAAAAAGTTTGGTCCTCAGGTTCATAGTAGAAGTACCAGTGAGAAATGAATTGGTCCAAAGGATTCCGGCACATATAAATAACGCGACAATCAGAATTTAAAATGGAATCGGGTAGTGAGGCATATGGAGTGTGCGTTGCGAATATCCTTGGTGAAGGAATGTTTTCAAGAGAAGGAGATTGATTTTTGTAATACAGGTCAAGCTCGAGGAAAGGTACTAGCTGATGAGGGGTTGAAGTGATCAAGGGAAAATTTTCTAATGAGTAACGAGAGCGGTTAACGATGGTATAAACGATGGCTTTTAACCAAGTGGTACCTGATTTTGGGAAAGTGATTAGTATTATATCATCATCTCGTGCTTGGAAGTGCTTTTGAAAGGAGAAAATGCCCGGAAAGAACTTAGATGGACACCAAAAATCTTGGTATTTATGGAGATAAGGTTCATCCCAGCTTTTCACTCTTGGAAGAGTCGAGAGTAGTTCTCGATTCTTCTTGGTAATTATCTCTTCATCTTCCTCAAATGAAGGGTTGGACAATTCTCTTTGTTTCTCCATGGACAAATTGAAGGGAATTTAATGGTGGTATACTTGGAGACAAGATAGAAAGGCTAAAGGCTATTGTTAGACTACACAGAGAAGTTGAATATTTTGTAGGGCCTTTGCCGCAACCGGTTCTCCCACCTCGAGCGCCTTACCTACATGATGAAATAATAGCACACTTGACAATTCTGAAATTTTTAACTAGAAAAATTTGACCAACCTAGGTACTAGCATGCATCACATGGCTAGCTTGAAGTTAATTATATTGCTTAATTTTTCTTTTTCGATTCCGTGAGTAAAAAATTGCTTAAATTGCTCAATTTGATCAGCCTGGGTACTAGCATGCATCACATGGCCAGTTTGATAGTTTGAACTCATCTAGGATTCTGGGTATTGATATATTACTCACTTTCGCCAGATTTTTTGGACAACTATATGATAAGATATCCAATAATTATGTAATCTTTTTAATACCCTATACATCATTATTTAAGAACAAGAGAATTTTGTCTGTATGGTTGGAAGTGATTTTGGAAGGAGATCAATTCGTGAGGGAAATCAGATAGATTAACAATATGCCGAAAAGAGAAAAAATGCGTAGGATAGAATTCTTTCTTTTATAGTCGCTTTATTTTTAATTATTTGATGGAATTATTATTGTTGATGTCTAAATTTTTTTGGAAGCGAAAAAATTAACACATCACATAGGTTTTATTATTGCGATCAACGTAAAGCTTCCTGATAGGGATCTTCAGAGACTATCTGAAATCACAAAAAAATGAGTTAAGAGTAAAGCCAGATTACCGGCAAATAAATTCCGACACTTAAGTCAGTAGATTATTCAAAGGCAAGTAAAAAAGAGAGATGAATTATGAGTATTTGAGTGTTTATCGACCCTGGAGACTGGGCTTGGAAAATATTTATGAGAGAATGCTGATTGTTGCCAGCAAAACTCCTCTTTCTCTCAACTGTTGAAAACAGCTCCAAAAGAATCCAATCCCTTTTCTTTGTAGCAATTTTACCATTTATAAGGCTTCTGCACGTGTGAGCATCGGAGAAAGGAAGCTTGATTAGACATGATTAGGTATGGTTATTTGGTAAGTCATTTTACCATTCTTTTACTTAGGCCTGGGGCCGCAATGAGTGCCTGCAACTTGCAAGGCATGACGTCCCTTAACGTGATGGGATACTTGAGCTGCTTCTTAAAAAATGTACTTATCTATCCCATTCAAAACTCCTACTTTTGAAATAAAAAAATTAAGCCGCCTCAGTAATCAAAGTGGAGTTCGAGATATTGAGGCGACAAGAGATGGGTCAGGTCACTTGCTAAGCAATAGTTGGGATCAGATAATAGCTGGTTGGTAAAAGTCATCAATATAAGCTTTCCAAGTTTCTATTATCGTGAAGCGAGAGTAGAAATTTTAATGACTTTGCTTTTGTCGAGGTGATTTAGAATTCTGACCCGAAAGTTATAGTGCTTTTAGCAATCAACAATTCTTATTAAATGCAGTTGCTTCGATTTTGATTTACTGTTCCTCGAAAAAGGCCTGACTTAAATACGATGTTTCTTTGTAAGGCGTAGCGCAGTCACGTGTAGGTATACTGACAGTTACTTTTGAAAGAGCGTGGTGCTCAAGATCACCCTTTTGATGTTACAAGACATGGCACGTTTCTGATCGTCTATCACTCAACCCTTCAAGCGCTTTGTGACGCTTGAATGTTGTGCGGCTACCTATAAATACCTTCTATTTGTCTTCTTTTTCCTATTTTGCATATTTGATAACTTCAAGCTTTTGTCTACGAGTTTCTTGAACCTTACTTTTTGGTGGCTTCTGTCTTTGTTTACTCAGCAAATCGTCGTATTCACTTCGCCATTCGCTTATTCAGTAAGATGTTGATTACTTTGTCTATTTTATTACCTATTTCTTGTGGTGATACTGTAGTAGGTTTATGACTCTTGAGAGGGGATTGTAAATCTGTCACTGAAGATCAGATTTCATGGTCGAGGTTCTCGGTAGTCATTGTGTCGTTGAGGTAGGGAGGCAGGTGAAGCAAGAAAACGCTTGCAAGCCCCTCATCTTTTCTTAGCCTTCAGAGATGTCGATGTTACATAAAATTTCTGACCTAACATCTTATTCTCTGTATGTAAAAGATAAGCACCAGCAGCGAGAGTCAGCAAGTTGGGGCACGGGGTCCGTAATTTCGCTTGAAAAGTGTAATCATTAGGGGTAATACAGTTTTAATAGCTCGGTATTCTATGATATTTGATATTTTGTCTGTCAGGGTACTGTAACTTATAGACCCTAGATCGTCTTATGTCTATAATTCAATATAGTTCCTCATAATTTGATGGTAGTGCACCATTTCCTGTGAGCTAAGCACTGGATCTAGCTTTCTTAATAACCAAATCTCCTACACAAAATTTTTAGAGTCGAACTTTGTCATTGTAGTGACAAGCCATCTTTCTTTAGTATTCAGCTGTTCTTATTTCGACCAACTCTTATCGTTCTTCCAATAGATCCAGCTTTAGTCGCCTTGAATGTTCATTGTGTAGTTCATCGAAATATCGGACCCAAAAGCTTGGAGTTCCTATCTTAATTGGTGTGATGACTTCAGCTTTGTAGGTGAGATTAAAGGGGATTTCACCCGTAGCTGTCTTTAGGGTCATCTTGAGAGCCTACAAACTTATGGCAACTTGTCCACCCAGGTCTCTTTATGGTCTCTAAGTTTTTTTCTTTAGCATCTGTTTAACTAATTTGTTGGCAGCCTCGACTTATTCATTGGACTGGGGATATGCAAGAGAGGCGAAGCGTAAGTTGATTTGTAGTTCGCTGCAGAAACTTTGGAAGTTGGTGTTGTCAAGCTGCTTCCCATTATCTGTTATTATTACTCTGAGAATACCGAAATGGTAAATCAAATAATTTCTTATGAAGGCTGTGGTCTTCTTCTTAGTTATTGAGGCTAAAGGCTCAACTTCTATCCATTTTGTAAAGTAATCTATAGTAATTATAGAGAATTTTATCTGGGCTCGCCCCGTGGGCAGTAGGCTAATCAAATCTAGTCCTTATTGCATGAATGGCCAGAGGCTTATTAAAGTGATAAGTTTTTTTGG
>JAWDEX010000008.1:3109219-3145884 GCA_035221805.1 Trichilia hirta | reverse complement strand
GACGGTGCCCGATCATTCTCTTAGCGATTTGTTCCAGCTTGTCTCATACTGTCATCATCGGCATTTTCATTTTTCAGACCTCAGCTCCTCTTAAAAATACAGTGAATGGGTTTAAAAGAGGTGACAAAATATGATTGAACTTCTTTTTGATTTTCTCGTATTATGCCAATTTCATTACCGACCCAGAACTTTAGCTTTAGATAATAAATGCTCTTTACCATTTTAATAGACCGAAGAAATGGTCGATCCAAAATAATAGAGTATAGCATTGGTAAATTTACTATTTAAAACTCGATTATGGCAGTTTTCTGTTGGGATTTGTCTCTTATAGTTACCGGCAAGAACACTATGCCTAAGAGAGTGACACAAGATTCTTCAAAATTATATAAGGCAGATTTTAGATTCTTTAACCTCACGTCCTCTATTCCCAATGCATCTAGGTATCCTTAAAAATGATGTTAGCAAAACTTCTTGTATCAATAAGGATTCAACTGACTTTCTTTTCTCCTACTCGCATTGTAACTACCAAGGCATTGTTGTGAGGATAATGCACATCTATCTCATCTGCATCGATAAATATTATTAGCACCGATGTGACCTTTGGCTTCTTCACCTCTCGAACTTTCATGACGTAGAAATTGTTACTGGGGTTCGATAGTGATAATTCTTTCTAAAACGATTCAAATTTTCAATCAGAGTGGGCCTACTTAAAATCACCATAGTTCGGTACTTCTTGGCCCGATGGGGCTTTCTGTCTTTGGGATTGACCAGCAGCTGATCCAGGTATCGATTTTTTGCTAAAAAATTAATTTGTTCCCTTAAATAAAAATAATTATTGCTGTTATACCCGTAACACCTGTGATAATCGTAAAATTGGCCGCCTAAAATATTGGCCCTCTTCCACCTAATCAGGGTTAGCTCTGCGACATAGATTTCGTTGTGTTTTGCATAGCGTAGAGCTTGCGAAAGGGGAACATTTAACTGAATGAAATTTCTTTTACCCACTTGAGTTACTTGATGTCACTCTTTATTCGAGGTTGAATTCTTAACTATATCTCTTTATCGGGGCTATCGGGAGTGCCTGTTGCCTCTGTCCTTACAGTTAGCTCATTCATACTTTTTTAAATCTCCCCTCAAAAAAAGATCCCTGTTATTTTGCTCGGGGCGGTTCACCCTTTTCTCTTGCTTTCTCAGGAATACTCAGTCCTCAATGTTTATTTCGTCAAAAAGCTCCTTTTAGGCGATCTCATATATGGTAACCAATCCCTTGTCAATCACATACCATCTCCTTTTCACTCGAAGCTCTCTCCTCAATCCTTTCAATGCAAGGGGATAGTGAAAAGCCCTTAATTGTATCACCTTTTCGTGATATCTCGACATAAACCTCCAAAGACTTTCAACGGGACACTACTGTAACAGAAGGAGGGTGCTTAAGCTACTAACAGTTTTCACGGTGCCTCAGAACTCTTTAACAAAGTTTTGGCCTAATTGTCAAAAGCTCCTACTAGTATCTTTTAAAGGCTTTTGAACCATATTTCGGGTTGTCCTTCCAATATCAATAAGAATAATCGATACATCTGGAGCTCGCTCAGTCTTTGAATATGCATTATTTTTTTGAAGATGTTTAGATGTAGTGTGAGGTCGACCTTTCCAGTATAAGGTATGATCTGCGGTGTTTTAAACTTTTGGAGATGGTTAGTTCTAGTATATTCTTGGTAAAAGGGGAATCACCGCATTTTTCTATCTCAGATTTTTTGTCTGTGCTTTTAAGTAGACCTGCCTTTGTTCTCTCAATCTTAATTTTCTCTAGTATCCTCTTGACACGGGTTTTGATCATTTGCGAGTTCGTAGGTCAAGTACTATAATCTCAGAACCTGATCTCATCGAGTTGAAATCACAGGTCCACCGTGGTATGCCTTGATTTGATGGCAATTCTTTGGTCTATTTTAAAGCTATACAGAGTAGCAGACATCATTGGTTCGTTTCCACCATCCACCCTTGTTCCATTATAGGCAGAACTTTGCCCTTCCCTTTTTACAGACTAGTAAAGTGAGCATTCTTGATAGCAACTCCCCTTATTGAGTATTGAGCTCTTCGATCATTCTTTTTTGGAGGATAATCGACCCTTATCTCTAAGGCTTCTGGCATATTTTGGTGCCTCCCTTCGTATTTTTTCCATCGAACCAACGCCCTTAGCCCTGCCGCTTTTTTTTACAACTGTTGATTTTTGTGTTCCAGTTCAAGAATCTTCTGATTATCAGTCTCTCTTATATTTTTATGCTTTGCTGGTCCTCCTTCCATCTGGCAGGACTCACACTCCTCGATTTTAGTAGTGGCTTAACTGGCCAGATCATCAACATAATGAGCCTGTACCTTATTTTTGTCGAACGATTTTGTAGTAGTCCTCTTTTCACCAGTGTTAGGAGGATCCCTAATTTTTTCTTTCTACACTTTTTTAGAGAGACAACTACAAGTATTTTCTACCATGTTTGCACAAAATATCTTTCAAACTTCTTATTCAGGCTTTTAGCTTGTTTCTTACAAACGACGCCAACTGTTGATGCCTAAATTTTCTAGGAGCAAAAAACTTAGCACACCACACAGATTTTACTGTTGCAATCATCGTAGAGCCTCCTAACAGGAATTCTCGAGAACTAACTAAAATTACAAGAAAATGAGATAGAAATAAAGTTGAATTAATAGCGAATAAACTCCGATGCTCAAGTTAGTGAATCATTCAAGGCTAAGTTAAAAAGAGAGATGAATTATGAGTGTTTGAGTATTTATCAACCCAAAAGACTGGGCTCAAAAAATATTTATGAAAGAACGCTAATTGTTGCTGACAGAAATCTCTTTTTCTCTCAATTGTTAAAAATGGCCCCAAAAGAATTCAATCCCTTTTTCTTGTAGCAATTTTATCATTTATAAGTCTTTTGCATGTGTGAGCATCGAAGAACGAGAGCTTAATTAGACAGGATTAGGTATAGTTATTTAGTAGGTCTTTTCACCATTCCTTTACATTAGGCCTACGGCCGTAATAAGCGTCTGCAACTTGCAAGATATGGAGCCTCTTAACGTGATGGGACGCTTGAGCTGCTTCTTGAGAAATGTACTTATCTGTTCCATTCGAGATTCTCATTTTTAAAATAAAAAAATCGAGTCATCTCGATAATTAAAGTGGAGATCGAGATGCTGAGGCGACAAAAAATGGGCCAGGTTGCTTGCTAAATAACTATTGGGATCGGGCAATAACTAGTCGGTAAAAGTCATCAACAATTACATTCTTAAATTTAAAGGGTGGTCAAAAGGTATTTATTAGCTAATTAAATCCTACAAAGTCTGGGATTTTTTGATCCATTGATGGATTGCCTCTCCATCTATATATAGGAGATAATCCTTGAAGGTAATGAGAATGAATCCTGGATATATTTCGGACAGTACTTTTATACTATTGTTGGGCTTCGTGATTGCCTACGCAACATTAACAACCAGAGTAAATTCCATGCATGCTCTAGTTAAAAAGTTCTTCGCACGCAAGATATGACTAAAATTTATTGACCCCACAGTTTAATAACCTATAGGCAATCTTGACCCCAGGTCTTTGGAAAGGACCGAAGGGATACTTCTTGTCATATACACTAACAAAGCCCTTTACCCTTGGCCTATTTTACCCAGACCAACTTGTTTGTGTCTACAAACTCTATGACAAACAATAATATAAACTCCAAAGGCCAACGCCATTTGAGTATGAGCCTCATAATGTCTTTAATCTACTTTACCTGGCTAACATACATCATTCTATAAGTTTTATCGGGGTAGAAAAGAAGTTTATAATCTATGCTACTGTAACTAGAAAAATAGCCAAACATGCAGATAACAAAAGTGAAAGATATACTTATTTAAAGATATTACAAGAAAAGGAGGTATAAAAATGTTTTCGAAGATTGTGAGTTTTTAAAAGTGAATCGATATCTGTTTGAGTAGAGTTTTAATAAGAATGAGTAAAAATGAGGTCAAGTAATAAAAAAGTGGTATTTATAAGTATGTTTATGGGCAACAAAGCGGTGTGACCCATCCTAAACATCATAATTGAATGAACATGATGACACCGTATCAAATGAAATTGATAAGTCACTTTAAAAAAACACTTTGTCATCAATAAAGCTATTTCTTACATGACACATGGCACTATTATGAATTTCGAAATGATATATTAAATTATTGTGCCTTATTTAGATGGATAGCTCTTGAAACAACACTTTCAAAATTTATGAACCAATAGTTGACTAAAGAATTTTTAAATTCAAATGAGTTTAGAAGTAAGAAAAAGCCTGCTATAAATAGTAATGTCAAATTGACAAATATAAAAATTTTTAATAAAATTTTATTCCAATAAAAATTTGGAGAACTCATATAAATGGATGAAAAGAAGGCCACCGCCTTATCTCGAGTTTAGAAGATACAATGGCCACCCGTACAAAGCCATCACTACCACTAGAATAGTTCTTTTTAAGGAATTGAAATTATGATGCAACAGATTATTTTCATCCTCGTAACCAACTCTCAAATCAATAAAACTTTCCTTATCAAAATTCCATTGACCTAGAATATTGACATAAGAATTCACCCTCCTGGGCTATGGAACTGGCTTTATCTTGGGTTTTCTTTGATTCAAAAATAGAAGAAATAACAAGAGAAAATGATGCTCGAATATTGAGTTTACTGTAAGATGTTACATTATATTTAAAATTATATAATGTAAAGACACTTTTTAAGTAATTATTACGTCGATTTATACCATCAGACAATGATTATGAAGTGACTCATTTCTAACTTTATCATGCCACACTCTTGTTTTTCGATTTTTGTATGTGTGAGAATTAAGAAGACTTGCTACTAGCTACTATAAATATGACATCCTCTATTTATATTAAATACTTCGCCTGATCCTTATTACGTTGGTATTTGTTCATTAAAACACAATAACTACATTTTCTCTTCCTTTATTTATTAAATATGTGCCTAACTTACTTACGTATTAAAGTTTAATGATTGAGAAGTTGATTTTGCTGCTAATTTTTTTTTTTCTTTGTGTTTTCAAACAATTGGAGAATCACATCGTGACTACAAATATTAACCCGGACACAAAATCAATAACTGTAATATATACTAGTTAGAAGATAAAATTTGAATGATGTTTAAAATATTTTTTTTCAAAAATTTTTAAACATCAACAAATATATAATATAATGATAGTTTCCCTCAAAACTCAAAAACAAAATTAATAAATTTACGTCTTTTTTCCTCTCTTCAAATAATTACTACTTTGATCTTCAGGTATATAATTCAGAAGAACAAGAACCTCCTTGTATTAACTTGCAACCCAGCGTCGAATTTGGGGAGAAAAGATGGGAATAAACATTAAGAAAAAGAAATTGTTACTTTTTTTATTTTTAGTAATTTTTTTCATCCAGTCCCCCATGTATGCCCGTAACTTTCTGTCCATTCTCTTTGAAATAATCTGGATCTGAGTAGTAGCAGTTTTTATGTCTGAAATCTTTTCTCCTTTTTTAACAGAGAAATATTTCTGGTTAGGTACAAATTTTCTTGACCTCATGCTCACAATAATCCTATTATTATCATGTTTTGATTAATATCCCAATTATTATTCTTTTTGTCTATTACTATCGGGATAAGGGTTTGTTCTCTTTTCTGGTATTAGATTTTTTTTTTTTCTTTTTAATTTTATGATCTCCTAAAAAATGTTGAATCAATTATCAACAGAAAATTTTGATTTGAGAAAGCATGTACAGAGTACAGACTTTCTAAAAATTGACATTAATTCGTGTAAAATATCGTTGTTTACTTCAACAGATAGAAGAATTATCTATATTTTAAAATTTAACAGGATCGAAGGATCATTTATTTATGTATGTATCTGTATATATACATATATGATCTATTGAAGATGATAAGATCAGAGCTACAATTTTTTATATAAATTGCGAGTTACTTCTTCAAGCATTCTGATATGCTTTAGACCAACAATTTTTTAATGCTTTCTGACATTACAAGAGTCAAATAATTGCTCTAATATCTTGTTTTCAAGCTATGATGTAACACCAGATTCAGTCAAACTGTCTTCCATTAATTTCTTCAAGCATTCCAACACTGAATTCAGGCTTCGGTCTCGTGCCATGGTTTTTCTGAAAATAGATTGATTTCCTCGTAAGTCCAATTGAGAGATTAGGATAGGTGGTTTGTTTTTTTGAATTTTGGCTAAATTTAAATAAAGTATTTATTTTATTTTATTGTTTTTTACTTGATGCAAATATTTGACACTATTAAACTTTTTGTGTGAATCTAAAAGCTTAAAGGGTTTTATTCAATATTATGAAAAGATATTAATTTTTTAATATTTTATTTAAAAAATAAAGAACTTATATTCAAATTTTAGAAAAAATAAATAAATAAATAGATTACTTAAATTTAAACATTTAAACCTATTTCAAAATTTTCAAGTTATCAAACTTAAAAATAAAAAATAGTTTGAAGGAAAATGTTCTACTTATATTAATTCTATTTTTAGTAACACAATAAGGTTACTCATTTAAAATTTTTTTTATCTCAAATGAATTGGCATGTATTTATAAAATGATAAAATTTTATAATTTTTAAAATTAATTATTACATTCTTTTATTATTTAATGAATGCATATCACCTCATTTTGAAATAAAAGTTTTTGATTCCTTAAGTAATGTTTGCATATATTTAAGAGAGAAAATTTTTATGTTTTTATGAAAGACAAAATTTAGTTTGGTAAGTTCAACAACAGACCTAAATTTTTGATCCAATGATCACAATTTCTTTACAAATTTGTTCTGTTGTGACATTCTCCCCTCCATCATGCATTTGTCTACCATCTTCAACTCCCTCCTGCAAGCTTAAGGTTCTAGAGTGGACATTAACTTATCAAAAGACTATGGCTAATTAGCATGGATATCTGCAATTTGGTCTTCACTTAATTAATTAGAACATAACATATGAGAAATTCTCTATTTAAGACTCGGATGAAATTAATATCAATTTTTATATGCTGTGTTGTAGTCTGATAAATATATATGTATAGACTGGTTTTGGTTTAGGTTTTGCTACCAAAGCTGAAGCTGTCTTTCAATATCACTGGAGATGAATAGGGGAAGAATTTCAGTTAATCAAGTAAAAGAACTTCTGGGTTCTCAATATCATTGGAGATGAATGCTCCCTTTTGCAAGAGCAAATTGTATCTCAAATGATTTTTAAGAAAATAAAATATTTTTATATTTATAAAATAACTTAGGAGTACAATAAACAACATTTATATACATTTTACAAAATTATTGGCACTACCCTTAAAAAAATTCTTCAGATATAAAATTATCAACAACTAATTTTTCCTTTTGTAGACCTTTTAATTTAAAAATATTACAAGAAAATAAATTCAATCTTCCTTCAGTGAAATAGGGTTGTACTATTCATAAAAAATTATTACTTAAACTAATTAAGGGAAATTTATGAAATAATTTATTATTAGTGTTCTGATGAAGTAATCAACTATTCAAAAAAGCAGTTAACTGTTTAATAAATTGTGCTGTTTTATATATATATATATATATATATATATATATATTAAATTGCCTATCTTTATATTTTTCTTATTTATAATAATTTTTAAGTAATGTAATACATTTTTAAAAAATATAATTTAATAATATATTATGTTAATTGCTTTATAGTTGACTTTTTCCAATTTGCTAAATAAACAATGCATAAAATTTTTTTTATCAAAATAAATTAACTTGGTAAAGTTTTGATATTATATATTCGTGACTAATAAAAAAAATTATAATTTAATAATAAATATATAATATAAATATATTTATAAAAATACAAAATATAATTTTTTATTAAAATAAATATTATAATAAAAATTTCAAAACCTATTTAACATCAAATGCTTGAAAGTCGTCTTTTGAATGCAACTCCTTCGCTGTTTCTAAACGCTACTCCTAAAAAGCAATATATTATGAAGGAAGCACCTTTAAATTTTTTAACTAAACACAAATTCAACACAAAATTATAAAATAGACAATTTATTACTTTTAAAAAACATAACCCAAAGCTCTGATTTTAATTATTAAAACCATAATGATTAGTTTCATAAACCCCACCTCACAGTAAAAGACAACCGAGCTCATTGGCGACGATCCTCAAAGTTCTCCGTCTGCTTTAGGTTTCCGGTGACTTCCCCTATCCTTATTTTTCTGTTTCAACGTCTCTTGCATGTAAGTTTTAGTTCTTTTATGGAATTTTTGTCAAAATTTGGAACCTTGATGTGTAAATTCACAAGTTGATCACACTTGATCATAATGCTTATAATATATGTTACCTTGTTTAGGGAGATGAGATTGCCTTATAATCTTTATTTGCAGCCTTTGTGATGGTATTTTCTGGGGAGACTTTAGACAGCTTAGTAATCATGGTTTCTCTTTTGTAAAAAGGAGTTAAATCCTTGTAGTGATAAAAAAAATAAAATAAAATTGATATATTTGTATGAATGTTTGAAGGATGATTGTGGAAAATACGGGTAAGAGATGGAATTAAAATTGGGGGTCTGTTATTTAAAGTGTAAATTGCACAACTAAAAGCCTATATGCATATGTGACAGTACTGCATCAATAAATAAAACATTAATATTTGTAATGCTCTTTACAATAATTTCTTTTATTATTAATGGAGTAAGATGAACCAATTTATTCTTTTCTTTTCATACCTGCCGCGCCAGTAACTAGCTTTTCGTTATTGGTCTACCAAATTCTAGTGTCTTAAAAAAGTTGTACATGTTTAAGTGGATTACATAGTTGAGAAAGTCACTTCGCATTGCAAACGGACCTGCTCACACCATGGAAGGGTTAATCACTTTGTAAGCAGTAAACCAATGGACCTCCTGTAGAACAATCAATAGATAAATGAAGCTCATGTTGGAGACACTGTAAGAAGTAGAAAATGTAGTGTGACGAGCTAGTAGACAATTGGGGAAACTGGCTTTGGTGCATGATAGGGTGATTGATTACCCAGATTGCATAGGTTTATCAACAAGGTGTAAATGGAATTTCCTTTATTCATTAGAAGAATCTTGTTTTGTTGTGGCAGTACTCTTGTACAGAAACCTTGAATATGCAAATGCTAGTTTATTTATTCTTTTTGTGTGTGCGAGTGTGTGCACATGTGCACTTGAAGGTTGGCATATGGTGTATTCAAAAGCAGGTTCTATTCTTTCTTAAGATTGTTTGTATATATATTGGGTCTGTCCAGATATGTATTTAATGGCTCGAACCTCTCTACTCATTCATTATACCTTAGCCAGTTTTTTTATTATTTTCTATGTGAATCTTAAAGTAATAGTTTCAGTTGATGAAGTTTGAACGTTTCAGGTTACTATCTCACAGCCTTCAAAAAGGTTTTACGTTTTGGTGGGCCTTCTCACAATGCTTATAGTTTTTAGGTCTGGTTGGTTTCTCTTTTGATATTGGCTTCAATACTGTTTAATTGAGCTGAGATTTTGAGACATGAGAATTGTTGTTCTCATTTCCCAACATCTTAAGTCATGCAGATCTTGATGCGTTGTCATCTGAATGCAGGCAAGTTCATCATCCTGGGGTAGGGCTAATGCATTGCCCCTTATACAAAAGTGGGGCTGTTTGATACATCTGTTCCAGAAATATTATACAAGTCCATAATGGATAAAAAACTCAAAAGTATAGCTTGGGTGGGGAAGAATATCTCTCAGAAATTTGAAACAATGTGCCAGCAGGTGGATAATATTGTAGGCCAGGTATTATAAATATATTTCCTCTTTCTCTATTTGTTTCTTGTTATTTTCACTAGATATCTTTATGTATTCTATTTGCTGCAGGTTTGTTAGGTTTGTGTGCAACTTTGTGTGATTCATAAATTTATAGCAATTTTTCTAATGGATTTGAAGTAATGTTATGCACAGGACACTGTTAAATATGTTGAAAACCAGGTGCAGACAGTGGGTGGAAGTGTGAAAAGATTCTATTCTGATGTCATCCTAGATTTGCTTCCTCCTCTAGCAGATCCTGTAAAACATGAAGCTCAAGAAGTGGTTGTGCAAAGAAATGATGCCATTGGTGCCTCTATTAAATCAGGGATAGATATTAAAGGAAATTCTGCAAATACTGTCATTAAGCAATCACCAGAGGAGCCCAACCCAGTCAATCATATGAAGAACCAACTTGGTCATGCAGTTAGTGGATTTTGCCATGAAAACCATCCCACTACTCCAACTTCTGTAGATCCTGTTGATGGTACAGAGTCTGATTTGGTTTTAGGAAAAGTTGATGATGTTTTAACATATGAGATCTGTGATGTGGATGTTGAAGAAAATGCCACAAAAGAAAAGTCATCTACATCTGAGTTGTTGGAGTTAATGTCTCTGAGTGAGAAAAACTCATCTGAGGCATTATCATGTTGTGAATCTATTGACAATAGTAACAAGAATACACGTGGGGTTGGGGCAGAGATTTCATTTGCAAATTCAGTCAATGTTGTGGAGTTTCAACCAACCCAAAGTGCAAATACAGTTTGTGATAACTTTGCAGATGACTCTGAGAGTGTCTCTAATGCTTCAAATACTTTAGCTGCTTCAGAAATGACTTTTTCTGCTGCAACTTGTGAGGAAAAAATGTCAGAGACAGGATTCATGTCCTCTAGCTATTCAAGATTAATGGAATCTAATAATTTGCATGAGAATTCACTTGATTACTTAACTGCAGAAATAGTGCTGTCTGCTGATGACAGTTGTAAAGCAATCACAACTTCTATATCAGCTCCTATTGTATCCCATGAGGACAAAGAGGTGGAGTTGGAGCTCAACAACTCCAGCATTGTCCTGTCGCTGAAATCAGGAGGTTTGTATTTTCAAATCCTGAAATAATAGTGTTATTCTCTACCTTTTACCACGATTTCTCATTTATTTCTGTCTTGGCAGAGGAAGCTGTTTCCATGACTGATTATATGAAGCCACTAACTGAGTCCTCTCAAAAGACTAATGCTGAGTTACATGGGTCTGCTCGATTTGAGGCTCTTGGAACCTCTTCGGATAATGGTATTTCAAAGTTTGTTTGCTACTTTTGTTCTCAATTTTCAGATGTCTTTTTTTTTCCTCCTCACATGGCATTCATTGGTCATAGTAGTGGTGATGATCTTGTCAGTAATGATAATGTTGACAATTAAGACAGTGTTTCAACACCTACCATTAGCACATGTTTATAATTATGCATAGTCTACCTCGAAATATATGCTCTCTTCAATGGAGCTGTCTCATCTTTCTTTCCTTCCCTTCTACTTCTTTTTTGTTAAGGTGTGACAATGGGTTAAATCCCTTTTTAATAATTAAAATCATGATTACTTTGAACTGTCGAAATCCTTAAACCTAGTATTTATGATATTAAGAAACTGAAATTACATCTCTGCTGGAGCCTCATACTTTTATTCTTAGACAATCCTCTTTCACTGGTTAAGTTGTTTTTCATTTAAGCAAGTTATTGATTTTTTTTGTTTTGTTTTATGAACTATTGTCTAACCTCATATTACTTGAGATTGAAATTGAAGAATGTCCAAATATTAAATTCATGAACTTGGCAATCTGCCAATGGATATATTCTTTAAAGTAACGTGGTTTCTACATTGATATTCTTTTTCTCCCTGCCGTTGCTAGAGCCCTCTGAGTTTCTAAGAGTGTCCCCATTTGAAGGGGTGTGATGGAATCTGGAATTAGCATTGGACATATGACAAAGCAAATGAATTTTATAAAAAGAGAATATAACTTTGTTCCATTTTTGAACATATTGTTGTCTATCTTTCCCTTCAATTTATGAGATTATTAACTTTTTATGTATTACATTAGTATTATGTTTATTTTGAGAGAACACATCAATGTAGTCAAACTTTCACTAGAATGGTTGTATGGTTTGGGTTCTCCGTAATTCTGAAAGCATCTGCAGGGCCTTCACATGATTACTTTGATGATTATGATTATTCTGGGATGGAAACCATTGAATTGTGTGAAAAGGCAAAGCTGGAGGATAGCTGCATCATGGTTGACGATAGTGCACTTTATGCTGTCGCTTATAGGACCCGGAAACTGAGATCATTCAAGGTTGGCATCTTTCTGTCTCTCTCTTTATCAGACACAAACTCTCTTACTTTGTTCACAAAAGAAATCATAATAGTGATCCATATTGTGCTCCCTGTTTAATCCACATTTTGTTTTGTAATTTATTTTTTAAAGCAAAAAATTCTAGATTTGTGCTTGTGTTCCCTGTTTCTGAATGCCCTGAACCCCCCACCTCCCCACCTACTCCCAAAAAAGAGCTATACGGGCATCCGTCTTTTTCCATTCTATTAAAATGGTCTCCTTCTGCCCATAACCTTTATCAAAAAGTTCATTGGGAAAAAAAATTAAACTAAGAAAAAAGAAAAAAGCTATACCTATAAACTAAAATGTGACTATCGTATAGGTCGGGTTCTTATTCCTTGATGTTGATGAGGCACCTTTACAAGGAAAAGTAGAATATATGTTTGGAAGTGTACTAAGTCATTCCCAAATTGCTATATGCATATGTCATGAATTTTTGGTAATTTTTGAAGTGGCTTAAAATTTTATGTTGTTTTCTTACAATTATTGATCCCGTAGATACCCAAGAAAGCTTAAATGAAACCGTTGCTGACCACATTTTCTCTATATCTTCATCAGAAAAGGATTCAGGATGCCTTTGCTTCGAAACGGAGGTTAGCTAGGGAGTATGAGCAGCTAGCTATTTGGTTTGGAGACGACTATATGGGAGCAAGTCAAGACCCTTCACAAATTCTCTTGCCATCGACCACTTCAGCAGTTGCAGACTTACAGAATTCAAGTAAAAATCATACTTGTGATTCTGAATGGGAGCTCCTGTAAATAAATTAACCTATCTCACTGGATGATTGCAGTCGTATTGTTTATGAGCCTCTTGCATGTGCTGATCAGTGTGATGTTATATCGATATGCGAACAAACGGGTTGACGTTTGCCCTTTATGTATGGGAAATAAACAGCGTATTCAAAGATAAAAATTTGCGCAATTCTCTGTTTTGCAGATAAAATAATACCCTTTTCTGAGTAGTGACTCCTTTTTTGTTAATTTTTTTTTGTTTTCTATAATCATGAATGGTTACAGAAGTTTTTGATGATTCTGCAATAAATATGCAGACAGAATCTCATTCCACGTGTCAGGAACTCCTCGTAAACACCAGGGAATGCAATCGGCAAACATTTTGGATCAGATCTTTGTTTTTTTGTCAATAGTTTACCCTTCCGTTCACCGTAAACTGTTGTATGAGCATCTGTCCAGCACTCAAGACAGTTGCGTGAAATTAAAAAATGTTACATTGATTTTAAATCCCCGTAGAGTATCATGAATGATCTCCATAATCGCTAGACTAGAACCAGTACCCTAGTATGAACCTTCGATTGGATACAACTCATTGAAGCAGTTTTCATTACTCACAGGCTTCCATTCATAGTTCCTGAAACAGAACATATAAATGTTTTCATGATTAGAGCAGACTTGGAAAGAGTCGGTAGTCAAATTTGCTCAAAGTCTGTGTGAAACTCACCATAAATGTGTTGGGGACGTACTCACGAACACCTTTTGATTGCGAGTTTTGAGGTTGGATTCCAACCAATTTGCCCAAGTTTCGAATGCCAACTTGTAGGCAGTGGTGGCATTATATTCTTGAATATCGTCTGGAGAACCATATCTGGAAACAAAAACCACAGAAGATTTCCAATTTGAACTTTCTTTCACCGAATTATGATACATTATCAACTACTAGAGCTTCAGTTAACAGGACAATGAAGCAGTGAATGAGAGCTTACGTAGCATTGATGGTCTGTACATCCACCATAATTAGGCTTCAGATACATCACATCAACTCCTTCCCAGCTCTTGCCATGTTTAGCTATGGAGTCAAGATTTACCAGCCTTTTTCGTACAGCATGGTTTGTTACATGATCTGAAATGGACTCTACAACGAAGGGTGCCCAGTAATGATCGATGAATACGTTGTACTCCTAGAAAAGAACCCAGAAATAAATGGCAATTCCGAAACTGAAATCTGTCAGAATCAGCCAGGGAGGTTAAATTCAGGTACCTCAGCTTTAAAGAACTACATAGGAGGAATTCTGTGAAACGATTTCTTTTCATCAGGAGTCACAGATTGTACCATACAGACCATTGACTCAAAACTAACCTCTCCGTACTAAATCTCCAATAAACATCAATCCTTTTCCCCTCAAAATGTCCGATAACTTCAATGGATCAAACATGAGAGATAAAGAAACAGAACCACTCAAAATGATCTTCAGAATATTCTATTGTAATATCTAGAATAAAAGTTACCTGGGTAGTTTGCATGCATCACGTTGCCACCTCCAGTTCTGATAGAATGAACCAGGTCTACCATTCCTTTGGCTAGTTGTCTGTTTAACTAAATGAGGGCAGCTTTCTTATGTATAAAGAGGGTAAGTTGCATTATTCCATATCCATTTCCCTCTAAAAACATTATAGCTTTTCTCAAATCAATCTTTAGAAGAAACAAGGACTGGTTTTCTCTGCCTGTAACTATCTGAATTGCCATATAACCGAAAATTTTGGCTCTGTTGCTCCTCAAGTCATCTAGTACCAATTGTGCAGTTCCAACAATCAGAACAGAAACTAATGCAACCGGGAAGAGGGTTTGTATCCGGCGATCTAGCCATGGTCGTGTCATCATTTGATCTAGGCGTCTAAAGAGACGAAATTGTTATTCTTTTACTCATGTTTTAAGAGACGTTGTTCATATTTCAATGAGTATCTTGTGTTTCAAGTCTTTTTGAAGTATTCCATTCAACAAACAGTTGGTGGTCAAGTTTAGGTAGTGTGCTATATTTATTTAACAAGATAGCTATTGGAAAACACTCAAAATAAAGATTTTCAATAATCTTTTGAGCTAAATCTGTTCTGAAAATAGGTGGCATATCATTCTTCTAAGAAAATCAATAAATAGAAAATTGTTTTGGAAAAAAAAAATCTTCAATAAAAAAAAACATATATACACGCAGAGGAGTAATTTTTTTTTTCTTTTTGAGGAAACTTATATATGTTCTTTGTCGTATATTCTTCCGTTAATTTGCATATTCGTTTTAATAAATATCTATAAAAAACGAAAACAAAATATCAAGATAAGCTATAAGCCTAAGACCCCAATCCTTAAACCTTACCCATTTAAGTTTCAGTTAAGGCAGAATATCTTCTTTTAACGACGACAGATTACTAACAACATCAAACCCAGAACACAACATCATATCACAAAGCTTAACTCCAAAGTCTCAATCTCTGTCGTTCTAAAAAGTCGAAAGTAGAACAGAAATATTAATAGTAGAGGACGGAATGTTAATGAATGGGGTATGTGGTTGCGTCCGTACATACAACCTGCGGCTAGCAGAGAAGCCGTTTCTCCGGCATTTCGCTCGGCGCCGGCGTGTCTTTACCAGTTCCTGCTCGGTTTCAACCAAGAAAGAGAAGGTTATTGTGATATCTGGGCCCACTGGATCTGGGAAGAGCCGGTTGGCTTTGGAGCTCGCTAAGCGGCTCAACGGTGAAATCATCAGCGCGGACTCTGTCCAGGTCAGTATCCAAATATGTCGTTGTCAAGAAAATTTGAAGGCTAGCAATTTTTTTTTTTGCGCGGTTTGGTGTCTTTACTGGAGAGAGGTTAAGCAATAAAGAATATTCTAAAACTTTGTTTAATTGATTGTATGTTGTAGGGGAAGAAAATTAGAGTACGAAATGAAAAAAATAAGAAAGGGAAATTTATGTGCTTTTGTTATGGTTTATGGTGTTTTGACATTGGTGTGAGAGTGGTGAATTTTTGCGGTTTGTAGTTTGAACTAGAAAGAGTTTACCTGGAACACTGAATGAAATATTTGGTGAAGTAAAAAAACTAGGCTTTTGGTGGGTAGAATTATTTGTTCTGGGCTATTCAATGAAGAGCATTGAATGAATTTATCCTGCTGAAGAAAAGCAAAAATTTTCAGTTGTCATTTTTGCCATCATTTAAGAAATTATAAATCAAAATTTTAAGTCTATCTTGTTATGCTTAAGCCATGATTTTATGCAAATCGTAGTATTGTTGAACACTCTGTATATGAATGGGTTACACTCACATAAGCTCTGTTGTTATATGCGTTTTGCAACCTCTGCGAAATTAGGTTGATTAAATGTCATTTATGTTGCAGGTATATAAAGGCCTTGATATTGGTTCTGCAAAGCCTTCTTCTAGTGATAGAAAGGTGCCTTATTGAGATTCCACTTCTTTACTGCCTATTTTATGATAAAGATATATGTAAGAATATTGTGAGTTGCCATGTTCTGTATTGGTGTAATATTTCATTTATTTGATGAGTAAAAGAGTTCTACAAAGATGTGAGAGATATTGGCCCTGAGATACTTTTGCAAACTATTCTCATTCATGTGCACACACTTATTATTGTGGTAGTAGTTCAGTGTTTAATATTTTATGTAGAATCTGCTCTAATATGATTGAGACGTAGTTCCTCTTAACGTGGGATCATTTATAAGATTCTCAGGCACATATTTTAATCTTACAGTGTAACATTTTCTTTCATAGACATTTAGCCTTTCTAAGGATTCATATTCATTTAGTAAAGTAATAAATGAAAGTAATAAGCATGAATCACTCCTTATTGTATTTGTAACTAAATAATTCCCATAATATTGCGTTCCAGTCTGCCTCTGGCTAGTAATCTATTTTTGCTTCTTATGCACTTTCTTGATCCCCAAATGTAGTGTATTACTATGGTTTTTTGGCCTCCTATTTTTTATTTTGATGTCTATCAAGTTCTCTTCCTCTTTTTATGCCTTGTTTAACAGTTTAATAATCATAATTTTTATTTCTTTGCAGGAAGTGCCTCACCATCTGATTGACATACTGCACCCATCTGAAGGTATGGCTGTGAAGTGTGGACCAGAGTAATTCGTTTTATATAAAGATATGTTGATATTTCTTTTGGTTTAATTTGAGATATCTCTTCGCCTATTTCAAAAATTTATCATTTTATCTTCTTTCAGACTATTCTGTTGGACAATTTTTTGAGGATGCAAGGCAAGTGACAAAAGATATTCTTAATAACGGTCGTGTTCCAATTGTTACTGGTGGGACTGGATTGTACTTGAGATGGTATGTTTACGCATCCTTTCAGGTAGGTGAGCATTGTTGAAAAATGTTTCCCTTTCCTTTTCAGTTAAAATTAAGTGCTGCTATGCACATAATTTCTCTTGAATGCAACAAACTGATCTCTGCTAACCAATTCGACTGAGAAGGGAGTTTTCTATTCTTTGTTGGTCTTGGTACTTAAGTCAAATAGCTCGTCTAAAGTAAATTGCTGTCATGTGTGTCTGTGTGTCCATATAGAACAATGTGAGAGTTCTAAAGTCAGTTGTTCCATGCAGGTGAATTTTCCATGTCAGAGAGTATCCTCTGCTCAGATAGTAATTTGTGTTGAGTTACTGGAAATAATTTATATGGCACATGTTCATAGTTTTGCCTTTTCTGATAATGTTAGGTTTATATATGGAAAGCCATATGTTCCAAAAGCATCTCCAGAGATTGTTGCTGAAGTACATTCAGAGCTTGCAGATCTACAGAGAGATGGCGCTTGGGATGTTGCCATGGAGTTAGTCGTCAAAGCAGGAGATCCAAGAGCCAGGTTACTGGCTGCCAATGATTGGTATCGTTTACGGCGCAGCCTCGAGATAATCAAGGTTGGTTTCAACATTCTTTGCTATACATAGATATACACACAGATACAGATATGAGGATTTAGATGCCCCTCTCTCTCTCTCTCATGAACATTTAGATGTCATTCTCTGGCCAACCCACTCATCACTTTGTAAACAAATAAAAGTAGCTAAATTTGATTGTGAATTTGAATTATTAACAGATATTTTTTATTAACATTATTTGCTAACACAAATGTAAAGAGCAAGCTGCATAATGAATGTGAATTTAATTGTAGCGTGGCTGACTTATTATTGAGCATTATTTGTTTGATCAATATATGATTGGATTTGGAAACTTTATGTTCTAGCTTTTGTTTTGGTCTGGACTTAAGTTGAATGTTGTAAGAGGATATCTTAGTTTAAGTTGTGAAACAGTTATTTTACCTTAAAAAATATGATAATTGAATATATTTTTGAGTGTATGCAGTTGCAGCTCATTTGATATTTCTTTTGACATGGCAGTCCACCGGTTATCCTCCATCTTCTTTCCAGATACCATATGATTCATTCAGGAAAATATCTGATTCAAGTGAAACAGACCACTCTCATGAGAGGAACTCTTCTGCTGATATGCCTGATCAAAATAAGAAGGATCTGGATTATGAGTTTCTTTGCTTTTTCCTTTCAAGCAGCAGACTTGATCTTTATAGATCGATTGATTTGCGTTGTGAAGATATGCTTTTGGGTAGGTGCAGTGTCACTGCTTCTCCAATCTGATTGGTTCGTTATTAACGTAACATTTTGTTTCATTATTTATCATTTTTGTGTTATGAAGTGAATAATTATTTTTATCCTTAGTAGCATAACACTATTTCTTTTTTTTTTTTCCATGATATTCGGTTCCAACTGTAGGAAGAGATGGGATTTTGTCCGAGGCTAGATGGCTACTTGATAAGGGTCTTCTTCCAAATTCAAACTCAGCAACTCGAGCAATTGGTTATAGACAAGTATACATTTGAAATTTTATTCTTTTGCTTTTCTTGCCTCTATTTACTGATTATAAATGAAAAGGATTCCTTTTCCGTCTCCTTGCAGGTTAAGAAAATTTTGTTATAATAATAGAGTTATTTTGATTTTTTTCCTTTTCGTATATCTGTTTCAATTGCCTAGTTAACTAAGGATCAGTCTCTATTTGATATTTTCCACATCTTGTAGATAGTTTTCTTTGGACATATGTATTACATGCCTATTGGTGAGGGTACCGTTTATTTATTTATTTTTGATAAATGACCTTATCTTTTTGTCCATCTGTTTATGGTTTCTCAAGCTGAGCCCTAAATATCTGTGAGCATAAACATTACCAACTTCTTTAAACATTTCTTACTTATTTAACCCAACATATGTTAACCACACGTTATATTCGTTTAAAAGATTTGCAAGGGGTTAAGTATTCAAATTCAATGTCGCATTGTTCATACTAGTACTTTCCCTAGTTTTGATTAATTTAACCCCTTGTTTTACTTTTTAACTTTCTAGCAAAAGAGTGTCAAGATTTATCCAAATTATCTGGCACTAATTTCAGGCTATGGAATACCTGTTAAGATGTAGGCAACAGGGAGGTAGAAGTTCTACTGGAGAATTTTATTCGTTTTTGTCGGAATTTCAGAAGGCATCCAGGTATAAATTTCCATTTCCATTTCCGGATAGAACGTCTTTTATTTATATAGCAAAACCATTTTCCTTTTCTATAAGGCTATATGATGTTGAGAGTTCGAAGTTTTTTGGAGTTTCTTTTTATTATTATTGCAGGAAAAATCTGCAACAAATTCACTTTGTTTGGTGAAAAGAATAAGAATAATCACTTGTGGCATATAGATTGATTTGTTTCAACTCATTTTAACACCAAAAAATGGTAAAACTAAAAGGCAAGTCATTTAAAGAACAAAAAGAACAGGATTGATAAAAGGTTGAGACAATTCCGTTTCAGCAACTGTATTGCCTTTCACCCCAACAATTGAATATATTGTCCAAGCTAATCATTAATTACTTAAATTGTATAGTATTTGATGGTAAATGAGTTGAAGGACATTCACGAGATATGTGTTCTCTTTGGCGAAGATGTTGATGTGTTATGATTCTTTAATATTTCTGCTTTGGAGTACATGTTGCTATTCAATAAAAATAATTCAAGCAATCATTTTCTTGTTCTGTAGAAATTTTGCGAAACGGCAAATGACATGGTTTCGCAACGAGCGTATATATCACTGGCTTAATGCTTCTAGATCCCTGGTATGTTGCTTGCAACTTTATTTCTTTCAGGTTACAGCTAGCATTAAGCTAGGTTATTTCTTCATTTTTCAGTGCTGGGAAGTTTTCATAATCCAATTTTGTTATTTGTTAGGAAAATGTGCTGGACTTCATCATCAATGCATACCATGATTCAACTGAAACTTTCGTTGTGCCTAATTATCTTCAAATGAATAAAGATATATCAAGCCGTCGAGAAGCTTCTGAACTGAAGTCTTACCGTCCTAGAAACAGGTACAAATTGATCATTAAATTTACCTAATTCATTAATATGCAACTCATTTTTCTTTCTCAACATGAAGGCATTTCGGTAGTTGCGAAGATTGTTCTGATATTCTAGACTGGATAAACAGAATTCAAGGGTAAAGCAATGAACTTCTCAATTTCTTTCAATAGCTGTTACTTTCTTATGATATGTTTAAATTCTTCACAACCTCTAATAGTTTGCTGGTACATCCATGCAGTGAAACTTATGAACTTCAACAACCAACGGTAATCTGAACATTTTTGTTGAGTAAGAAGAAATACTGTTGTTGGCAACCAAACCTATACTAATGCGCTAGAACCCAACAAGCATACTTGGTCGTGAAAACAGTGAACACGGACGATGTCCTGAAAATCTCACATTGAAGGTTTCTAGAAAGGAAAAAGAAAATTCCATATTGATCTTGCTCTAGAACTAGAAGAGCAGGAAATTTGAATTTGTAAAAGGTGTTTAGCTGTCAAAAATGATCTGTAGTCTTTATTTTACTTGATTGTTCAATTTGCGTGCTCAGTTGCTTTGGATCCAATAAGAAATATTCTATTTCGGTGCTTTTGGCAGTTGTCCTTTTGTCATAAACAAGCCCTGCACTGACTAATGCAGGTTGAACACCAGTCTGCGGCACGTAGAGGTAATTCACTTTGGGTGATTATTATCACTTAGCTCCAGCGGCGGATCTACTTGAGGGATAGGCCGGGATCAATTTTAAGGTATAACTACATTTGGGTCCCCAATATTATATATAACAACAAATAAAAATAATCTTTAATATTTATTTGTAAATAAATCTCTGATATTAGCTTTTACTATCAGGGTTTATCTGTTACAAATAATTAGAATGTATGTTTTTTTTGTCTTATAAAATAAAAATCTATTAGTTACTATCCCGGCATTACAAAGTTGGACCAAAAAAAATTTATTATATAAAAATTAAATTATACCAATATTTGACTTATAAATTGTATATTTCTTTGAATTTTACAAAAAAATTTATTACTCTTTTCTATTATTTTTTTCTATTAAAATTATAAATACCGTTTTAATTTATTATTTATATTATAAACTTTCAAATAACCATTTTAATTTAATTTTCATTTTAATAAATAATAATATTGTTTGATTGTGTTTTTATATTCATAATTTTATATTTTTGATTGATATAATTATAGTAAAAATAATATTATAACAATATTCAGTAAAAAATATCTGATTTAATTAATATTTTATGATATTAATTGTTTTTTTCTTTAATTAAAAAAATTTATATTTGTAAATATGTGATAAAAAAATATTTTTAAAATGAATAATACTACTTATTCTAAAATGTAACTCAAACGAGATAGCATTTATTAAATAATGAAAAAAACGTAGTAAATAATTTAAAAAATTATAAAAATTTATCATCCAACAACTATACGTGAACTCGTCAATCACTTTATTTGAATTCTATTTTGAACGAGTAACATTATTAATTTAAAATATACAAGTAATGCTAAGTATTTAATAAATAGTTATCCCATCTACATATTAAGTATAGTGTAATTTTTATCAATTAAACGATGGATTGCTCAATTTTAAATAACTAATTAATTTATGATATTATCTAATAAATAAAAATCATATTGTTACGCAACTTGAAATATTTAATATTGCTCAAAATATATTATTTCATAAAAATATACTATATATTTTTTATTAATTTAATTTTTTTTTTTTTAAGGCTAGTTATATTCCTTTCACTTGATATATATACTTATTTTTATATCTATTTATATATTAGTTTATAAAAATTCGTAAAATTATATTTAATAAATATAAACTTTGCCTGATCTGATATAAAATCCTAGGTCCACCCCCACTCGGCTCTGTCAAATTCGACAATATTTTATTTTAAATTTTGGAGGAATATTAACACTATTTATTATATTTATATTTATACTTTTTAATATAATAATAAAGGTTTACGATAATTATTTATATTCTGACATTAAATTAAATTTATATTTATCATTGTTCTCAATGTAAATTAATTAAATATTTAATAATTTATTTTGATTTTTCTTCAATTTTCTTTTGTTTGCAAGTTATATTTTATTATAAGATGTGATGATTTAATTTAGTGAAATTGATGAAGATTATATTTTTAGTTATTAGTGATAAAAGGAAATGTTGTAATTTTTTTAATTACTAATATTTAATTATTTTTTTATTTATAATAGTTTCCTTTTTATTATTAAGATCGTAGTACATTTGTATGCTTGATTATACTCTGTATATAAATATTTAAATAATTTTAGCAAAAAAGAAAATTAGATTTTACAAAAAGAATATAGAATAAAAAGAAATTATTAAAAAAATAAATAAATTTCACAGTATCCAAATAAGATGATCATCGTTTACCTCTTTCTAAATTTAGCAATAATTTTACTTAACGAGTGAGAATACAAAAGTAAGTCACTTATTTTTTTCTTAAATTTATGTTTTATAATTATCTTTATATCTGTATGTCCAATAATAAAATTTTATATAATTATTTATAATAATTAAATATTTATAATTTTATTTTAAGTTAAATTTTATTTAAATATATTTAAAGAAAAAATTACATTTAATCATGAGATAATAATAATAATTTTGTAAAAATAAAAAGAATTATTTTTAATTATCAAAAATAAGATAATATCATAAACTATTTATTTAATTTTAATTATAAAATAATTAATCAATTCTTAATTTTTAATAATAACTAAAATTATGTTTTAATGATATTAAATAAATAATAAATAATTATATAATTTTATTATTTTATATAAAGATATTAAATAATTAAAAGAGACAATTTTATTAAAGAGAAAAAGTAAAAAATTATTTTTATATTCTTTTTATTTAAATAAAATGTTATTAAATCTTAACAGCTAAATTATAATAACCTATTCAAATAAATAAATCTCTAAAATTTGCCGTACCAACTCCTCTCCTAAACCTCATAAATAGAAGGCAGATTTCTCGCACCCTCTTACTCTTGAAAACCTTTCAAAGCTTAAGCTTTTGTCTATGAGCCTGTCCAAAACTTTACCTTCTCTGAAAATGAGATTCTCAGTTCTACGATCCGTCAAAAACCTAGCCAAACCGACCGCCGCACGTGGCTTCTCTTCCGAGGCAGTCCCCGACCGGAAGGTTGCCGTACTTGGCGCTGCCGGCG
Source organism: Trichilia hirta (assembly GCA_035221805.1). NCBI lineage: Eukaryota > Viridiplantae > Streptophyta > Magnoliopsida > Sapindales > Meliaceae > Trichilia > Trichilia hirta. Next base: position 3,122,228 of record JAWDEX010000008.1, on the reverse strand, counting down.
GGATCGGACAGCCACTTGCTCTGCTCATGAAACTGAACCCGCTGGTCTCCAGGCTCGCGCTCTATGATATTGCTAACACTCCCGGTGTTGCTGCTGACGTCAGCCACATCAATACCAGATCTGAGGTCTATATTCGGTTTCTCACTTCTTAGTCTACTTTAGATTTAAATGATCGTATTATGTAAATCTGTTTTCTTTATAATCCTTTTGAATCTCTCTCTAATGTGTGTTTTATGCTGTGCTGAAAGTTTAATCTGAATCCGCTTATATTAAAGAAACGGATTTTACTTAGTAACGCTGAAAAGAAAGTTAATTTTGGAAAGGAGATGGTCATTTGAGACCAGTATTGTATATATTTCAATGTAGTTTTACTGAACGTTGTGCAAAATTGTTCTGTGAAATGAAAGACCTTCAACAATGAACAGTTGCGTTGTGTGTTTGTTTTTATAGATCACGTTGTACAAAAACACTGGAAACATCCAATGTAGTCTTTGAGTCTAACAACAGTTTTTTTAATAATGCTTTGGAAAAAATGAAAACACAATAGAAAACTCATTACTATTATTTGTACGAAATATGGATTAAAAAGTAATACCAAACATATTTTGTAACATTTGCATCTTTTAGGATTTACGTGATCGATTGAGCATATGATTGCCTGGTTATTTTTCGTGTCTCCTCTAGGTTTTTACATTTGTACGTGTGAGTTCTATATTTTTTAGTACTTTTTTGGCTTTCATTTCCTTGTACATACATTTTCAACACTCTAGGGCCTTTTTTTATGTGTATCTGGTTCTTTTTTTTATGATCTTCTCCTTTTCTATGCTCATTTTGTTCTTTTTCTACGTTTGAAGTTTTAATCAATAATTGAGGTTAATTTCTCTCTATTTGCTTTTGTAGATTCTTCGTTTATCTTACCGTTGTATGTTATTGTTCTTTCTATCTTTTGAATTTTACTTAACAGTTTGTTCCATTGTAGGTTGCTGGGTACATGGGTGATGATCAGCTTGGCCAAGCTTTGGAAGGATCAGACGTTGTCATCATACCTGCTGGCGTGCCAAGGAAGCCTGGTATGACACGTGATGATCTATTTAACATCAATGCTGGAATTGTCAAGTCCCTGTGTGCTGCAATTGCCAAGTATTGTCCCAATGTGAGTATATTACTTCAAAAATTATATCATTATTTCGGTGGTAAATTTTGTTTTCATACAATTTCATGTAGTGGACTTTTTTTTGGATTTCAGGCACTTGTTAACATGATTAGCAACCCAGTGAACTCAACTGTTCCAATTGCAGCAGAGGTTTTCAAGGAAGCTGGGACATACAACGAGAAGAAGTTGCTTGGTGTGACCACTCTTGATGTGGTTAGGGCTAAGACTTTCTATGCTGGAAAAGCCAAAGTAAATGTTGCGGGTAATAACTCACACAAAAGAAGCTAATACTTAGTGTTTTATGTTCTCCCTGTTTGCTTACTATTTAATCAAATGGTAAAATAGGGAGGAACTACTGATGTGGTTGATATTTTCTCTTCCGGGGTTCTAAGGGGAATGAGACCTGATTGAAAGTTATAATATACTGAGTTGGACATAGATTTATTTTTTCCTGGTTTTTAAGTAATGAAGTCTATGATCCAAAATTTGTATTTGTTATTGAATTTTGATATCTTGACTCTTCTAAGCTATCAAGAGGTTCATAGCATAGAAAAATTTTGGATTATCTTATGCATTGACTGGAGTTTTTATTTGCAGAGGTTAATGTACCAGTTGTTGGTGGTCATGCTGGTATAACAATTCTTCCACTATTTTCTCAGGTACTTCTTTCCTATTTTTCTTCATTTTTTTTTTCTCTTTAAATCAAATGGTTGGCAATATAAGTAGATTCTTAATGTTACTACTGGTTTTTTTTGGTGCTTCTTTTATTGCAAACTGCTAATTTTGAGTTGTTTGTGCAAATACTCTAGGCAACGCCAAAAGCCAATTTGGGAGATGAAGATATTAAGGCTCTTACAAAGAGAACCCAAGATGGAGGGACGGAAGTTGTGGAAGCAAAGGCTGGAAAGGGTTCTGCTACACTTTCAATGGCGTAAGTTTTAATACTATTTTATACATGGTCACAAAACATAATTTAATGCTATGATCTATTTTATAGTTAGTCAGATTTGGAGTTTTGTGGATGAAATTTTGGTTTTTATGAAAATTCTGATACTAAATGCAGTCATATTTTCTCCTTGATGATTCTGTCTTCCTTCTTTCTTTTGCAGCTATGCAGGAGCCCTTTTCGCAGATGCATGCTTGAAGGGTCTTAACGGTGTACCAGATGTTGTGGAATGCTCATTTGTGCAGTCAGCTGTCACTGAGCTTCCTTTCTTTGCTTCTAAGGTGATTGACTTAACTTACTGTGATGTTAATGACAGTTCTTTGAATTTTTCTGATCTCATGTTAATCCTTTTGTTTTATTTGGAGCACAGAGCTAAAGAATTTTAGTTCTACATGCTCTAGCAAAATCCTGAATACACATCATCATTTTATTTGATATTTTGGTGTCTTGTTTTTCTCTTCTATGCTCATGTACTTGTATGCTCTAATACTCTAGTTGGTATTGTTTCATTTTTTTTGGTTGCTTGAATGCTACTAGTTTCTATTTATGCTGTGTTGGGTCACAACACACATTATGTTTCCAGCTTCATGGTGCTCAATCTTTTGCATCTCTGACTGGAAAAGTGTAATTATAATTTGGTCAGTGCTGCTGGCGCCGTAATCAGTGATGCAATATTTCCATTTGTGCTTGCAGGTGAGGCTTGGAAAGAATGGTGTGGAGGAAGTTCTTGGGTTGGGCCCTCTGTCCGACTACGAACAAGAAGGCTTGGAAAAGCTGAAGCCTGAACTCAAATCTTCCATTGAGAAGGGAATTAAGTTCGCCAATTCAAATTAAATGTTTCGTGATCTGCACACTTCATAGAAAATTCTTCCAAATTTTGCATTATTCTGACAAAATGTTGTACTTGTTGCCTGTGGCACCGGCTTTTGCTGTTTTCTTTAGATTAGGCTTCCCTTAAAAATAAAAATTTCATCAATAAATGCCCAATCAAACATTGCAAGACAGTCATATCACTTGCGCATTGAATTTCAGTGGGGATATTCCTTAGTTATGAAGCCGACTTAAGTTGTATAATAGTGTTGAGCGGCCTGGACTGTTTTATATATTGCAAATAGACTTCTGCATCTGCAGATTATGGTTTAATTATCAGGATCCTTTGAGAAGTCACGAGTTTTGACCCCATTTAATATTTTTCTAAATTTCACTTATGTCTTTCCTGTTATTCATGAAAGAGAAATTTAATGCATGACATTTTGCGAGATGATGTTCTAAATTTGCCACAAAAATATTGTGTAAGACAATGTCTTTCTAACTTATCTGGTCAACCTAGTTAAGGTTTAGAAAAGGTTTTATTGGAGAAGATGGCCGAAACTCGTAATAAAACACGAAATGAGCCCCTTGCTATACAATTTCTTTTTACATTTTTTCCTGTTTAATTTCAAGTGCCATAAATGGTAAAGATGGGAAATTTAAAGGTGCAGATAACACATACTGAAAGTTGTAGTGATTGGCAATTGACAGTTAATATTTGCTTAACACCTATTTAGTTGCAGCTAAATTACAGTATCCTACAAACTAGTGGGAACGACCATCTGTAACACTTTCAGAGATTTCAAACTTCACCCAACTGTAAACTAGTTATAAAGACAGCCAAAATTACAAAAGTCAGTCAACTGTTTAACAAAGTTGTATCAAAAGGCTTCGTAGCTACCATGGTATGGTTTCGCCACGTACACCATATCATATATACCACGCAGCTCGAGCATCATGCCAATTCCTGTATTAACAAGGGTTAACTTCGATACAAAATCTCCAGATCAGCTGCAAATGAATAGAGCTCTCATCAATGAGTCAATTACTCATCATAAAACTGCAAAAATATAAGTGATGAGTTAAGTTTATAATATTTAATATTTATTCACGTTTGTCTTCACAAGTAATAAGGACCAACATCGAAGTTTTATATGTATGTAATAACCCAGTATCTAATATAAACCATCAAAGTTTACTATGGTTCAGGAGTAAAAAGGAAAGCTGTGTTAAAAACTCAATTGCTTTCACACGCTACCATGCAAAAGAATAAAAAATCTAGGAATTTGGAAATATATGTTTCCAAGGTTTCAACACGAAGGCATATTTTAGATCTAAAAGTTTGCCTAAATGTCACAAACACAAACTTTGGGTCTGGTTCATCAAGGTCATAAAGGTTCATCAGATCTAATGTCATCCTATCTCATCCAAATCTATAATACCAAACAAATTCAGCTTCTGCCAGAATGAAACCAACAGCTGACACATGTTTCATGAAATAAAGCTGTACGTTACCTTTCTGAAAGTTCTTTAATGATCTTCAAAGAGGAAAAATTATAATTCTGAGAAAAGGCGAAAGGATCCTTAAAATGCACAGTACAATAATTGACAAGGTAAAATTCACTCAGAAATCACCAGTGCCCCATTCCCCTACCGCACTGTGTTCAGTAGATATAAGTAAAATACTTGTCCTTAGATTTTCAGGTCACAGTTTTTCAATGCATATACAAACTCAACTAATTTTAATTTTGGTCCAAAATGAATTATTAAATACAAAAAAGTGTTGGTCAACGAAAGTCCAATTTGCAACATTGGTAGCATCTAGGGCAGGTAAATTGTAGAATCTCTTGAAGTCCTAAAATCATAAATGATTTGGCAACAAACAAGCAACCCTATAAGGAGATAGTTAACAAGAAACTTGAGCAAAATGAGGACGCTCACAAGAGAGTTGGACATAAACTGCGAGAAAAGAAAGTACCAAGTGAGAATTATCAATAAGACACCATTCTAAGGCTTAAGACAAATGAATCAGTCCTGTGACTCACAAAACTGCACATTGCAAAGCCGTCTCAAAGCTTCTAAAAGGATTTTATTGCTTCTATAGCAGGCAGTAACAGTTTCATTGGTAAATATCGTCCACCTCAGAAGGAGCTCAAGAAAAAGGATGATCATCTTGAAAGTAATAGTGACTGAGGTAATGTCATTTTTATCTTCAAGAGTGTTGGCCACCACAGGCCCTATTAGATACAATAAAAATATTTGTCAGCACAAAGCTGCTCACTACCGTGTCAACTGGATTGTTTAAAACAAATAAGCATTATGAAGACTAACCTATTAAATGTATACAACACAGTTTTCACATTCTCACATAACACATGTAGGTGGACCTTTGCAACTGACCAATTCCCAATTTGAAATAATTCAAAAGATACGCTGTCACTGCTATTCCATTTTAGGAGGCAAAAGTGCGGTATTTCAAAGCTTGAATGTAAGTAGTAACACAACTCAAGCAAAAAATGAGAGATTGGCAAAGCTTAATAGCAAGAAACCATGCACCCTACCTTAATTGAATCTATTCACCTCATAGCTCAATTATCTGCATCGGAGCCATAGCCAGAGGAACTACCACGGTCAGAGTCTACATAGAAAGTATCAAAATAAATTAATGATGGCTTAATTGGCAGAATGCTTGAAGATCAGGTAATGCAACTACAGTGTAAAAGGTTAAGCAAAAGATTTAGCATTTACCACTAGAGGATGACCCAGAGTCACAGCCAGAACCACTTGAACTACTCGATTCAGTCGCATTACCACAATGCTTTTCTCCTTGAACAGGCAAAGATGTGGCTACAACATTGTCAACTGCTAAATCCAACCAGCCACAATAAATAGTTGCCTAATGATTATAAATTCATATAAAAACAGATAAATGTCCCTAAACCAAGGCAACAAATCCTTGTAAGCATTACCTCCACTTGCTTTAGGTTCCTCTACAATCAATGGTTCCATATTCTGCAAAGATGATACAGAACTAGCAAATTAGCAAAAAACACTGCCTGGTAGAGAAAAGATAGAGATTAAATCATCCATAGATCCATTCCTTACAGTGTCCTGAATCTTATGGCTATCTTCTCCAGTTGTCTGATGAGAAACTTGAGCTTTTCTGTTAATCTTGCTCAAACTCTTCTTATAGTTAGTCACAAACCTGTGAAGCTCCCAAAGTGTTTCAGGATCAAAACTGTCAATGTCCACCTCAATCTCATCCTCTTGCTCAGAAAGCACTGGATTCTTTTTCTTAATGATCTGGACAACATTGTCCAGTTTGTCTGAAGGCAATTCCTGAAGATTCATGCTGAGTCTCTGCTTCTCCTCATAGGTCATATCCCTCTTGTCAGGATCCTTAGCCTTAGGCTTCCTTGGAACTGGTGTCCTACCTTGATGAGCCAAATTTGTATCATTTGTCTTTGGATCCACATCCATAGTCACAGCCTCTTTTCTCTCCATAGTCCTTGCTTCCAAAGGCTGTGGAAGTGGAACAGGAGCAGGCATATTAACTGGCACAGGAGGAGCAGGAACAGGAGTATTAATTGGTGCAGGAGGAGCAGGAACTAATTTTGGAGTGGGTATTAGCAAGCCTGAACTGCAACCCATTTTCGACCGTCTACCGAATTTATACTCGGTCTCTATTTTTGTCCACTTCTCCTCAAATATCTTTGACAATTTATCAGCCATAACATGAACATCCTGCCCTTTTGGGTTATACAACATGGCATTACTAAAGGTGAGTCTCACATCCTCAGCAAACTCTGTAGGTGACTTGTACAAATTTTTACTCCACCTAGCCTTCACTGTACCTAAATCCATTGGATGCTTGACTATCTTATGATAGTCATGCAATCCAAGCCCCTTTACATCCACAGGCTTATTAAACACCCAACCAAACTTATGTTTCATCAATTTCTCTAACAAATTTTGACAACTCTTGAACAATCTACTTAAATCTTTTTCCAACAAAACCTGAATTTTCATTTCGTTGGACTTCGACTTCTTGTTACTCCCAATTGGACTTGATTTCTCTATCTCCACGACAGCATCCAAATTCTTAAAATACTGATACGTTTTTGGAGCTTTCTTCTCCTTTTCCCCCGATTCACAATGAACCCCATGATTGTTCGCATTCTCAGTTATAGATACAGTTGATCCCCGAAAAGAACGTGAATTTGTGGGCTCCACTGAACACACTTCAGAATTCGGTCTCACTGCACTTTTATTAACAGCTTTACTTAACTGAATTTGTGTTGCTTCAAGCCTCTTCACTAGACTCGTCACTTGCTCAAGCTCACTTGCAAGCTTTCTTTTGAGTACTCTAACCTCATCCCTATTGCTTAAATTAAAACTAATCTTTACAAAGTCATCTAATTTAAAATAACCTGGAATTGCATTCCCATGGCCGGGTTCATGGCGGTATTGTGCACCCGGCTGACTGGATGAATCGTCTGATGCCACATGCATAATCTGGTTCTGAGAGAAGGTATTGTCATCAATGGCGTTGGCTAGGGTTCGTTGTGAAGGTTGTTGTTGGTAGTAACGTCGCGGGACACTCTTGGCATTTTTTGGCTTGTTTTGGTTCTTTCTGGAATATATTCTACCCTGATTCTCTCCACCATCTATGTCACCAGCTAAAGGACCTGAAGCCATTCAAATTAATTACTAAACAGAGCCCAAACTTCACACAAACCAACAAAACCTTTATTTTTTGGAGGGGAAAAAGGCCCAAATTTTGAATAAACCCTAATCCCCCATTTATGTGAATGATGTGATCACCCCAAAAACCTTAGAAATCAAATCAATTGATGAATAAGTTCGTTGTTTTGATTTAAAAGAAAAAAGAAGCTAACTTAGTGAATGAAAAAGGAAACAAAGGTTTCCCAAGGGGTTTAAGTGGCTGTACGGAACTAGGGTTTTGGGTGTAAACTATAGAGGGCAATTAGGGGGTTTTGGTGGTGAAGGAAATTAGGGTTTTCGGTTATTTTTGGAAAGAAAGTAAATTGAAGAGACAGCTATGGTGAAAGAAGGAAAGGAGAGAACTCAATTTTTCGGCGTTGGCTGCCTTCGATTTCAGTTCAGGGTGGACAACAGAGCTCGAGAAAGACAGTGAGTCGAATACACGCGCTACTGCGCGAATGAGCCAAAAGGAACAGACAGGTTCTTACATATTCAAACTTGATGGAAAATGAAGGTTCTTACGTATTCAAACTTGATGGAAAATGGAAAACTCTGACTTGGACACATTTAGCCCATTTTCCTATTATTTGTTTCCATTATAAAAAAAAAAAATACCAATATTAATTTTTAACAAATTTTTAATATTTTTAGCATTCTTTCATAATAATTATAGATTATGCGATCATAGCATTTTAATATCAGTACATAAACTTATTTTGAAATCGAGACACTAATTAATTAATGTTAATTCAATTATTTAATTTTATCATACAGTGAAATTAATATCGATTGACCGGTGTATCAACTAAAAATAATTATATACAAATTTTATCATGTTACATACGCAGTATGGGACGTGCATTCCAAAACACACTATTCTACGTAAAAAGAAATCAGTGAATTTGAAAGTGAATGTTAGTAAGAAATAATTCTTAAGGTGACCCATTAGAAAGAATCTCACTAAAAATTTTCATTATTTAGCTATCTTTAATAAAATTTTAAATTGAAACCCTCAAAAATAAATAAATAAATAAGTAAATAATCTCCACCTAAAAATTTTCACTATGTACATTTATCAATTTTATAAATAAAAATTATAATGGTAGCAGAAGACTAGAATTAAAATAGGATTGTTAATTATAAACTAGCGTTCAGTGTGTGTGTGTTTTTTTTTTGTTTTTTTTTTTTTTTAAATATAAATTTGGGGTTATTCTTGATATTATAATTATATTCTCATTTATTAATTATCAATCACACTCTTGTAATCATTATCGAATTCTATTTTATTTATTATATTAACATGTCTGGCCTAGTAAGTTTCAATGAAAAAAAAGAGGTGTGTCAAGAGTTTTAAATTAGAATTTCGACTCCAAGGATAAAGTTTTTAAATTTTGTTCAATTATTTATATACTAGTTTTCAATTTCATTGATGTTAGAATGGTTTGAAAGAAGTGAAGAGTTCGAGAAAACCTCAAAGCAAGAAATGTGCAGCTCCATAAAATTTCATGTACATGCACGAGGAGATCCGGCATCAATGGTATAGAATGCAATTAGTATGCTTACTATTAAACAAATGAACAACCTCAAATGGAAGTCAATATAATCTTTCAATGGGATTCAGGCATCGATTTAACAGAAGCTATTCTTCTTCTTCTTCATCACCATCTGGCTTCCTTTCTATCAGATATTCATCACTTCTTTTAGCTCTTTTCTTTGCCTCATTTTATCTCTTCATTTCACCGTTTCCACATGTCCCGGAACCAGTTTTACTAATAGAGGAAAAGGGATTTAATGGGGACCTTAGAGACGTTAAATTTCCACGGAACAATATTTTGGACCAACATTTGAAAAGCTTAAGCTTGCTGTTTTCTCCAAAACATCGCCGATGGGTGCAGCTGCTGGTGGGATGGAGCGCCATGCTTTAGCTGAAAGAGAACATGAAATTCATGTTTTCACAGTGTCATCTGATAGAAAGCATCCCATTGATATACATAAACGAAATTTTCATGTATACTTTTGCAGCAAATGATCATGGTTCTGTGAACTGTTCCTTGGTATTTGAGATTTTCAACAACGTGAATAAAGTGGTACGGTTGATTATGTGTATACGGAGAGTGTTTCTCTGCCTCATTGGCGTGCAAAAATGGTTCCAATGTAGCTGTCAATCGACATGGAATTTGGTATGAAATTATGCACTCCAAGTTATTTGAAGAGCATTTTTCAAACCGAAATGGGGTTTTGTTTGGACCCATTACAGAGCTTGAGGAAGCAATGCCAAGATATCGATAAGATTAGATCATTTTTGAGCTATAACCAATGCATATGCTTAAGCAACAGCACAGCTGAGGTACTAGTTACAATCTACCGACTTACGCAGAGGACTGTTCGTGTTATTCTCAATGGAGTTGATGACACTAAATTCGTGCAAGACCCCGAAAAGGGTGCTAAGTTTAGGGAAAAGCATGGCATGCCCATGAACGCAAGCCTTAGTAATGGGAGTTGCAGGTCATTTGGTTAGAGACAATGGACATCCTCTGCTCTATGAAGCCTTTTCTTCCATAGCCAAGCATGGTGTATTTCTACTTGTAGCAGGAACTGGTCCTTGGGGAGGAAGGTACGCAGAATTAGGCCAAAATGTGAAGATCTTGGGCGTGTTAGAACCTCAGCAGCTACGTGAATTTTATAACGAACTCGGTGTTTTTGTGAATCCAACATTGAGGCCTCAAGGGTTTGATCTTACTCTGATTGAAACAATGCATTGTGGCAAAACAATAATGACTACGAATTGTCCAAGCATAGTTGGGACTGTGGTTGTGACCGAAGAATTAGGATACACATTTTCGCCAAATGTGAAGTCGTCAGTCGAGGCATTGGAGCTCGAGATAAGAGATGGAACTGAAGTGTTGCAGAGGAAAGGCAAAGCCTGCAAGGAACATGCTCTTTCAATGTTCACTGCTACTAAAATGGCACCGGCTTATGAGAGATTCTTCCTCTGTATGAAGAACACTGGATACTTTCAGTATCCTCTTCCCATGGATTGTCAGAATTTTTTCACCAATGAATATTGTATGACATTAGATGGTGCCACTGAAATTTGGTATTTACATAAATTCCAATCTTCAAATGCTACGAAAATTATTATTTGTATACTTGTGCTAGTGTAAAGTGAGGCATACTGAGAGATTATTCTGTTGTAAAGATTGAACATATAAAATGATATGATTTCTGTTCCGGCTAAAGCAACCAGCTTCAGTGCTGAATTTGAAACTCTATATTAAGCGTAACATGGTATAAAGTGATGAAGTACAACATATTTTGCTTAAACACTTGCTAGTCATCATCATTTGGGTATGGTTTGGGAGCCAACAAATACATAGCATGATCTCTAATCTAATTTATTAGAGAAGTATTAAACATGACTCAGATTTTGGTTGGTGGAAGTGGTAGCTGACAGAGATTTAATCACTTATCAGAAAGCAACAGAGATAATTAAGGTATGAGATGGCAGAGAATATTAATGTCCATTTCACTATTAAGGGGTGATTTCTCATGATGTTAATAATTTGTCCTTTATAGTATATGAAACGTTATTTCTTGTCAACTTTCATTCGTATTTCAGAGATCTCTTCTCCCGAAACAAGCAAATGAGAAGGGACCAACCAAAAGCTTCCCAAAAATTTAACCTTGAACCACTTGAGATCTAGATTTATGAGCAAAATATTCATTTTATTCCAAAAAATAGACGATATTGTAACATTACAAGGAAGAAACAAGAGAGAAAAAGAAAATGCAATGTTCGACAAGGTCAATAAAGCAAAGTCGTCAGAAATGAACACAATGTAAAGATTTTAAAGATATGCTTGTCTTTCCTGGAATGACTCCGAAGAGATAAGATTTTCCCATTTTGAGTACATATGCAAACGTTCTGATCTGCACATAAAAATGAACAAAATTTGGTTTATCCTGTGTTAGGATTAAACTGTCATGAGAAATGATCAGTTTAATCCCCCAACAAAATAACCTCATCTAGGATAATAATGCTGATTATTCCTAGTCATGATGACGTGGGTTCGGACCTCCCGGCGAAACTCTGTCAGGGTCTGCTAAACCAAGTCTCCTTCCAATCCTTTCGAGGTTCGATACATCATGACCTAGTTGGCTTAAAATAAGTTGGCTATCAATCTTTTTAGGCAAGGAGGAGAATAGGCGAGATGGGCGAGCCTCGGAGCTTGCTACAAGCACCAAAAACATGATTAGTGAAAGTAACAACAATTTTTTCTTTGATAAGTTAGCCATAAAATTGACTCAATGAGAAGAAACTAGCAAGTAGTGTCAGATCAAAGAAGAGCTACCCTTTTATATACACACAACGAAACAAATTACTATTCACTATAAGACAGATTCATATTGGTGTTGGAAACAATTGATTTTAATAAATAAAATTATAAAAAAATCATCCTTAATTTGTTATATAAATTGAATTAAAAGGTTATTATATTACGAAATTGATAACTTGTCTTTTGTGCTATCCCAAAGTCTCAAAACCTTCGTTACAAAATTATTAACATGACTACAACCTTACGTTTATGTATGTAGGTACGTTTTGTTTTGTGTAAAATCTACTGACATACTAATACCTTATACAAAACCTATCCCTTTTATAGGGAGTTTGATAAGCATCCAAATGAGTTCGCAAAGAAATTGTAGACATATGAGCTTCATAACTTAATTTAAAAATGTACAAATCCAATTATCTCATAATCTATCAGGTTTTCTATGCTAGCTTTGCTTTATTTTACTAAAAGTTCAGAGTTCTACTCTAATAACCAATGTCAAGAATATACAAATCTGTTTAATTAAATCTCTTTCAATTAAATTTAAGCTTGGTCGTAGACTAATAATAACCACTTAATTGATTATCCATTTGATGCCTATAATTAAAGTTATACCCATAATAAATGTAATGTCTTTTTAATTATTTATTTATTCCAATTCAGTGAATGTGTGAATGAATATTTTAATATTTATAAATTAAATTTATAATTAAATATTAGTATTTAATAAATAATTTATTGAATAAATTGCAGTCATAGATTTAAATAATCAAGTATCAAGAACATCTTAAAAAAATATCATAGTAATATATTCCATCTTGCAAGTATATATTTTACTATTTACAAAATTACATCTTTAAATTATTGAAGTTTTGATCATATTATTGAGTTTTACTCTTTAATAACTCAAAAAATATAATAATGAATACAAGTTTATTACTTACCTAGATTTAAGATTTATTAAATATATTAAAATTTATGTAAATTTAAATAAATGAAATTTATTTTATTGCATTTTAATGTATAATATATACACTAACT
>JAWDEX010000008.1:3093161-3109119 GCA_035221805.1 Trichilia hirta | reverse complement strand
GATTCTTTTCAAGCTATAGACAACATATATGCATAAGCAACAGCGCAGCTGAGGTGCTAGATACTATCTACCGACTCCCGCAGAGGAATGTTCATGTTATTGTTAATGGAGTTGATGACATTAAATTTGTGCAAGACCCCAAAAGGGTGCTAAGTTTAGGGAAAAGTATGGCGTCCCTATGAACGCAAGTCTTGTGATGGGAGTTGCAGGGCGTTTGGTTAGAGATAAGGGACATCCTTTGCTTTATGAAGCCTTTTCTTCATTAACCAAGCGCCATCCCGGTGTATTTCTACTTGTAGCACGAACTGGTCCATAGGGATGAAGCTACGCAGAATTAGGCCAAAATCTGAAGGTCTTGGGAGCGTTTGAGCCTCAGCAGCTGTCTGAATTTTGCAACTCGCTTGATGTGTTTGTGAATCCAACACTCAGGCCTCGAGGGCTTGATCTTGCTCTTATCGAAGCAATGCATTGCGGTGACTCCGAATTATCCAAGCATAGTTGGGACTGTAGTTGTCAACGAAGAATTAGGATACACATTTTCACCAAATTCGATATCCTTTGTTGAGCCATTGGAGCTGGTGATAAGAGACGGAACCAAAGTGTTGCAGAGGAAAGGTATGGCCTGCAAGGAGTATGCTCTTTCTCTGTATGAAAAACACTGGATACTGTCAGTATCCTCTTCCCATGGATTGTAGAATTTTATCTCCACTTAATATTGTCTGAATCTTTTCCCATGGTTTTATGCCAACTTTATTGATGCAGTAAGTGAGACATATTGAGAGATTTTTATGTTTTAAGATTGGACATATAAATGACATGATTTCTGTTCCGCTTCAAGCAATCAGCTACAGTAGATTATTCTGTTTTAAGATTGGACATATAAAATGATATGATTTCTGTTCTGCCTAAAGCAATCAGCTATAGTGCTGAAGCTGAAACTCTATATTAGCAATTGGGCTGCTTAAAATGGTATAAAGTGATAAAGTAAAGCATATTTTGCTAAAGCACTCGCCAGTTATCGTCATTCGGATGAAGTTTGGGAGCCAATAAATACACAGCATGATCTCTTATCTAATTTATTAGAGAAGTATCAAACATGACTCTGCTTTGGGTAGTGAAAGTGATAGGTGACAGACAGAAGCACTTATCGAAAGTAACAGAGATTCAGAAGGTATCCGATGACATAGTATATGGATGAAACCAGTTGACCATTAATGTTTCATCTCTCATGATGATAATAATTTGGATTTAATAGTCCATGAATGTGATTTCTTATCGACTTTCATTCATGATTCCATGATTTCTTCTCCAGCCGGATTTTGTTGGCAATAATGAATGTGATAATTGAAGCAAGCAGAACAAAAGCAAATGAGAATGGACCAAGAAGTGCCCAAAAAGTAAACCTAGAACCACTTGAAAGATAAATCATGAGCAAAAAGTGCATTTTATTCCAGAAAAATAGACAATATTGTAACATTACAGGGAAGAAACAGGAGAGGAAAAGAAAATGGACTATTAAACTAGGTCGAAAAAGTAAAATCCTCAGAAAGGAGGTAGTTTGTATATTCTCTCCAGTCACAATGTAAACATTGTAAAGATATGCATGTCTTATTCTGGAATACCTCTGACGAGAAGAATTTCTCTTATGAGTAAGCAAACATGATCAGCACATACAAATGAACAAAAGTTTGGTTTATCCTGTGTTAGGATTAACCTGTCAATGAGAAATGATCATTTTAATCCCCCCCCGAAATGACCTCATCTAGGATAATGGCGGTGGTTCCTAGTTATGATGTGGGTCTGGACCTCCCGGCGAAACTCTATCAGGCCCTGAGCCAAGTCTCCTCCCAATCCTTTCGAATTTTGATACATCATAACCTAGTTTACTTAAAATAAGTTTGCTATCAATCTTTTTATAAGGCAATGTGGAGAATACGCGAGATGGGCGCGACTCAGAGCTTGCTACAAGAACCAAAAACATGACTAGTGAAAATAACAACACTATTTTCTTTGATAAATTAGCCATATATAGTATCCGATACTTTCTACAAAACTTTGTGTATATGACAATTGACTCAATGTGAAGAAACTAGTAAGTAGCTCCGGATAAAAGAAGAGCTACCCTTTTATATACACACAAAGAAACAAATTGCTATTCAGTACAAGTCAGATTCATATTGGAAGGTCGTATAAGCAGATGACTTTGAAGCTTGTCTTCTCTCAAAAACCTAGTAATCTGCTTTCCTGACTCATCTCCATTAACTTAAATCACACCACAAATATTTTCTATCCTTATTTGCGTATCAAAATTGGTGGCTAGCTCGTTGCCCCTCCATATCTAGTCAACAGTTTTGTTCTCTAGTGTGCATGATTGAATGTGATCAAGCGTAGTCTACAGGATTTACCCTTTCAAATTATTTATTGATTGTTGAACAAAGAGTAAACGGTGTTGGTTGTCAACATGAGAATGAGATTTTGAGGTTTGTCTTTTTGCATGAGAAAGGAAAATATATGTTGTTTAATCGTCCCTTCGGCTGTTTCTTGATTTAGCCTTTTGTATATCCAAGCCAACTAAGTTTTGATTATGAATTGGGTCAAGAGCTTATCATGTTATTTTGAAAATTAACCACTGCATTAGATAAAGAGTTTGAATGTGGCGAATTGAGATCTAATCATGGATGGACATATTTAGATCTTATCCGCATGGAAAAGAGATAAGTGATAGAGCACCTGCAATTTTTCAAAACGAAAAATTGCCATCATTATATTTGAGAAAGCACGTCTATTTATTAGGGTACTATTTGATAAATTTTGATAACTTGTACAAATTTAGTGATTTACCAATTATAGTAGAGCCAATAAGAGAAACTTTATCACACATATCATATGTACAATATTGTTGTTGGATATTTTTGCCAATACCATCCTAGATAATTATTTTCTCTCATTTCTTTTTCTACTCAAAAAATTAAATAATATAAATTAAAAAAAAAAATTATCCAGACATACCTATATATTGAAAGCATGATAATTAAAATGATTGATAAATTTTACATAATTTGCAGATACCAAATGGGTTTGATAGCCCAAAAAATAAGTGGCTGATATTTGGGTTTTTAAATTCTATATTCTGAGACTAGATTACTGGATAATGGCATTGCATTGATTCCACGGTCAATGATTGGAAAATAAAACTAAGTTCTAGAGGTTGCACACTTGGATTTGAGAGAAACCTGAGAATAACTCTATTAATTTTAAGTTTTTATACAATGATCTAAAACTTGTCGAAAAGATCCTTAACAAATGAATTGGGCAGGTATTTCCAAGCCTTC
Source organism: Trichilia hirta (assembly GCA_035221805.1). Lineage (NCBI taxonomy): Eukaryota > Viridiplantae > Streptophyta > Magnoliopsida > Sapindales > Meliaceae > Trichilia > Trichilia hirta. The sequence continues at coordinate 3,105,787 of JAWDEX010000008.1, read as the reverse complement.
GATTTATAACCAATTTGACTAATTTTGAGGAGCAGCATGGAGTCTGACTCATTTAAACTTTAGCTTCTCTATGTGACTGTATGTTTCATGTCACAGGCGGAGTCAAAATTTATATTTTATAAGAATCGGAACATAAACTCAATACTTTTGCAATGATCAAAATGAGAGAAATGGAGGTGTATCATATAATATCAACTCCTACATAAATGATGTCTTCCTCGACCAATTAAAAATTTAGGGCACACGAAATCAAGTGCAATTTTATTTTTTTTTTATGTATTTCAGTAAAGTATAAATATTTGGTAAATTTTAGTATTAAAGTAATGTAACAACGTATAATAACTTTAATAGAAATAAAATTAAATTATTTATATATATGTCTTTACAGTATTTTAATTTATAAAACTATTGAAACAATACAATAAATTTTTGATAAACATAATTTAATAATATATCATGACTTTTGTAAATTTAGTTGGCTCTCTTCAATTTACTAAATGAACAACAACATAAAAATAAAAAAAAATCCAATATTGTAATTTAGAACAAAGTAATTATATTTCAAGGTATAAGAAATTATAAAAATTTTATTAAACTTTAATCAACATCAATTCCTATAAATTTTATAATGTAAAGATAAACACATAATATAATTAGAATTTATGAAAATATAGTATACAATTATATTTTATTAAAATAAGAAAATAAAAATAAAAATTTTAAAAATCACGTTACATGCATTTTAGATTATTTGATAAGTTAATCTTTTAAAGCAGCCCCTCTCTTATTTCTAAAAATTATCAACAAAAATTAATATATTATAAAATAAATAATTTTAAATTTTATCACGGAACATAAATTTATCTCTAATTATAAAATAAGTTATTTATTATTTCTCAAAATCATTATCCCACGTTATATGAGAGTGTGAAACCTGTCCAAGTATGTAATGGAAAACCGGTATAATAACTAATGATACTATTTGTTCTCTTAATCCAAGCACATGGGGTCCATAAAGATCTCCTGAAAAACATTGTGAAAAGAATTTGAAGGGCATAATCACTTCACATTTCTACATATTAAAGTGTTAATATTTTAATTAAAGAGACTACAAAAAGACGAAAATTGAAAAAATAAAAGAAAGCAACGATTGATGATGTAACTGTAGGTTTTGATTTTATACAAAGTCATATTGAAGATTCAAGATTAATTACGTACCCTGTTAACTATTCCAATTATGCCGACAGTTTGATACATATCCTTCTACTATGAAGATGAAACAAAATCTTAACGAATGTACAAGAAATCTTACTATAAAAAAACAAAGATGGATTGCCCAAATTAAATTAATATATCTTTGACTTATATTTGTTGTAATTATTAAATTTTTTTCACGTTATATTTTATTAAATTTGAAATTTATGATGTTTTTATTATAGAAAAACTCGGACGGGGCTAAAATTCTTGACATATGATCATAAGGTACCAAACACATTCGTTGGTAGTGAACCCCTTTCTGGTTTCGACTTACTGTCCGAATCCAATCACATGGGATTCACGAGATTCTCCTAAAAAGCCTTGCCTAAACAATTTGAATCGCATAATTAAGTGTTAAAAGCAAGATTACACAAGAACATTTTAATTAATGAGGCTACCAAAAGATTATAAATTGAAGGAAAGCACCGATTGATGATGTAGATTTTGATTTTATATAAAGGCATATCAAAGATTCGATATTCATTATGATCATACAATTCAAGAACATTCCACTAAAATCAACAAGTCACACGTGCGATGCATATTTATTCCAATTAGTCGGAAAGTTTGATGCATTTGAAACCCTATCAGCTAGAATGATGAAACAAAATCTTAACAGAATCTTCGGGAATTCGGAAGATTTGGTAGGTATTAAAAAAATATATATACTTAGTATAAGACAAGGGCAAATTTGAATATATATATATATATAAATTTGCCCTTGTCTTATACTAAGAGCTTTGCTTTCTCATCTTAATATTTAGTTGTCTAAATTTGTATATTTAAAATAATTAAATTATTTTTTTAATTTAACAGATTTTTAAAGATAATTTTTACTTATTTTTTTATGAATATTAAAAATCTAAAAAACTAATAAAATATATTCACAAAATTATCTTTTCCTAATTATTTATTTATAAACTTACCCATTCAAAAACCTAACACTTAATTTTTTTTTTCTTTTGAAGATACATATATTTTTATAAAGGAATTATACAACTCAAAAAAATTTGTGTGTGTGTGTGTGTGTGTGTGTATATGACACACTCCGACTCCGACAATCCAACACGCGACAATTGTTGCGTGTCCTTAAATTGTATTTTATTGACTAGAATGCTACCTGATGATGCGTAAAGCTAAATCTCATAAATTTTCAAATCAAAATACAATTTATTAAATTCAATCTCGGAATAAAAATCAATTTTATAAAAATATAATTATGCACAAGCATAAGCTAAATAGTTGTCAAATACTAACTAAATGCTAAAATCACTCATGAAATATCAGCTTTCAAATACATAGAATAATTTTAAAGAAAATCAATTACAAAGTCTCCTGTAATATTAAGTGGACTCATGCAAGTATAGAAGTCAAGTTTACCTACTTGAAGATGCATGCTAGATCTTCCACTTTCTGACTTATTACAATTCTCATTAATATCTATAATTGAAAGGGTAAAAAAGGAGAAGAGCATACTAAAATATACTTCATGAATGGATATAAAGGATACATAAACAAATAAAAATATTTATAACAAAATATGTTAAGAAAATCTTTAAAATTTGTCTAATGATTAATTTATTTTAGTAAGAGTTATGGCCTATATTAAAATTTATTGGGCAGACCTCTTTTCTTAGTGATTAATCAAGCCACTAGCAAACTCAAATTGTTAGTTACTTATTTTTTTCTATATAAAATCAATGCAAGTAAAAGAAAATGATATTCATATGTTTTCAAGTGAAAATCATGCATATTTTGTAAAAATAGCCCATCACTAATATTGACATCGAGTAGCGCATAAATTTACATATGTTTATCCACAATATTCTAATCTAATGGGTCATTCCACAAATAACATTATAATCTTTCTTATATCAGCTCCACCAGTGCACTCACTCATTTAGGATAGCCACTGTCTTAGTTCGTTCCTAGGCTATTTAGTACTCCATAGCTACAGATGGCTTTCTTGCCATTATCAATATCATAAAACCAAATTAATTACATGAAATCCAAAAAATATGTCAAATATATGTATATCATCAAAATCTACTCATATCTTTAAAATATAAACATCAAAATTGGCCTTTAAGCATATAAATGAATCAATACACAATCTAATAGGTTGTACATATTTAATTTAAAATAATAAATATATAATGAGTTATTTTTTAGTTCATTAAGAACGTAAGTTTTCAAAAAATATTGTAAAAGCATTTGAAAGAAAAAAAATTCACTTACTAATTAGAGAGGATATATACTCTCTTTATTCTTCGTAACTCTAAGCCTCGCTACTTGGATTCTTTAAGTCGAGATTATATATAAACTAATAATCTCATCAATCTCTATATCTACAAGTGAAACCAATGCAATTTATATGCTATAATTATGCCAATTGGGTTAAAGTTTCCTAACTGAATATAATTGATCAAAATTTCACAAAATTTAGGTCATTTATCCTATTTTTATCAAATAAAATCTCACGATCATTTTTAATTCAATCATTTATTGACAATTACAAAATTAAAAATGTTCATTCTATGTTCTAACTATGTAATTTGAATCAATTAATCATGATTATGCAAAAATCCCAAATACACAATAAAACCCTATATGAACAATAGCTTAAGTTATTGCCTCATTCAATTTTTTTAAATCAAAGTCTAATTTCACACTATTTAACCACTATAGCATCTATTCTACATTCTAATTAACACTACATACTTAAATTTCTAAAATTAGAACTAATTTATTCGAGTAAACAATAAACCCTGTGTGCCAATTTAGTCAAATATAAAAATAAACATAAGGATATATTAATAGACTCACCTATAGGTTAATCTTAACCCTTAGAAAGTTAAAATCATTATCAGTTGATAGAAATTTTTTTAGTACAACCAATAATCAAACTTTTTTTTAATGCTTTGCAAAATTAAGTTTGTAAGTGGTAGAGAGTCTCATTTACAAGCGACTGATAGTAAAAATCAAAAGTTTAATTGGTGAAATAGCAAAAAAAATTGAATAAAATTAAAATGAGAACTCACTGTGCTTGAGAGCCTTTGTGAACTCGATAGCTATTGAAAAAAAATGAGAGAAAAATAAAAGAATCCTTTGATTTCATTTATAAATAAAAGTGATTGGGAATAACATATTTAGTCTTAAAAACAAAAAAAGAACAGATGGAAAAGTATGAAAAATGAGTAAAATAGCCTTTTTTTAGTTAAATATTTATTCTCTACAATCATAAATATATCAATGTGTGATTTTTTACAAAAAGCACTAATACTTTTACTCAAAGGATTAATATTTTTCTCAAAAATATTAAAAACATTAAAATTTTGAGCCCAAGTATCGATACTTCTGTCAAATGTATCAATACCTACAAAATATCAATCAAATTTCTTTAAAATTATCGTTCACTGTAAAAAATATTATTTAAGTCTTCTCTATTCTTGATATTGTTTCTCCCTTATCTTTCTATACATTTGTAGTTTTGTCCTAATTCAATAGAAATAAACTATGTATCAAAAATTTATCCAGTTTAATAAAAATTTAGCTTTAAAACTCAAGTATGCAGTTGAGATCTTAATATCACTTCTCCCAAATTTAACTAATTTTATCCAAATCTTCACTAAACATTTACTAAACATTAATATGAATTTATTTGACCAATAATAGCACCCAAACATACATTTTTTAGAGTGACAAAAATGTCCTTATAAAATAAAATAACCAAAATACTCTAATTCAAAAAAATGGTATTACAAAATAGGTATGGAGTGCATTTTTTTTATTAGAAGTTTGAAAAATCTAAATTTTAAATTGGTCTAAATATCTATTGATCGTTTATTTGTTTAGCTGAAATTTGAATATAATTTAAGTCATTTATTTTTTAAATAAATTTTTTTTAAAATCTAATATTTTATTATTGTATATAAACACAATAATTAGATAAAAAATTTAATTAAAATTAATTGTAAGAGTTCTAAAATTCAAACAAAAAGAATTTTTTTTTAAACAAAAAGTATCTAAAATTTTTTATTAAGTTAAAAATAAAAACGTACTTAATTACTGTAAATAATTAAATTTAACTAATTAAATATTATGTAAAAAAAAATTATAATGTCATTGTTCAAGTGTGAAATAGTATGTTCACATTATTAAAGAAGGTAAAAAAAGTTTTTTGATCAAATTCTTTCATGGCTACTTTTATATTAAAAATGCTTACGAATATATTGATAACTATATAAAATTATCAAGTCAATTTACATATATATAGTATATATAGAAGAGTTTGCATCTTAATACTAATATTCTTTTATCTTCAACTAAAATCTCGATTAATACTTGTATATATAATTGTTAAGCTATAGTGTATTCAATTATATTATATATTTTTTTCACTTTTTTGTTACAAATTTTAACTTATAAAAATTAATAAAAATATAATAAAAAATTGACAATTATAAAAAATTAGAGTTGAAACAATTTTATCTATAGCTGAATGTACAATTGCTCTGTCCTGTATGATTGATTACTTTTAAGCATTATCTTCGAGGGCTCAATCAGATGATTTGTACTAATATTAGCTACCTATTTCTTTTTTTGCACTTATTCGTATTCGACTCTAAGATAGTTTAACTCAAAAATGTGTATCAGATAGAATGAGAGAAGACTTGAATATGTAAAATTTTAAAAATAATTAGCTACCAAAAATATTCGATTGAAGGGATGTATGGGATAAAACGAAATGGGACTTGAGTACTTCAAGCTTAAAAAAAATATATATCTTCTAAGATACGTATAAAGATCCATTTTGAATATTTTTATATTGTATTATATACAACTTAATTATGCAACGCAAATATTTATTTCTTTGGGTTTGCGAGGGTGGTCATAATAAAAATTGACGAGCTCTTGCATAGAGTAAATATGCGTGTATATATTAATTATTTCCAACTAATTAAAGAAACGAACAACTCCTTAATGTATATACATCATCTTTTTCCTGTCTAGTATAATCAATCAGTAATTTAATTAATTAAAATTAAAGTGCGTAAGGACGTTGGTCCGGTCCGTTGCCTATTTCAGAATTCTTTAGTAGAATCCACGTGAGGTCCACTCTATTGTTTCGGCCAAAAATTCCTGTAGGTTGATGATGACACACGTAAAAAATAAATAAATAAATAAATAATTTGAAAAAAATATTTAAAAAAATTAGTGGCTATAATTTATATTTATTCTACCAAGGAATTCGAATATTGGATAAATAGAATACTTTTTTCGGCACTTGATAAATAGAATTCAGTACGATATCCCATTTTCTCGTATAATTCTTCGCTTTCCAGGAATCCATTTCAGCACCTGACATTCCAAGACAATTTTATATGGTACTCACCAATAGGCAAATATTGTTTCAGGAATTTGCAGATTCTTCAAGTTAATTAACAAGGTCAAAATACATGCTTAATTAGTATGCTTGTGTATATTATTTCAGGGTTTAACATTATCGAAAATTAAAGGGTGAAACCCGAATTGATTTAGCGTAAGGATCCCTGAAACATGTGTTTGTGTGTACAATGAATTTGAAATATATGTTCATTCTCATAAAAATTACTGAGAAATGTATTCACAAAAATAGGGCAATGCAATCGTAAGTCTTATAAACGACTGGTAATTCTGATAGATTAAGAAGCTTGATTATGAGCTACTCTCAAATTTTTCTTTGCTGATTCATGGGTCCAATGGAAGAAATAGAATGCTCCAGCATCTGAAAATAATGGAGTGAGGTAAGAATACAATAACATGCTGGTCTCAAATGGAGCACCCTTTTAATGGAACGTTTGTTAAGATAACTAATATTGCTTTAAAAAATAATAATGGGGAGACATATTTTTAATTCCGGGTTAAGAAAGATTATTTAGTATTAAATTAAAGTAAGATTATTTAATTCGTTACTATAAATTCTCACTTGGGATCACTTCATCATTGAAAGCAAAAGTTCATATATAAAAACACTCAATACCTTACCTCTCAATATGAAAGTTACATCAACTGTAAATTATAACCAAGTTAAAATGATCGTCTAGCTCTACAGTACAGTAATGGAAGTTACTGTAAAATTAACTAGATGAAGAATGGATCAAAAGTTTTATAAGTTTTGCTCTTTTCAATAAGAAAGATGATTCTATTAATGGTGATGAGGGTCAGGTCCTCCAGGGCTGTTCCTTTTGGACTCGAAAAATTTGCCGATAATCTCCTGTCTTTTTACGCTTTGCTTGAACATATTTCTGGCGCTGTACATCAATGCACGACTCTCATCGTTGTAGAATTGTTTGGACTCAAAGTGTCTATCAATTATCTCTTGTTTCTGAATACTTGTCTTTGACACTTCTGCGAGTTTATGACTTTCAGAATGATCATCTGAGAGCATTTTACGAGATTCGGAGCTTGAAAAAGAAAGCAAAAACAGGACAAAGAATAGCTTAGCACTCAAGCTGCAGTTAGCCATCGTTATAAACTTATATAGATGATGAGATGTATATTAATGTGCTAGTGTAGAATTTTAGAGCTGGGGATGCTGGCTTTATATAGAGCTCATGCAACCCATAATTGATATTTAAAACAATGAAATGGGTCAAATCGAAATCCAGCTTCTTTCAAAGAATAAAACTTCAATTTTGGTGCATTTCTTAGCCGACGAATAGGCTAAGTTAAATATTTTGTCGGTTGTATGGATATATAGAATTTAAACCCGAAAGTGTGAAAATAGAAACCAAGGTGACAATAAAAGGGCAATTTTGATAACATAATCTTGACACGTGTATGCTTTCCGCCGCCTTTCTCACTTTCGTTTCGAAAAATTATAACCCACCTATCCCACTTTACTTTTGTGTTCACATAAACCTGAAAGAAAAGAATAATCTCTATTAATCCATCCATCTCTTTCATTAACATATCAAAGTATGGAACAAAAATAAAATGATGTAATAAGTAAGGTGGGATTCTCATAACTCTGTTGTTCTTCGATTGCATACATTTGATTGTATGATACTTTTATGTTTTATTTTAAAATTTTATTTTACGTTTCTTTCATATATAAAATTTGAATGCATGAATGCATTCGTCAGAAAACCTTGGCATGTTGCATAGTTCACAGTCAGAATTCTCAAATTTGGCCTGGCATTGGATTAATTAGACATTGAGATCTTCTTCCAAAACATTTGTTCAGACAATAAGGCGTCGTTATTGATCAGTTTAAATTTAACATCCTTTTCATCCGACGTATAAACATGAATTAGATTTCTAATTGTTAGCTTTTTTACTTTTTCTTTTCTCACCCCCTTGCTTTACTTTTAAGAAAATATTTCTTTCTCCATTTTTGATTTTTTGCAGCTCCAAAAGACACCCAGCGCTTCAAATTCTGTGTGGCTTAAGGTTCTTCTGTGCTTATCCAATGAGAACATTGAAATGTGAACTACCCACTTTGAACAAATATGTTTATATTACAAACATGAGAACTGTTCTAAATAAAAATCGTATAATAATTATTATACCATATATAAATTAATATAAATGACCTAGTACAACGAAAATATTCTTAACCTTTTCGACAAAACTTCCTGGTTTGACGGTTAGTTTCCTATTCAATAAATAGTCTCCATCTCCCTTGAGTTTTACAGCAGGATGATGGAGGATTGATCATTTTAAAATAATTTTTATAGCATAGAGAGAGAGAGAGAGCTCTGGTGAGATCTAACAATGGCGTCCATGTATACGAATATGGTCCAAAAAATAACTGATTAATTAGGAGAAATAAATGTTATTGATGCATGCATATACGTTATAAAAATGATGATTTTGAAGCCTTCGGCAAGCTCCATTGCCATTTTGATCACGTAAAGGATAAGGATAAGACTAAAATTAATTTATTATTAATTTATGAACGTAGATAAAAATTTTCTTGGTAACAAATTAATAGCAATATTGACTAGTGGAGCCGCCCTCCTTACGGAACATGATCATGAAACAATAGAATATCATATTATGTTGGGTCAATGCCCCTTTTTCCCTTTTTTTTTCTTAAGTTTAGCAATTCGTTGCCCTATTTTTTAAAAAACTATCCATTTTCTTCTGATTTTCGATTTGATCTTAACTTTCTCAAATCAAATCGGTCGAACTAAAAACAGTTCAGAAAATACAAAACAAATATGAAGGACTCAGAACTGAAGACATATGATTCAAATGTATTATAACTTATTACTGCACCAACTTAAATGATATGTTACACCAATGCACGAAAATTAATATAAATATATTAGTTTTAATACTTTAATTTTAAAAATTAATAAATATATTCATAAAAACTTAACGTTTAACTGAAATTTATTATCATTGACAACAATCATAATAATTGTAAGTTATGTAATATTTAAGTTTCATCTTATAACTATTATTGTTATTATTAATGATAATAATTTCTAGTCAAATTTCTAATTTTTGGGTTCAGTTCGATAGTTGGATTTGGTTTGGTGATGGTTCAATCGGTAGTTTGGTTTGATAGTTTGATTGGCTGGATGACGGTTCAGTAGTTTGGTTTAGTAGGGTGACTGTTCAATTAAATTTGAGAAGGTTAAAGATAAAATCGGAAATCAGTAGGATAATGGGTAATTTTTGAAAAAAAAAGGGATAAAAAATGTTCATGAAAATTAAATTATTTATATGAGCTTATCTTTTTAACTATTTTATATTTTCGAACTATGTTATATATTAGACTATATAATTTCAAGCTACATTATATTTGCAACTTACCAACACTTTCTATTAATAATTTGTTGTAATAATTGATATTAAAAATTTGTGAAGTCAAATCATGGTTATAATTTCATATGAGACTTTATTGAGATTTTCCTTAAGAAAAATATTGAAAAGAAAAGAACATGTCTAATGAAACCTACCAGCCTGACTAAATTTGACCACAGTAAAGAAATGAAATTGAAATTTAATTTAACCCTAATGACACATTTAACATTCATAATAAACCCTTGAAAGCTTCTTGGAAAGTCATTTAAGAATTTAATTATCGTTAATAATCAAAATAAAATCCTTAAAGCAATTTTTTTGTGCTTTTAAATAGTTTTGAACTTTAAAATTATGGTATGTTTGTTATAATTTGAAAATAAAGTTAAAAAGATAATCAGTATAACTATAAAATCTAATAAGACTCATATTTTTTTCTATTAATATTTAATATTTAAATTTTCTTTTATAATAATTAGAACTTAGAATTTATCACACTACTACGCCCAGGGGCGAAATTACTCGGGCTAGTCGCTTGGCCCTAAATTTTTCAAATGTAACCCACATTTTCTTCTAAATAGCTCAGCCTGACACAACATTTCTCTAAATATGCTTCAATTTTTTAAAAAATAGCCCCATTTTTTCTTTTGAGTATAACCCAAATACTTTTAGTTGTGACCTAATTAATATATAACCTAATCGTAATATATCTATTTTAAATACAAAATTATCACTGTATAAATTAATAGGCCTCCTTTTTTATTTTCTCTTTCAGTTCTTTTTCCTGATATCTCCCTAACATTTAATATTTTATATTGGGTACAAATTACAATGAATCGCTTTCTTTCTTTTGTAAATGGTAATAATTATGAATCTTATTAATGTCAAATAATTACTCAAGCAAGTGAAAAAAAGAACACTCGTTTCCTTTGATATTTTCAATAGAGTGATAAATTTTCATGTAATAGAATTAATTAATAAATTTTTATCGTAAATTATAAAATTTTTTACTTTAAGTTTAACTTTGAATCTTATTAATGAGTTTAAATTATTAATATTAGTAATATTTTTTATCTTATTGAGAAATTTGCTTAAAGTCAAGAAAATTTTACTCAAGCTAAGTTTTTGCTATAAAAAGAGAATTAAAACAGTATAAGACTAATATATTTTCTCATTTGCAGTTTTAACAGTTTTTCTTTCTAAATTATGCTGACAATTAATTAAAATAAGAAAGTCATAACACTATTTCTTGATTAACATATTGATATTCACTCTTTCTATTTCAACTATTATAATAAAACGAATATTTTCAATTATAAATCCTATTAAAATAATACTTTGCAGTAAGAATATAAATTTTTTATACAGTAATCTATATTAAAAGAGAAATTGTTAATATTATTGATTTAGATTTCATAATTGATGAATTCTATCGTTTGAAATTTTGTAGAGTACAACTTTAAGAATATTTCTTATATATTTATTTTTATGATATTATACTTTTAATTTTAATTTTTTGTTTAAAAATATATTTTAAGAAATAATACTCGTAAAGTTTTGCACATCCCAGATCTCTAAAGTGTGACCGGAAGGAAACGAGACTAACTCATCTCTTAAGTCTCTTACTAATGTGCAGACCGAGGAGCTAATGTTATTAATTTGTAATATACAAATTATATACAGATATAAGGAACTTAAACTTATTCAATTGATAAATTGATACATATTACTAGATTCAATCCTTAAATACTGAATAATGAGTTTCGTGCTCAAAACATGCATATACATACTGATCAACATGTACCCATATGTTCAAACACCAACTAGAACCCAAAATATACACAAGGACTAGCATACCTAAAATATGTAGACTATACATAAATTGACCCACTTTCATAGTGATTGCATATAGACATCCAGCTTTACTTGACTGCCTTTCGAGAACATACTAAGAATCTTAAATAGTCTAAATAACCAATACAACTTTAAGATGATAAGTCTCAGGAAGACTTAGTAACTAAGCATAAGTAGTAAAATCATTTTAATCACTTCCGTGAAAATATAAGTAAAAAAAATTGAACATACTTAATTAGTTAGATATATACACACATATATATACCATATATCTCATCGTAACTGGTTCCAAAAGATAAAGCTAGTCCATATCTAAGGCTACACACTTAACTAAACAGAAAGATAGGATTACATCCCGGATATTCTCAAAAAGATGATCACCGAAATTAGATTCATGGATTAATACTTTGGCATAAGCATACAATCACACTTATACATAAAGGAATTATCTTATAAACTATTTCTAAATTATTTTCAAAGTTCTCAATATATATATATATTGTCATACCCTAATCCTGAAAATTTGACAATTGACAATCGTCGCGTATCCTTAAATTATATTCTATTGACTAGAATGTAATTTAAGGATGTGCAAGATTAAATCTCGTAAATTTCCAAATTAAAATACAATTTCTCAATTTCAATCTTACAATGAAAACAAAATTCATAAAACATAATCCCAAATCAAAATACAATTTCTCAATTTCAATCTTATAATA
>JAWDEX010000008.1:3069362-3093061 GCA_035221805.1 Trichilia hirta | reverse complement strand
AATAACCTACAGGCTATGCTAAGATATTCTCGTGTGCATTCTCCCCACTGGAATTCGTGGTTACTGCTTCTTGTACTTGATCTACGGTATTTATAAAATTATCTTTGTGATAGGTTGGAAACTTTCGAGTAGAACAACTCTGATTGTTCCTTGTCATACTATTCTATCGAAAGCAGAGCTTGCTTACAGGGAGCGCAAATATGGCTTTTTATTCTTTTTTCATAGATGGCCTCAGCTGTTGATGTATGAGATTTACCTGAACTTTATGAGGATCTAGAGACAACGAAGTAAACTTGAGCAACTTAGAAGGTAAAAGAGTTAGTCCTGTTCCTAACAACCATAGCAACAGTCAAAGTAATTCCAATTTTCCGACAAAAAAACTTCGACGTTCGGGCAATAGAAAAGACAATAAAATGAAAGGAAAAAGAGTTCGAGTTCAAGAGAAACTGGATGGGTTGAAATGCATTTGCTATTGAGAAGGGGAAGATGATAAACAGTACTGATTTTCTTAGCTTGATTGAGTTAAGGTTCCTCTTTCTTCTTCCAACGAAGTCTCATCAGTTTATAAAAATTTCTAGCATATGTCACAAACATGCCTAATTGACGTTGAAAAATAGCTATGACAGAGGGTTATGGAAAGGTTAAGTGTAGGTCTTTCCTTTGTTGACTCTGAGGTAGTCATAAGTCCTTTACTTGTAGTCATAAGTCCTTTACTGTCCCTTCTTCTGACATACAAGCTGGATATGGCCTCTTATATCATAGTACCTCTGTAAGTCAAAGGAAAGGACAGTGTATACAAAATCTGCTACTTGACTTTCTCTACTGTATTCCTATTTTTGATGGTGTATGGATGCCATACTGTGAATATGGGTAGGGAAATGTTAGTTTTCCCTTCGATAATAATGGAAGGAACCCTGAGACGTGGCTCAAGGTTAATCCTCAGTGATTGTGGATGGAACCGCCTCAGGAAATGAGGAATTCTTGTCCACGTGGTCGGATGGCAAAATGGCTGGAAATCTGCCTCAAGAGTTGTTTAGTAAGTGTAGCCAGTAGTCATGTGATGGAGATACTGACGTGGCCAGGGGCGCTGCATGGTCAGTGATGACTACGTAATTAATACTGATAACGTGTAGAATGGTTCACCGGAGTATGTCGTGGTTCAAAACTTTCCGGTTGTGACCTATGGGTATCTCCTGACCCAATGGTCAGGGTGTGATAGGTCATATTCACCTAACCAGGTGTCTGGCTCTTAGTGGCTACAGATTTTATCCTATTTTTCTAAAAAAATTAAATAAAAACATCCTTTTTTGATGACTCAGTAATAGTACTATAATATATGTTAGAAAATAAATTAATGTAATATTAGTATAATTAAAAATATAATTAGAACTTTTTGCTTAATTAGATTCATATATAATATAAGTTCGTAAAACAAGCACCTTTTAAATATTTAAAATCTCAATTTGCCCCTAAGCAGATTCTTCAAAAATATTCAAGAAATCTTACTTCAATAATTTCTAGTTTCAAGCATGTTGTCGTCAAGAATACTAAGATGACCAAAATATTTTGAACATTCAACATCAACAATTAACAGAGTGAAACTGTTCTTTCAGGTACAATCAATTTAAAAATTTTTCTGAAAATTTTTTTGTTGTAGAATTTTTTTTTACGTTTGTAAGAAATCTTTTGTTAGGCACAATAGTATAGCATTCATTGTCCTCAAATTTAATTATTTCCAATCTTCATTGCTTATACTAGATTTACCAGAAGTTAATATGTTTTATGTAGCCTACATTAAATTAATATATGCTTAGCTTATATTTGTCACTAACTATAGTTAAAATTTTTCACATCATAGAAATTTATTGCCCTATTCCAATCACATGGGGTCCATAAGAATTTCCTAAAAAGCCTTGTCTAAAGAATTTGAATCGCATAATTATGTAACAACCGTAATAATTTCACAATTGTATATATTAAAATTTTAAAAAGTATAAATTATACATGAACATTTAAATCAATGGGGCTACAAAAAGATGATAAATGAAAGGAAAAGCACCAACATTGACGAGATGATAGAGATTTTGACTTTATGTAAAGTCATATCAACGATTCAATATTAATCATGAATGTTATGTATTAAATTCAAGAACATTCCATTAAAATCAACACGTGCGATATACATTACAATTAGGCGACAAAAGTTTGATTCATTTGATACATTAGAAGTTTAAAAATGAAACAAAATCTTAACAAGAATTTGAAAGATTTGGTAGGTATGAAAAATAAATAAATAAACAAAATAAATAATGGAACGATCACATTTACATTATGATGACATTTTTGGTTTTCTAATTTCATCGAATTAGCTACCAAACTGGAGTATCATACTTGAGAGAGTAGGGTAGTATTTTTTTTTTCTTTTATTGAAAGTCTGAGAATTTTAAATTTTAAATGGTGTGAATATCTAAAACTGATTAATCATCCGAATTTTGATTTTCTTTAAAAATAAAAATCTCCATAAAAGGGGTTAAATCATTAAACCAGTAACTAGGATAACCCATGAAATCTCAAAAAAGAAGCACTTTAACTGATACCAGAGAATCTGAAAGACAAAAATAGGAAGAAAAATATGAGAAAATATATATATATGAATCGTATAATATAATGTTGACAGCATTGTTGTTGTTAACTAGCCACGGTAAAGTTTTCAAGGTGGAAAAAAATGCAATGAACAATCAATAACAGAAGAATCATTCTCGACCCAGACAGAAAATCAATTGTTCTTAAAGGCTATTTCAATAGCTTTTAGAATAGCTCGTAACATTGCGAAAGAACTATTCTGAATACCATGAGTAAAGAAGAAAGCCTCTGTTAAAATAGAATCAAAACTAATATGGCTAGAATTTGATTATAAATATAAAGTTACTTATTTTTTTAAATAAAAAATTTTTAAATTAACATTTTTATTTTTATATATAAATAAAATAATTAAATTAAAATTTTTAAACTTTAAAGATTTAAAGAAAAAGTGAGTTATTTTATTAAACAAAAAGTATCTAAAAACTTTCATTAAGTTAGAAAATTGAAACATATTTAATTACCTTCAATAACTAAATTCAACCAATTAAGTATTTAGTGAAAAGAAAACTTATAATATTATTGTTATAGTGTCAAATTATATGATTACATTCTTATAAAAAATTAAAAATTTAATTGATCCGATTCTTTTACAGCTACTTTTATATTAAAATAGGTTTAAACAAATTTTTTAATATATAAATTGATGTGTTATAATTATATTATTGTTGCATATCTTGTATTTTATAAAAATAAAATAAATAAATTATATAGGAAATGTTTATAAAAATATAAAATTATCAAATGAATCCGTATAAATACTGTTCATATACGTTTTTGTATCTTAATGTTAATAGTATTTCATGTTTACTTTTAGTAATCTCGATTAATTTGTGTATAAATAATTGTAAAGTTATGGTAAATACATATATATAATATATACTTTTACACTTTTTTTAACTCTTTAGTTTTAAGTTTTAACTCATTTGTTATAATTTTTAATTTATAAAAATTAGTAAAATTATAACAAAAAATTAAGAGTTACAGTGAATTAAAGTTAAAACAATTGTATCTATAGCTTTATGCACTATAACTCTATTTTGTGTAATAATTACCTTCAAGCATTGCCTCCCCTTATATTTGGCTAAATGATTCGTGTTCCTCTTCGAGAATATTTGACTCTAAAGATATGTATAAAGTGAAGTGAGGTTAGACTTAAGTGCATAAAATTTTTAAAAAAAATTCCTTCAAGCTTATTATCAATTAACTTTAGATAATTTTACATTGAATTGTATATGACTTAATCATAAATATTTTTTATTTTGGTTTGCGGATGGTGGCTATGATAAAAATTATTGAGCTCTTGCATCGAGTAAATATGTTTGTATATATTAATTATTTTCTACTAATTAAAGGAACCATCAATTCTTTATGGATATATATTTATTCTTTTTGTAAATCTAGTACGATCGATAATTTAATTAATTAAAAGAAAAGTGCACAAGCACGCTGGTCCGGTCGGTCCACTATTTCAAAATTCTTTAGTAGGATCCACCAAACGTCCACTTTGTTGTTTCTGCCATCAAATGTTGAAATTCCTGTAGGTTGATGATGACACACAAAAAGAAAATAAAATAATTTTAAAAGTTAAATATTAAAAAAAGACAACAATTAGTGGCTATTTTATACTCTCTACCAAGGAATATGAATGCTTGATAGAAAAAGAATTGAGGGAACCTCAGAAAGTCAATTTCATGAACTATTTATGTACGTAATCTATAAGGTCATCAAATGACTGCTAATTAATTAATTAGTAATCAAAAGTTATATGTAATCCAAAAGTAGATATCCCATTTTCTCGTATAATTCTTTGCTTTACAGGAACCCATTTCAGCACTCGACATTCCATGGCAATTGCATATAGTTACTCGTTAATATTGTTTCAGGAATATGCAGATTCGTTAAGTTAATTAACGAGGTCAAAATGCATGCTTAATTAATAAACTTATGTATATTATTTCAGGGCTTAACATTATAAAAAATTAAAGGTTGAACCACCATCAATTGATTGACTGCACGGATTCTGAATTCAATAACTTGATTCATATGTGTGTTGTATATATATAAAAATAAAATGAGAATGTGTTAATAATAATCATTGAATTAGTCGAATGATGACTATTTTATTGTGTTTTGTGATATTAATGTCTAGTTAATATATAATATTTTTCTAATGAACAAATCCTTTATTACAATAAAGATGTGTTAACAATAACTGTCATATAGATCCAACAGCTACTATTTCATTGTGTTATGCGATATCACTTTAATTATATTAGCTACCAAGACATTAATATCACAAAATACAATAAAATAGTATCCATTAAATTGATAAAAACATCCATAATTAATACATCCTTACTTTAACGAGGCAAAAATATTCTCATTAATGAAAAATTGTATGTGTGTGTGTGTTTACGAGTTTTTAAAATGAATTTGAAGTATATACAGAGTCTCATAAAAATTGTTGTAAAATGTATTTAAAAAAAGGGGCAATGCAATTGCAAGTCCGACAAGCGAGTAGTTTATCCTTGCAGATTTGGAAGCTTGATCCTGAGCTAATCTTTAATTTTCTCTTTGCTGATTCATGAATCCCACGGAAAGAAATGAAAAGCTCCATCTTCTCAAAAAAATGGAGTGAGGAAAGAATACAATAACATGCTGGTCCCAACAGAGCACCACTTTAATGGAATGTTTGTTAGGATCTTTAAAAAATAATAATGGGGTATACTTGTAAAATATATATTTTTCTTTTCCATGTTAACAAAGATTGTTTAGTATTAAGGTAAAGTAAGATTAATTAATTCCTTAACATGAATTCTCGATTTGGATCACCTCATCATTGTAAGTAAAAGTTCATATATAAAATGAAAACATCTATCACCTTACCTATCAACATGAAAGTTACATCAACCGTAAAATCGTAACCAAACTAAAACGAACATCTAGCTCCACGGAAGACTAATGAAAGTTACTGCAAAATGAGCTAGAAGAAGAATGATCAAAAGTCGAACAAGTTTTTCTCTCTTTTCATAAGAAAGATGATTCTATTAATGGTGATGAGGGTCAGGTCCTCCAGGGCTTTTTCGTTTGGACTCGAAAAACTTGCCGATGATCTCTTGCCTTTGTACACTTTGTTTGAACATATTTCTGGCGCTTTCCATCAATGTACGACTCTCGTCGTTGGAGAATTGTTTGGACTCGAAATGTTTGTCAATTATCTCTTGTTTCTGAATGCTTATCTTTGACTCTTCTTTGAGTGTATGACTCTCAGAAAATGATTCATCGTTATGATCACTTGACGGCATTTTACGAAATTCAGAGCTCGAAAACGAAAGAAAAACCAGGACAAAGAATGACAAGACTCTCAAGCTGCAACTGGCCATTGGTATAAACTATAAACTAGTTATGAGACGTATGTTAAAACTTTGTTTAATTGTTGAATTTGAGAGCTGGGGTTGCTGCCTTTATATAGAGCTGATGCAGCCGATAATTGATATTAAACAAATGAAATGGGTCAAATGGAAATCCAACGTTTTCGAAAGCATAGGACTTCAATTTGGTCATCTACTTATTGCCAGCTCTAACGTGCATTCCTTATATTACACCTTCTTAGCCGACTAATGAGGTTATTTTCTATCCAAATTTTCTGTTAGTTGTGTTGAAACTGATGAAGGTAATTATAAAAAGACAATTTTGGCAACATAATCTTCACACGTGTCTGCTTTCCGCCGCCTTTCTCACTTTCGTTTCTAAAAATTATAACCTACCAATCCCACTTTATTTGCATTCACATAAACCTGAAAGAAAAGAATAATTTCTATTAATCCATACGTCTCTTTCCTTAACATATTCAATTATGGAATGAAAATGAAATGATGTAATAAATAAAATTTAATATATTTATAAGGTAGGATTTTCATGACCATCAAATTTGCATGTATCTATTCCACTAACTTGAAAATTAACCTCACCATATAATCAAATTAACATCGATTAATTAAATTTTTCTTTCTAATAATTTTGTCCTTTGAATACATCCATTTTATTATATTATATTTTTATGTTATTCTTAAAAAATTCTATTTTATTTTCTTCTTTAATATATTGAAATTGGAATGCTTATGAATGCCTTCATCAGAAAACATTGGCTTGTTGCGTAGTTCATAGTCAGAATTCTCAAATTTGGCCTGGCATTGGATTAATTAGACCCGGAAATCATCTTCCTCAAACTTTTGTTCCAATTATTAAGGCGTCTTTATTGACCAGTTTAAATCTAACATCCTTTTCATCCAACGTATAAACATGAATTAGATTACTAATTGTTAACCTTTTTCTTCTTCTTTGCTTCACTCCATTGCTTTTTACTTTTAGGAAAGTATTTCTTTCACCGTTTGTAATCTTTTGTAAGTCTAAAAGACACTCTTCAAGTTCTTCTGTATTTCCCCAATGAGAACATTGAAATGTGAACAACCCACTCAATCAAATAAATATATATTTTACAAACATGAGAACTGTTTCAAATTATAAAAAATAATCCAATTAATAATTATAATATCATTTATAAATTAATATAAATGACATGGTACAACGAAAATACTCTTGACTTTTTCAACAAACATTCCCGGTTTGGTAGGTTGCTTTGACGGTGAGTTCCTGTTCAATAAACTGTCTCCATCTTCTTTTTCAAGAGCATTACAGCAAGATAATGGAGGATTAATAATTTCAAATTTATTTATATTCTTAATGTGTGTGCATATATTGAGAGTTTAGGTGAGCTCTTACAATGGCGTCCATGTATATGAATATGGTCCAAAAAATAACTGATGACTTAGGAGAAAAAAATGTTATTGAAGCATATCGATAAGCTATAAATATGATGATTTGGAAGCCTTGGGCAAGCTCCGTTTCCATTTTGATCACGTAAAAGGATAAGGTAAGACTAAAATTAATTAATTATTAATTTATAAATATACAAAAAAGATTCTTGGTAGCAAATTAATAGCACTATTGACTAGTGGAGCCGCCCCCCTTCTGGAACATCATAACGAAGCAATAGAATACCATATTGTGTCAGGCTACATTTGTATTTGCTTTTAACTATTATCATCACTAGTGAAAGTGGTTGGCACTCACCTCATCGCTAACTATGAGAGCATTTTTATCCTAATTATTATGAGAGTTAAAACTATTCATATGAGTGTATATTTTTTGAGCGATCTTATATAAGAAAACGTGCCTAATGAAACCTACCACACTAACTAAATTTGACAAAATGAGATTAAAATTTAATTTAATCCCAAATATTATGACACATTGAACATTCATAGCAAACCCTTGAAAGCTTCTTCAAAAGTCTTTTAAGATTTTAATTATCGGTAATAATCAAACTCTTTGTGTTTTACTTAATTTTAGACCTTAAGATTTTGGTATATCTGTTATACTTTGAAAATAGAGTCAAAAAGTAATTGGTAATATTAACTTTTAATAAATCTCCCCTATTTTTATATTATTATTTAATATTTAAAGTTTTTATTTTATAATAGTTGTAACTGAAAACCCATCACATCACACCATAATATTAAATGAAATCTTAATAAGTTAATTATTATTATTTTACCAACTTAATTATCAAAATATTTTTGACATGTGTCTCACATTTTTTTTCCAATAAGATGAAAGAAAATTAAGTGAATATAATTAAAATGCTAAAACAAAAATGGTGTTATTGTAAGTCAATAAGAATCAAAGAGAGAAGGGTTGAGAGGATGGCAAAAGCTTGGAAGGCTGAAGTAGTTATCAACTATAGGGATTCTATATATTTGGTGTAAGATGATCTAATAAGCCAGCTAGGCTAAATTAGGATATACCAAAGCAAAAAGCCAAAAGTCATAACTCAGAAGTGCTTTTCCTACCGTGGTTATTTTGCCAAATGAAGTGTACTTTAGAACATGATTTGTTGAGGTTTTGGTACTGGTTCCAGTTGATGTGCACAATTTTGTCCTTTTCAGTTAATCCAAAAATTAACGAGCACTAACAAGTGACAAAACTTTGCGTTGAGCGTATTAGAAAATTCACTTATAAATCTATATTATCTCTCTTAAAGCTTTCAAAACCCTATCGTAATTAATCATTTTTTCCCCTTCTGTTTCCATGCAAATGAACTTTTATGATATGCAATAATAAAAAGAATAAATTATTAATAGGTCAATTCTTTGTATACAAAAATGTACACAAGTTAAATAATTTTAAAATACTATCAGAACCATAAAATACGTTAAAAGATACATTTTAACGAAAATATGAGATGTAAAGAGTCAAAAATAAAATTTTATTTTTAGGAAATTTATATTTTTTTATTTAAATTTTTAATAGGTCTAAATCTAATTAAAATTCAAATAAATTTGAATTTATATGTGTCAATGATATATTTATTATTATTTTTTTTTAATGTCTGAGTATAAATGTTAAAAATTTATTACATTATACATGCTTGCCAAACTAAATTCATTTTTAATAAAAAAAATTTAAATAAATTCAATAAAATCTTGAATTCAAATTTAAATTAAATAACCATGATCTTACAATTTAGTAAAAAATTATAAATAAAAGTAAAAATTAAAAGAGATGTATAATTAAACTAAATAATTAAAGGAGCAATCACAATAAATTAAAAGCATACAAAATAATTTTTAAAAATGTGTTTAATTTATAAAATAAAAAATAATAAAATTAATACGAATAATATTAAGAGAGAATCTTATACTTTTTTTTTCATTCAGATGAAGGTTTAAAAAGTTTGCTTTTTTAATTCAAAGGTGAATATCTTATAAAAAAAAAATTAATTAAGTTGCAAAAAACACACAAATTAATATCTTAGACTTCCTTTTTTATTTAGAGAAATATTTTAAATTCTGAATATAGGTCAAATTAAGATTTTAAACTAAAAAAAAAAGGGTAATATTTTTGTTACGAATTATGCTACCGTATTGTGATTATATCACCAAAAAATGGCGATGTTTTCTCGTAATATTTATTGATTATCAAATAATAAAACATTAAAATATTTTAGATAAACCCATTAAAATTTTTTGCTTACTTCAACCATAAACATTAGCTTTTTTGGAATCCGCTCTGCGTGTGTGAATGAGGACAATTTTAAATGCATTAATTAATTTACGAAAAGGTTGAACTGTTTAACCTTTAATCTAATGCCTGCCCAAGCAAAATCCACAATTGACCAATGTGAAGTGTTTAGTCATCACTGCATCAAGATTCTGATGTGAAAGCGTGGCTAAATCTCCATGGAACAACTGTCATTGACCTCAAAATATAATAGTTTTGACTTTATGTATCTTGAGTGTACTGATTATATAATGCATACTTAATGCTTTGAATTGAAGATAAGCATCTGCACTACACATTCGACAACTTTAAGTTTGTTTTTTGTGATTTTATTAAAGATTTTAGTGATGGAATAAACAGTGATTAAGAGTGGGTTTTGAGCCAGTAATCTCTTTCTTAATATTGGGTTTTAGTGGCTTTCAAATTATTCTAAATATAGAAAATTTATTTTTTTTCATTATTTCTTTTGTCATTCTCATTGCCTCTGTCAGTATTCAATTTTCTAATTTAATTATGTTAATTCATTTATTATTGTAGTTGGCAAACTTCAAATATTATATAAATTCGTACTAGCAATCCATTCCTAAGATAAATATTTAAAATTCATGGAACAAGTTGTAGCAACATCAAAGTTATATATAATATTTCTAGAGATTAATGTAAGGAGAATTCAGTACCAAAAACCCTAAATTTCACATGAGATACTCTGAAGTTGATCAACCTTAACACCAACATATATGAAATTAAGAAATGGAAATTTTCATATCTTGGAACTGACTTGACGTTTTTGAGATGCATAGCGTATATCTGGAAACAGTGGCATTAACGAGAAATTCTAACACTGCATTGTATGCAACATCCTAATGATCCGACAGGAGAGGCAACCCATATTGTGCACCATTTGAGTTGCTGCTGGAGCCGATACACTCGTCAACCTCAATGCGTTCATCAACCGTTTCACCGTTGTTTATGGGTTCATTTGGCTTTGCTAGTAAGGGAAGAACACGGAGACATTATAGGGATGATAATATACGTTCCAAACATACTTAATTAACTTAAAAACATTAGAACGAATTGCGTAAGTTTAAAAACGTACCTCCTGCCATTGAAGTTTTTTGCCAAATGTGAAGATGAATTGAGGAGTATTTAACTCGTTTTTAATTTCTATTTGACGGTGTAATTGTTAATTAAAATAGTCAATTTACAGAGCTCACACCTCGTATTTCACTACAAGAAAATGTGTTTGTAGTAGCGCCGATAGTTGTCTCTAAAAAAGATAAATGTTACTGCCAAAAATTTTAGCGAGGCCATAAAAATTATTGCAAAAATACTGTCGTAGTACAAATTAGCAATGCCTGTAAAATGTCACTGCAATATATTTAGCAACAACGAATAAATCGTCGCTAAATATTACTTTTGGCAATGCCATCTTCATCGTAAATACATACATAGGGGCCGTTAAAATTTTCATTTTTCCAACTACCAGAGAAATTATTGGCCAAGATAATGATTACATCTTTAGTGGCAATAATAGTAGCAACATTTTGTAATCGCTAAAACATTAAGTGGCAACATCATGCCATCGCTAAAACTATTGAGTGTGATATTTTGCCATCGCTAAAATCTTTAATGGTGACATTCTTTTATCGCTAAAACCTTAGTAGCGACATTTTAGCGTCGCTAAAACTTTTAGACATGACATTTTGCTTTTAGTGGCAACCTTTTGTCTGTCGCTAAAATCTTTAGCAGTGACACTTTTGCATCAGAAAAGTATTTAGCGGTGCGTTAACAGTCCTTTAGTGTCAACTTCTTGATGTCCGTAAAGCCTTAGGTTCAACGCTCATTTATTATTTATTTATTTATAAATAATTTATATAAAATTCTATTAATTTTTTCCTATAAAAAGAATTATATTAGAAATAAATTTATTTGAATTTATAATATTAATATTTCTTCTCTTACAATTTTGTGACTACTATAAATGACATAAATTTAATTAAAATTATAAACCATCAATTAATCAAATAAATAAATAAATTTTAAAAATAAACTAATAAAAAGCATGCAACTAAAAAAGATATATATTTCACTGTCAATATTTAGTATTGTCAAATTAAAAATAAAATATGAACGATTAGAAAGTCAAGTAAACATAATTCACATGTTACTCCGAATATAGAGTACGATGAAGTAATAAAAATACGACTGAGACCTACGATTTTGATGGTCAAAATCGATGTAGTACTAACTCTGCAAAAATATCTTTGAACTCTTACAATTGCTCTCTTTCAACATGCAGTTCACTTTTAGTTGATTGTAACTACTCTTTATAAATTTGTAGTTCATTTTCGATCCACCGTAAATGCGACTCTGTTAGCTGCAACTTAATTTATGCTAACTCCGACTCACTACGCAAATCTAATTCAATAAATGAACCACTTACATTAATAATTCACACCTTTCGACGTCTAGCTAGTCCTCTAATGTAATATGATTAATCGCCAATACACGATTTGACATCTTCTCATTATTAATAAGCTGCGATCCTTCTTCAAGTGACAATTGCTATATTTTTATCATGTTTTTCTAATATATAATAAATAAATTCAAGATACAATCATTTATTAATGAAATAAAATTTGATTAAAAAGTTTTTGAAAATATACAATAAACTTACATGTGTCATTTGTGCTTCTTGACTAATCCATCTATGTTTGTCATTATAGTGCCTGGCACAAAAAAAATTAAAAAAAGGCTTACTAGAACTGATTTCATCACTCTATAATAAAATAATGTTAAATATATAAATATTGTTAAGTAAATAATGCTTAATTTACATTAAACAATATTAAGCAAAAGTCAATTTTATGTATATTATCAATTAAAAACCATATGACAATGTCAAATATTACAATACATCTAAAAGATAAAATATGTAAAATATTCAAAAAAATAATGATAAACTCATTTACTAACGTAATAAAAGAAAATAATAAATGTATAATCACCATCGATAAACACATAATGCTTAATTAAGGTTTTAACATATGTTTATGTCAAAATTTCAATGCTTAATTCTAATTGGAATCGACTAAGTAATTTCACATAATCATGAATAAACCAATTACTATGTCAATCAACTAATAGAAAATTAATTTCAACAAGTACAACAGTCTTTCACTTGAAAAATATAAACCATTCTAATTAAAATGAGATTTAAAAAAAAATCTCAAAGATATAGTATGCCCTTAAAATCAAATAAGACAATGCGCCAACTATGTCTATCATAAAAAAGGAAGCCATACTAAAAATAGACCCCAAAATATCTCAAACTAAAAAGTACAACGATTTAATGTCGTACCTAACAAACAATAGTTTTTAGGTATGAATAATCACAATGTGCATACAATATCACCAAAGTATGAATAATCAAACAATAGTTGTAACTCATTACATACACAATCTATAGTGCCTTGTAACATAACATAATAGAAGACTTTATCAAACCTATATAAGCTATAAGTGCTAGAAAATTTTGAATCATATTGACCAAATAACACTAATTCTAAAAATAGTAGCAAAATAAATTATGTTTTATTAAATTATACAATAAAAAATTTAAAGAAAAAATAAAAACCTGTAAAAGCTCTGTGTGATGGGCGTAAAACATCTTCGATCCAGTACGGTGATTAAATGGAA
This sequence comes from Trichilia hirta, assembly GCA_035221805.1. Lineage (NCBI taxonomy): Eukaryota > Viridiplantae > Streptophyta > Magnoliopsida > Sapindales > Meliaceae > Trichilia > Trichilia hirta. The sequence goes on along the minus strand of JAWDEX010000008.1, from coordinate 3,079,597 downwards.
GCTTACTCCTATTATAAAAATTTTAGAAACTTTTTTCCTCAAACACAAATATTGATAATATAGCTAAAACCAGCAATTTCAATATAATCTCAAATTTTAATAACACATATTGAACAAACAATTTTAGTTAAGTTTAAAAATATACCTCATAATTAGAATCAGTCTAATGATCACATAGATAGTGTTAATTTTCTTAAGACACATCTTTGGGTTGGGGGTGACGATCCTCTTGTAATGGTTACTTCTTATAAGCCTTCTTCAACATTTTGCACTAATAGTTATTATATTGTTTGCCCAAAATGAAATTAAGATAACTTAAGACATATGGCTAAGTTAAGTCTAAAATAAATCATTATTGCATTAGACACATTTAGAAATCATTATTATAGGAATGCAAATAAAGATAATAATATTTAATAAATAAATAAACTGAAATCAAATTACGATAAGGAGCTATGACCTCTAAATGCCAAAATAGCTCCATCCTTTATTCCGAAGATATCTTACTCCAAGATTACTTTGTAAAACTAAGTTCCTAACAATCACACCACATTTGCTTCTAACTTTGCACAATACAATCCTTCTTATTAACATGTAGTCTATGAGATATGGACTTCTATCCGTCCTTTCGTCCTAACATGTGTCGATAAGTTCAAACTTTGTGTAGGTCTATAAGTAGATCGAACCGATGAGGAAGAACCTAAGCACAAAGAACAAATCAAATGCATATTTATAAATAATATATATTATATATTATATAAAAATACAAAATCATACCTACACTGATGTCAATATACAAAGACTCAGATTTATTATAGGTCGATACTTTTAAGGACAAATTTCTTTTGTGTGAGCTTAGAGCCATCTGTAAAATAAAATTTAATGTTAATTAACTACTTCATTATAAAATCATCATCATATATAAAAAGGTTGTCTATTAATATGGACAATTTACCTCATTTATTCATTAATTAAGAACACAATAAGACCTTATCTATCACACTAAAACCTAGTTCTGATATTGAATTTAGTAGACCTTACATAACAAATTGATGAATAAATATCTATCATAACAATAAACATAAAGTCACAAATGCTATCAAGAATAAAATTTGAATAAACAAAAATAATTTAATTTTATAATATTATTTCATAAAACCTTATCCACAAGGTTTGAATTAAAGTATCCTAAGCCTAACAATAAATATATCCATATTTAGTATCTAAATGAATTTAGTCCCCTTAACTTCTAGCTATAAAAGTGACATATATACTGATCACATAAAGCTTATTGCTTGGCTTTTATTGTCTTAGCTTTAAATAGGAAAAAATAATATACAAAAATTTCAAGTTACCAAATATGTGAAGTTGAAATGAATCAATATAATAAACAAGCTTACTTTTTAATAGATTACTCAATGTTAAAAACTACCAAATTATTGATGTTTATACTTTCATCATCTCTAAGCTCTTCTTTTTTGGTACCTTGGTCAAAATCTACAATTCTCTACCTTGACAAATCTTTTACACTAATTGAATCTGGGTCAATGTCATTTTTGTTAAACTTTGCCAAGCATGTCTTGTGGTGTTAATAAGATACTAGGATCCATCGATTCACTTCATAAATGCTCATTATCATCTTTATATACATTACTAACAACATTTTGCACGTTTATTTCATCTCTCTTTTGCTTATCCCACACACTTCCTTGATGCATTTCTTTAACCACCTTCCAATCAACACTAAGGCACGAATCATCGATATACATTACTGATCTTACTTAATTTGCTAGAATATATAAGTTCTCTATTTGCAAGCCACATGAAGCTAAGCTCAAGGTAGTATCTTATAAGTAAGAATGATAAGAAAAAAGATGAAAAAAGTGTCTTATGCATCGATCGTGGGGAGCTTAACGTATTTCATGGTTTGCACTAGACTAAATATTACACATACAGTTAGGATTGTTAGCTATTTCACGTTAAATCCTAAAAAAGAACATTGGGCGATTATAAAGTGGATCCTATGACATCTTAGAGATACTTCTAGTGTATGTTTATGTTTTAGTCCTGAATAACCTATGTTAGATAGCTATATAGATGCAGATATATAGGGGAAATTGATTCTAGCAAGTCGGCATCAAGATATTTGATGACATTTATAGGCAGAGATGATGTATAGCAGTAAAAATTATAGGAGCATGTTGCCTTATCAACCATTGAAGCAGAGTATGTTACAAGTATTGAAGCTGATAAGTGTTAATGTTGTATGCCTTAAAATTATTCGTTTATCCATTCTGAATATTTTGTATTGAATTATTGTTTATAATATGTATTGTCCATATTTATTAATAAAAAAAATATTTCTTATTCATATATGGATGCTACTTCTTTCTAATCATACTAATAATCTAGTACACATATAAATATTCAGATAATTTGATTATCTAAACTGTTTTTTATAAAAGCAGTATTGATTGAACATCAATATTTCAAAATCGGCGTATTGAATATTTTTGATAAATATCATGAGCTGATATTATTATAGATGACATGATAGTCATGTTATTATAATATTAATGTAGATTAATAGTTAAAGAACTATTTTTTAAATATAATCAAAACTATGATGAATCATATAGAAGTATATTGTTAAGGATTCTTCATATGATTATATGTATTCTTTAACCTAAAACATCATAGTTATTATTAAGTATAAATATACATGATTCAGATGGTATATTCATGAAAGATTAATTATGTCTTGTACATAAAAGCCAGATTAATTATATGTTATTTACATCAAAATACAAATGACTATCAAGATAGAATCCATTAACTCAATATAAAGAATTTTCAGATTCTGTTAACTCGGTCTAAATTTGAGTTTCTAATTAAATTTTAGTAAATGGCTGAAATCCTAAAACCCCTTCAATCAAAGTCTATCAAAGAGTTCGTAATTACAAGTTTATAATTTATTGATTGATAGTCCATATAAAAATTGAATTTATGATTTTGATATTCATGATTTTTAACTTAGTTGAATTAGAGAAATGGAAGAAATTTAACTCTATGAAACATACAATTAGATATAAAAAGTTCAATGAAAATTTTTTTTATTTTAACTTAAGGATTGTGGCATATTACTAAATATTAACTATAGTTGTTAAGTATTCGAATGGTTCAAAATAGGTTTGATGAGATTAATTCTAATTTATAGCTAACACTATAGTAAACTCGAGAGTTTTCAATCAATAATGTATGCTCGCTCTTATTTTGACAAAGAATAAATATTATCTGTAAGAAAATCAGCACTCTTAAAAATAATATTAAGCCAAAAAATATAAATAGTTTATACATTAAATAATTTTAAAAATTCGAGAACCTTATAAATTAATTTGAATATAATTTAGAATAAGTTATAATATTTTATTAATATTTAAGAATTAAAATAAACTTGATCAAATCAAGTCTGACTAATTTTAATACATATTTGTCATTAAAGTATTTAATAAAGGCAAACTTGTTATTTTGCATTTTACAATTACAAAACTTGTAGGACAAGCTTTGGAACATATTTTTCTTTGAATTAAAGCTTAGGGTCATTTAAGTAAATGATGCAAATAATATAAATAGGGTCAATTTTCAATTTTTCCTAAATTAAGTTGATATTTATTCAAAGTTGAAAAGTTATCAAGCTCTCTATATATATATGGGTTCGTCCAAGCAAGAGTACAAGCATAAAGGTTTCGATTCTTGAAGATCTCACAATTTTGAGGTTAAATCTATCTTTATCAGGCTAAAGGTTAGCTTAATTTCGAGTTAATTTGATTAATTTTTGGATTAAAATCATAAATGCTTAGATTATGCATGATTAACCCTAATCACTTAATAAATCTTTAATCAACTTTTCAGTAAGATTTTGTTATGGATGCAAAATTTTCTTGAAGAGCACAAGTTGAGCCAAGAAAAGTTTCTTCTTCATTGTGATGGTCAAAGTGACATCTACCTTGCCAAGAATGCCACTTATCACTTTCGAACATAGCATATTTGAAAAAGATATCACTAGATTCAGGATATGGTGGAAGAAAAATTGTTTGAACTTGAGAATATTCATACCGATCAAAATGGTTCGAGTATGTTAACAAAAACTGTACATAAAGAGAAGCTAATAGTGTGTTGAATAAAAGCAAGCTTGGTCAATACCTTTGTATAGGAGTGAGAGAGAAAATTGTTGAGTTTCTCTTCTTACAGAGGAAAAGCCCGTTTGATATTATATACATTAGGCTTGGTGTTTCTTATACGGGCTTTTCCATATAAAGAAGCTTTTAGCTTTTTGGGCTTGCATAGGAAGTTTAGTGCTAGTATAGAAAGAAGGCAAATAGGGTTAATTGCTTAGATAAGAGTTGCATGGTAGAGAGGAAGAAAGTGATAGAGAAAAAATCTTACATATGTGCTAAACCAATTTCAGTCTTGATCGAAGGTCAAACAATGTCCAATCATCTCCAAATTTTAATATGTTGTTCCTGCCAATTTGCTCTTTACATTCAACAATTGGATCGTTATTTTGTGCTCTATAAATTTGATAATCTTTAAATAACCCTATTTTTTGTCCTAAATTGTTTGTATACCACGTTTAGGTGAGGCAATTGCAAAGGTGTTATTCTCAAAGTATCTCTTGATGATTATGTATACCTCTAACTTGATATAGAGAGAATAATTTGTGTACCTAGTGATTAGTAGAAGATTTGATACCATTTTAAGAGTCCTATATTTTTTTCTTACAATGGAATTTTTCACGTAAACTCATGTCTTTTTTATTTGTTGTTCTAGGCTAATTTTATATTATTCTTTATTTCAATTTTATAAGTGTTATAGTTGGTTGTTGAACTCGTCTTACAACACACAAAGGGTATAAGTATTGTTATTGTGATATTTGTTGTTATTCCTAACAAATTTCAACATCTAAACCCAACGAAAGCATGTAAAAGTGCCAAATAACAACTCTGTCTGAGCTTTCAAGATAATGTCAACGATCAAACATTTGTAACAACAAATGAAATCAACTCCATTAAGGTAATAATCTCCATTAAAACTACATGAGATGCTTACCCTATAGACATACAGTCGAAGGGGAAATCCATCTTTCAAGGAATCCTCTACAATGTTTAGAGGAAGCTCAGAGATGAACTCATTCTGGCTAGCCATTTCTTCTGTCATCTCTAGATCATCTTCGACCATCATTCATCTTTCTTATTAAAAGAAGAGTCACTGAGTATTTCAGTTAGCACAGCGTCTTTTATCCCCTCAGAGATCATCCTGCGTATTTCTACATATGGGATACGACCTTCGCCAGAAAAGGAGCAATAACAAGCCAAACGAAAAGACAAATTTATCACTACTTTTATAAAGAATTCAATGGAAATGAAGCTGGAACATGAAATAGAAAGTATTTTCTCATTCTTCAATAAGAAGATGATATACCTGAAAGAATAGCACCCACTGTTGTTTGAGGGCTCGATGAACTCGCAATTTAGTCTTTGAAACTATCTCCACAGCACTCCCAAATGTTGAAGGTCCTTTACCTTCCAGAACTGCTTTGCGGACACCTCTTCTGTTTGCTTCTCCATCGCCAAGTGTCACACTCCGAAAATTTGTTGCAGTGATGTCAAACCAATGTCTGTGACCTAAATACAGAGCATCTATTTGTGTTGGCGGGAAATTTTGGCCAGCCACTCCACACAATTGATTTGTCATGAAAAATAAGAAAAAAAAATAATAAATAAAAGAGAGAGAATAATTCTTATGCACATGCTTAAGCTTAGAAGCTTAGGGCTCAAAATTTATTTTGCAAACAAGGATTTGGTTGTGGCTATGCTTCAAATTTTTTTTTTTAAATTTGCTTTTATGAAATTATCCATTTTCATTGCAGTTTTTCTTTTAATGAAATCGTTAATTATCAACATGAAAGTCATGACAGTTTTGGTCATTTTATTTGCAAATATTTGTGATAATTTCTGAACTTTGTTTCATTTTTATTCACTAGTAATCCAATTAAAGACCATGATTACACATTTACAAATGAATAATCAATCCTCCTAGCCCAGAGATGATTGGGAAGGAAGCGTTTCCTCTAATTTAGAGGTTCAAGCTTTGAGTCTTTATTTACTTAGCACTCCCATCCCCTTTTAAGTGGAGTGAGGCTTGCCCATATTTTTTTAAATGTAACTTAAATTGAATACTATATTTTTATTATTAACTTATACTGTATATTTTATTTCTACCATAAGGTGAGGTTTGTCCATCTCTTTAAGGTTGGCTTAAACTAAATATTATATTCTCACTATTGGCTTAAACTGGATATAAAATTTTTACCATTAGCTAAAACTGGATATTATATTCTCACAATTGTAAATAAGTGTGTGAGTAGATTTTTCTTTTTATTGGATAGGTTATATATTATAATATCTAATATGAAAAATAAAAAATAATAATAAAAAAAAAAATACTGCGGCCATTATGAAAAAAATTCCCCGAATGGTGCTAAATGGACCGTGTCGCCCTTTAAAGCCTCATAATGGTCCCTCGTTAGAAATAATAAAGTTAGGCCCATCTCAAAGAAAAATTATACGATGGAATTATTATTATTATTATTATTATTATTATTATTATTATTATTATTAAAATTAGGAATTTCTTTGTTAATTAATTGCCACAAAAATTAGGAATTTCTTTGTTAATTAATTGCCACAAAAGAAGAAGCAAAATATTCACTATTTCAAGAATTTTCAGTTGAATTTTTTGTCTAATTATCTACTTGGTATGAAAATTTAATTTTCAAGTCTCGCCGATCAAATCCTTTTTTTTTTTCTTTTGGGTCATGATCACAATTAAGTGTAACAACATTAGAGAAAATTCGCTATTAATTTTTTGAATTGTCAAAATCTTTAGATCATCAAAATTGAAGGCCAATAGTGACATGGAACAAAGGCAAAAATTTGTCAAACTCTTTGGGGCCTCTAAATATGGTTGGTGAAATAGACACGCACAAACAAGGGAAACAAGGCACAGTGACACCCATTAATTTGCGCCATTTGCATCATGATCACTTGTATGTTCTTTAAAATATCTTAAATGACAGAGAGAGAGAGAGAGAGAGAGAGAGTTGAATTAGGAATTAGGGTTTGGTAACCACTAACCTCATTGTTAGATATGTAAATTAGACAATAATAGCTAGGACCACGTAAATTAAACATAAATAATAATAAATTAGTATACAGAATTAATTGAATCACGTTCGTATTTACAAAATAATTAATGTATAAAATTATGCTGGCATTTGTAAACTTTTAAAAAAATTATATTTGAATAAAACCAACGTTGATTTTCTTCAACCTCGGATTTAAAAAATTTACACTTGCTAGAAAAAAAAATGACTATATGTATCACAATTTACATTAATAAAACCCGTGGTGTGAAATCTCTCAATAAAATTAAAAAAAAAAATTGTAGTGTGCATGTGAAATCTGGGTCGTGTGGGGTATCAAAGTTAGAAGACAAAGAGAAGATATTAAAGAAAATCATTAATATGAATTATTAGGTTACAAAACGAGCGTGAAGGAATAAGCATTAGGTGTTTGTTTGAATGTCCCACACAGTAACGACGATAGTGACAAAGCAGAGAAAGCAATCCTCTCTTTTGGATTCCCATTGAATGTGCTAGATACAGGTATTCCCTAATACTATGCTTGCAATTGCATTCTCTCTGTTTGAAGAAGTACTTAATTACCATTACAACAAGAATAAAATTAAGTTGTTTTCTATAGGTTTATTCGTTTGTTGAAAATTTGAAGTGTTGAGGAGCTAGAAGCACTTGTAAGAAATAAGTTATTTCATATTTCTTTGAAATGATAATGAGAACTCACATTACTTTGTTATTTTGAAAGGTTAGGTGGGAAAGTGATTTTATAGAAAGCGCTTTTCAATCAAAGCATCTCCACAGGTTAATATGTTTCTTCAACTCTTCGTGAAGAGAAAATAAATAACGGGACTTTTATTTCTATCCTTCTCTAGAAACTCCTTCAAATGTTTTTCACACTTCAATTTCTAATATTTGAGTATGAAAAACATTTATATTTTTGTAATATTTTTTAATATTTATTTTTATATAAAGACATAGTTTGTCTATTTTTATTTAATTATTCCTTGTACATTAGTCAAATGATATTGAATTTTAATCATTAAAATATATTTAAAAAATACATGATTATAATATTTTTTTTTATATTTATATTTATGCAAAGGCATAGTTAGTTTCTTTATATTAATAATTTTTATAATATTAAAGTTTGCCCATTAAAATATATTTAGTAAATGCACGACTTAACACTAAAGAAAATATTTTGATAATTTAAATAGGAGTTGTAATATTAAAAACTTATAAGATATAAATTGAAAAATTAATATTTTACTTATGAAATGCGCTAAATTAAAAATCAAATCTTAATATTTAAAAAATAAATATAATTAAGAAAAAGATATTATAAAAACATATAATTAATGTTCATAAACTAAATCTAAATTGTCCATTTGGTGGTTTATAATTTTCAGTACGTTGATTATAGATCTATGCATGCTTAAATTAATATACATTCAAAATTTCTATGCTTACGATGTTGTTTAAACACACACACCGAAAAAAAAAATGCCCTCTATTACAGAACTTATTCCCTTTTGATTTGAAAAAGCAATACCAATTTCTTGACTATAAATTCTATAGCTCCATCCAATCAAACCTGTCGAGACTTTTCATTTTCAATGTAATTGCAATGTAAATTCAAAGAGAAAATTAATAAATTACATATACAGCCACAAAAATAAAATAAAATAAAAAGAAAAGATATATGAAAGTTGCTCCATTTGTACGCTAAGACAACTGTTCAATTGGGACAAAGACTACTACTGCGCCGATTGCACCATCTACATCGTTGGAAATAAAACGCGTGGATTGTCAATTTGCAATCTTATTGCTGATACATAAAAACATGTGAACACGGTAAATGAGAAAATACCAAAAGGAGTTGAAGATTTTTATTTATTTATTTATTTGGGGTGTTATATTATCAAATAAATACAAAAAAAATGTATTGCGAGAAAACTAAGTTTCGAATATTTTGTTTTCGATGATCGTCTTCTTTGATGGTGACTCGTATCAATGACATTTAAAGTTAAAAGATTTTCTTTTTTAAAGAAATACAATTTATTGATGTCCAAATTTTTTCCGACACAAGATTTAGCACATCACACAGGTTTATTATTGAAATTGTTGTAAAAATTTCTCATAGACTAGCTGAAATCACAGAAAAAATGAAGTAAGAGTAAAGTATTTGCCAGCGAATAAACTCCAACGCTCAAGTCAGTAAAATAACACAGAGTCAAATAAAAAGAGAGGGATTACGAGTGTTTAAGGGTTTTACTGACCCAGGTGGCTTGGCTCAAAAAAAATTCGTGAGTACAGTATGTACCCTCTAACTGTTCATATAAAGTTCTCTCTAAAAACTTCCAAATTAAGAGACGATTAATAACTGTTCGAAAAAGAGAAATTCGAATCCCGCTATATGTATAACCTCCACTTTTTATAGAGTTCCTGCACGTGTGAGCATCGAAAAACCGGAGTTTGATTAGATAGTAGTTGGTATAGTGGTTGAGTCAATTTTTTCACCACTTTTTACCACTCATTTATGTTAGGTCTGTCATGGCAATGAATGCCTGTAACTTACCGTGCACAGAGTTACCTATCATGATGGAACACCTGAACAGTTAGTCAAACAGCGTAGTGGTCGGTCCTATTCTCAACTCTTATTTTTGAAAAAGGTATAGGGGTCATCTCGGTAATTTAGATTGGACCGCCTTAAAAATCAGGGTGGGTGCCGAGAAACCAAGACGATCATGCCGGGTTACAGTTTCTGATCCGAGAGTCAGGAAGCTTTTGGAAAGAAATCAGTCTCGGGTCGGCAAATATCATCCTTTATATTAGGTATGTCATGGCAATGAATGCCTGTAACTTGCTATGCACGGAGTTACTTATCGTGACGAGACACCTGAACAGTTACTCGAACAGCGTAATAATTGGTCCTATTCTCAACTCTCGTTTTTGAAAAAAGCATAGAGGTCATCTCGGTAATTTAGATTAGACCGTCTCGAAAATCAAGGTGAATGCCGAGGAACCGAGATGATCA
>JAWDEX010000008.1:3047483-3069262 GCA_035221805.1 Trichilia hirta | reverse complement strand
TACATACATACATACATACATACATACATACATACATACATACATATATATATATGTATGTATGTATGTATATGTATGTATATATATATACACATACATACATGCATACATACATATATATATATACATACATAGATATATATATATATATATATTGTCATGGCCTAATCCTGGAAATTTGACAATTGACAATCGTCGCGTATCCTTAAATTATATTCTATTGACTAGAATGTAATTTAAGGATGTGTAAGACTAAATCTCGTAAATTCCCAAATTAAAATACAATTTCTCAATTTCAATCTTACAATGAAAACAAAATTCGTAAAACATAATCCCAAATTAAAATACAATTTCTCAATTTCAATCTTATAATAAAAACAAAATTCATAAAACATAATCATACTCGAGCATAAGTTAAATAATCATTAAATACATACCAAATAATTAAATTACTCATGAAACATCAATTTTCAATTATATAAACTAAATTTTATAGAAAATCAATTACAGTGTCTACCATAATATTCAATGGACTCATGCAAACATAAAAGTTGAGTTTACCTCTTAAATAGATATGATTAATCCTTAAATCTATGCCATGTCATGAAATTTCTATAGTAGCTAACTTGAAATGGGTAAAGTAGGAGAATGAGTATACTAAAGTATACTTTATGAGTAGATACAAAATATACTTAAGCATATAAAAGTGCTTATAACAAAATATATTAAGAAAACCTTTAAGATTTTTCTAAAAGTTAAATTATTTTAGTAAAAACTATAAACTATTAGAAATAATTGGCAAGTCTCTTTTCTCAACATTTACTCTAACTAAAAGCAAACTGAAATCAGTAATAGATTTTATTTAATGTATACTAAACAATAATGATGTCATAAAAACATCTTATATATATACGTGTAGTAACAATTATTCATTTTATGAAAATCGTGCCTGCCACTGATGTTGGCTTAGAGAAGTTTGTGAACTTACATGTAACTATTCTCAATATTTTTATGTAATAGGCTATTTCATCATAAATAAGATTATCGTCTCCCTTATACTAACTCTACTAACACACGCACTCACCTGAATAGCTATTGTCTTGATCTATTTTAAGTTATTTTAACCCGTAGGTACAATTTTGGTACTCATGACCATGGTTACCTCGACCTCAATATCATAAATCGAATCATATATAAAATAATAAAATCAATATCATAAAAAAATTAATGTGTAAAACTAATCACTTAAACCCTATAAATCATGTTAAAGTGATGTAAAATAATATAAAATGATCAAATCCAACATCGGCCTCTAGCCTCATTCATGTCATGTACAAGTATAAAAAAATCATTATGATACAATCTCAAATATTATAAAATGATAAAATCACAAATATATATTTTACATACCACAAATATATATAAACCAATAATCTCATAAATCTATATATCCACGTTAAATTTAATGCAATCTACCAATAACCTCATAAATCTCTATATCCATACTAAATTTAATGCAATCTATATATGTGATTATACCTAATGAGACAAGGTTTTCAAACTGAACCTAATCGATCGAGATTTTTTAAAATTTCGATCATTTATTCAATTTTCATTAAATAAAATTTTATAACCATTTTTATATCATCATAATCATCATTTTTATTACAATTCAATAATTATAAATCAATCCTCTAAACATTATGACTCAGGTGAATAGTAATAATAAATAATGACTCATTTTTTGTTTATATTAAAATCATCCAACTTAGCTCATTCTAACTTAAAGTCAATATATTCTATCTTAATTTCGTAATTTTACGCTTAAATTGATAAAATTTTCAAATAAATAGTAAATTCTAATTTAACAACTCAATAAAACTATAATTTTATGCTTAAAACGTGTTAAAAAGCATATTAGTAGGTCGATTAAGACTTAAGAATGTTGCGAGTATCATTGATTACTAAAAATTCTAACTATTTCAAAACCCTAGTTCTAAATTCGACTTGAATACTCTACTAAATTTCAAAATACAACTTATTGCATATAGAGGGTGATGACTATATGTAATTTATTAAGAAAAGGGAATTTAATAGGTTAGAAAATGAAGAAATTGAAAGTAGAGAAAATAGGTAAAAACTAAAGAGAATGAGAGGGATTGGAACTGAGGGGAAGACAAAGGAAAGAATGAATAATCTCCCCTCCATTGCCTTTTTATAATATTCAGGGAATTCATCAAAGTATTCTTGAGTGAAAAGAAAGAAAAAAATTCTAAAAAGGAATGAAGTGGTAAAAATGTGAGCTAAATGTAACATCCGATGCCGTTCATCACAAAGGAAGGAAAATTCAATGACTAGACTTGCCAAGTCCAGTGCCGAACATCTCATTTTAACTAGATTTGATATTAGGTCTAGCGTTGGTTTGGTGGTGGTCTCTTTGGCCAATTTTTCTCTACTTTTGGTCCATTTCTCCTATGCTGTCCTATTTTTTAACTTTTTAACTCCTTAACTTCGATTCTCTCTCGTATGAACCCAAATTTGCCTCAAATTTGTTTTTATAGAACTTTTATTCTATTCTATTTTAGTAAAAATAACTAGCTCATCAATCAAACTTTTCATTCAATAGCAATTTAGCTCATAAGATCATGTGAGCAAATAGTACCTTATAAAAAAATTTTCTAAACTTACCAAAACGTCATCAAATTCTTCTTAATCACCTGATAAATTTAATATAGATTTAATAATTAAATATGAAGAAAAAAATTAACATTCAAACGCGTATTTTACAAAAATAATAAAAATATCTTCTTAAAATAAAATAACCAAAATACTCTTAGTTAAAAAAGTGGGTGTTATATATATTCATAGCTTTTGAAAACATAAAAAATGGCTTTTTTGGACATAAAGAAAAAAACATATAAAATTTTAAATTTTGTTCACTGCATAATATTTTCTAAGCATTTAAATTACATAAATATTTAAAGATATCAAAATCATATAAAATCCCACTCACAGTTACAGGAAGGATTCACACTCCTGAAATTTATTACGCTGTTCAGGTATCTATTACGCGAGTTCAGTATTTAATGTTATAAATCGACACTTATCTCAACTTTTATACTCAAGAAAATAAAATAATTCAAATATACAACTAAACATACTAATCTTGAATTTTCGAATGATATTTATTCATTGCATTTAATTCATATTTTAGCTATTAATTTCATTTTCATCAACGAATCCTTATGGCCAAATTCTTAATGTTATTCTCATATAATCAAACTCAATTTGGTTTTAAATTTACTGCCCCTATTATAACTATTAAATAAGCATTAATTTCTTACTAATTAATCTTTAAATGATTAATTCTAGTAAATAAATATTGTTCTCGAGTTCAATAAATCGGAATTAAGCTTAATTTCTAATATTCTTGCATGTGAACAGTAAATTCTCGACAAGAACAATAACTTAAACTCGTAAATTCGACTGTAATATGATATCAAAGCTATAAAAATACCAAAAATCTTAATAAAGGGTAATTTACCCCTCAAAAACTTTAATTATTGTTAATTATCGAAAATCCTCTTTCATGAACAGTAATTCCAAATATGCTTTAGCTCATTTCTCGATCAATTTTGATGAAAAAAAAAAGATCAAGATAGCAGAGAATGTCATGTAGAAGTATTTTGAGGCAAGATATGAAATTTTAATCGGTTAACCATAGAAAAAATTGAAGAAAAAAAGATTGGGGGTTCAAAGCACAACAAACCTACAAGAGCAACCATTTTGATATTTGTTTCAGACATTCAAAAATATGTTAGTGCATGATTTTCTTTAGAAAATATTGATACTTTCTTGAAAATATTAATATTTTTATCCTAAGTATCAATGTCGATGTATTCATACTAAGCATTGATACTTAAAAAATATTATTTAAGTTATAAATTTATTTTTGACACTGCTTTCTCCTTCATTAGATTTCAATTTTACTTATATTTCTTTTTATACGGTTATATTTCTATTCTATTTTAATAAAAATAAACTATAATTCAAAAACTCATTTTGATTAATAAAAATTTAATTTTGAAGCACAAATTCTCAAATGATATCTTAAAAGAGTTTTTTTCAAATTAAACTAATATTATTTAAATTTTTTTAGAACACTTATTAATCATCAATATAGATCAGTTTGAACAACATTAACCCCTAATCATATATTTTTAAAAATAATAAAAAAATACTCTTAGAATAAAATGATCAAAACATTTCTGATATAGAATCGAGGCATTACAAATTCTTTTCATTGGTTGTATAGTTACTTTTTTAAACTAAAATTTTTATATTATCATTAATTATATTAAATTAAATATTTAATTTAACCTCACTTATTACAAATTCTTGGATCCACCCTTGACTACACCACACCATAATACTAAATGAAGTTTTAATATGTTACAGATTAAAAATTATAAAATTATTGCTATTGTAAATTGTTGAATTATTTTTTTATTTTATGAATTTTATATATTAGATGGAATTTGATTGTTTTGGTTAGTTTGATAACTTAATAGTTACTATTTATATTAAATTTAAATATAGCGCACTATAAATTTTTGTGGATATTTACTTGTTATTTTGAATAAATTTTTAGTATTACATATTTAAGATTAATTAGTTCTTATACAAAAGTTCTGCATAATGTACTATATAATTTATATTATTTTATAGTTTTTTAATTAGATTTTAATATTTGTAATATAAGTAAAAAAAAATTAGAGTATTCAAAATTATTAATTAAGAAAATTATAAAAATAAAAATAAAATATGTATATCTTTTTTTATATATAGATACGAATATAAATTTTAATGTTATTAAAAAAAATATGAATATAAATAATAAATATAAAAACTAATATGAATATAAATAACCAAACATCCATATAAATTTATTGGATTGCCGTCTCTAAATATATCTAAGCAAAAAGCCGAAAGTCATAATTCCAAAGTGCTTTTCCTCTATTGATTGTTTTTCTAAATGATGTGTACTTTAGAACATGTTTTGTTAAGGTTTCGTTATTGCCTCCAGTTAAGCACCATTTTGTCCCTTTCAATTCATCAAAATATATTATCACTAGCAAGTGACAAAACTTTGAGTTGAGAACAAGATATAGAGATTTCATTATAAATATATTATAATTAATTATTTTTTTCCCTCTCTGCTCCCATGCATATGAATTTTTATGATATGCACATAATAAAATGAACAAGTTATTAATAGGTCAATTTGATCAAAGTGTACAACACTTAAAATAATTTTAAAAATCTAATGAATAAAAACTATATGATATATGAAAAGATACAATTTGACAAGAAATAAGATGCAAAGATTAAAAATTAAAATGTTTTTCTTAAATAGCATTTTTTTTTTAATTTAAATTTTAAATAGATCTTAATCTAGTTGAAATATAAATAAGTCTAAATTCATACTCCTCAATGATATGTTTATTATTTTATTTTTTACTTCTGAATATAAGTGTTAAAAATTTATTATATTATGCATGTAACCCGGATCAAATTCTTTTTTTTAAAAAAAAAACTTTTAAATAAACTCAAACAAAACCTTGAATTAAATTAAAAGTTAAACAGCTATGATATTAAAATATTATAAAAATTAAAAGAGGTATACAATTAAAATAAATAGTTAAAGGAGAAATCACAATAAAATTGAAAGCACACAAAATAATTTTAAAAAATAGGATTAAATTTTATAAGATAAAAAAGAAATGAAAAAATTAATAAAAATATTCTTAAAAGAGAATATTATTTTTTATTTTTTTTATTCATACCCCTTTTTTTCATTTAGGTAAAAATTAGTAAATTTTAATCTTTTATTGCATAAATGAATATCTTATGGTTAGATATAAGTTGCAAAAGACAAACAAGTTAATTAATATTTTAAATATCTCATAATAAATAAATTAAGATTTTATATTAAAATGTAAACAGTAATTTAATATCTCTGTTGTGAATAATACTTCAATATGTTGGCTATACTAGAACCACTGTAGTAAGGACTTTGCACCAAATTAAGTGAATATAATTAACATGTTAATGATAAAAATGTTGTTACCATAAGTCAATAAATATCAAAGAGAAAAGGATTGAGATGATGGGAAATGATTGAAATGCTAACGTAATTTTCAACTATTGGGATTCTATATATTTCGTGTAAGATTATCTAATAAGCTAGCTAGGGTAAACTAGAATATACCAAAGCAAAAAGCAAAAAGTCATAACACAGAAGTGCTTTTCCTCTAGTGATTTTCTAGCTAAATGATATATACTCTAGAACACGATTTGTTAAGGTTTTGGTATTGCTTCCAGTTAAGCATCGTTTTGTCCTTTTCAATTCATCCGAAAAAAAAAAAGAAAAAGAAAAAGAAAAAAGAACACCAGGGATTGAACAGACTTTGACATTTCACTTATAAATCTATATTCTCTCAAAGTCTACAAAACCCTATTATATTTAATCATTTTTGCTTACTTGCAAATGAACTGTTATATATGATATGCACTAATAAAAAGAATAAATTATTAATAGGTCAATTCCATCAAATTGTATATAAAAATATATGCATGTAAAATAATTTTTAAAAATATAATGAAAACTATACAACATATTAAAAGATACATTTTTGACGAAAAGATGAGTTACAAAAATTCAAAAAATAAGTTAGTTAATTTTAGGTAGCAATTGTTTTTTTTTTTATTTATTTATTTAAATAAGTAAATCTAGTTGATTTCAATAAACCTGAATCTCTATGTCTTTATGATATCTCAATATAAATGTTAAAAATTTATTACATTATACATGTTTGCCAAACTGAATTCTTTTTTAATAAACAACTTCTAAATAAATTCAACAAAACCTTGAATTTAAATTAAGTTAAACAACTATATCTTAAAATATAATAAATTTTTTTATATAAACGTAAAAATTAAAAGCAATGTATAATTAAATTAAATAGTTAAAGTAGCAATCACAATAAAATTAAAACCCTACAAAATAATTTTTAAAAAATGTGACTAAGTTTTACATAATAAAATTAATAAAGATATTTTTAAGAGAAGATATTATAATTTTATTCATAATTTTTTTTCATTCAAATAAAATTTAGAATAGTTTAGCCTTTCAATTCAAAGGTAATAAAAACGTAAGTTGTAAAAAATACTTAAATTAATATCCAAAACATCTTTTATTTTTAGAGAAATTTTCTAAATGTCTGAAAAAAATAAAATTAAAAAAAAATCAATCTTTAATATTTTTATTATGAATTATGCTACAGTAATGTGATTATACCATAAAGTTATAATTGTAGCAACTAAAAGTGAGAATTTTCTACTCAAAAGTGGTGGTATCTCCTCGTAATGTTGATTATTGGATTACATTTAATAATCAAAATGCAAAAATTATACTATATGGTCGATGCGTTCTAGTCTTAACCCTACGTTATTTATAAACATTAAAGTATACCCATTAAAATTTTTGTATTACTTTAATCATAAACTTTAGCTTTTTCAAGATAAAAAAAATAAATAAATAGCTTTTTTGAATCCACTTTGTGTTCGTTAGTGAAAACAATTTTAAATATATTAATTTAATTATCAAAAGTTAATTAACTTTTAATCTAATGCCTGCCCAAGCAAAATCCACAATTGACCAATGTAATAAAGTATAATCACATCACAACATCAAGACTCTGATGTGAACACGTGGCTGAATCCCCATGAAACTACAGTCGTTGACCTCAATTTATAATTGGTTTGATTTCACTTCCCGGAGCTTAAGTGATTATATGACGCATGCTTAATGTTTTGAATTGAAGACGAGCACCTGCACTATCCTTTGGACGGTTCTAAGTTTGTTTTTAGGGCTTTAATGATGGGAATAAACAGTGATTAAGCGTGAGTTTTGGGCCACTAATCTCGATATTAATATTGCGTTTTAGTGGCCTTCAAATGCTGTCATTTTGATTAAAGTACTCTCACTTTTCGGTATAAATATTATCCTAAATCTCAAACTTCTTTTTTTTAATCATTATTTCTTTTGTCATTCTCAGCCTCTGTCAGTATTCAATTTTCTACTGTAATTATATTAATCCTTTTTCTCTGGTTGTTGTCAAACTTCAAATATTATATAACTTCGTACTAGAAATCCATTCCTAAGATAATTCATGAAACACGTTGTAGGAAATATAAAAGTAACATATAATCTTTCTAAAGATTAATAATGTAAGGAGAATTCAATCGGAAAAACGCTAAATATAACATAGGAGAATATATGAACTCGATTATTTTCTTCAAAATAATCGAAATGATCAACCTTAACACCATCATATATGAAATTAAGAAAATGAAAATTCATTTTCATTTCTTGTAATTTAACAGAATTCCATTTGAATGTTTTGAGATGCGCAGTGAATATTTGGAAACAATCATATTAAAGAGAAATTCTAACAATGCAGTGTGTACAAAATCCTAATGGTCAGGCAGAAGTGGTAACCTGTCAACAGTACAAGGTGCACCATTCAGGTTGCTGCTGGAGCCGATATACTCATCAAGCTCCATGTCTTCATCAACTGTTTCACCGCTGTTGCTGGGTTCATCTGGCTTCGCTAGCAAGGGAAGAATGCGGAGGCGTGCTTCTGGTTCTTTACCAACTCGCTCGTATTGTAGTAGGTATTTTCGAATGAGTTCTATCTGAAGGGACAGAATGTATGGTGGCCTTGGTAGTAGCTCCAAGGGTTGCCCTTTTGGTATCACGACCTGTTCAATGGCTACCCTTGCCTCCTGTGAGACAGAAAGTCAGAAATCGTTTTACCAAGTTAAATGGCATGTAACGGCAGTAAGAGAAAGTATCCATTTTTCAAACATTAATATACTGCAGTACAAGGCTACAATGCATCAAAAAGGGTCTTGTATTTAACCAATTGGGTCAAGATATTGAAATTCCTGAGTCCTGTTTCTGTTTTACTTTTCTCTGACGTTGGTCCAAAATATTGTTATCAAGCGAAAACAAAGACCAATTTACACAAAAGCAGAATCCAAGACCTCAAAAAAGGGATTTCATAGGAACATACACTTAGGCAGGCAAGCAAGTCATGACAATATGTGGTTACTGACAAAAATGAATTTGACATGGAAATCATTTGGCAAAAGTAAAATTGCCCGCAAATTCTCCATATTTTCAACAGAAAATCACACATCACAAATGCATGAGAAAATCAGTTATAATTTTTTCTTTAGATATCTCTCCTTCCTTTGATCATTAGGGGTTTCTTTTTTTCCCTTTTTTTATAATTTTACCACACCATTGATGTTTGGCAGACCAAATACATACATCTTCCTCTATTACCCTCTCTCTTACTTTTTGGATCATTCAGTTCTAATTGTTTATTTAAGGAATTCATTTTTGTGGATGGATGAACTTTCGGTTATATTTCAGTGTGTCCATCAACCAAATCATTCTGTGACCAAATAAGTTAGTTAGTTTAAAGATATCAAAACTATTGATAATTTTGTCCAAAAACAAACCACCGAAGGAAACTCCTATATAGATAATGCACTGTTACCTCCAGGGCATCAATCCTCTCCAACAAATTGATCTTATCTTCCGACCTAGAATCCTTCAGTCCATCTGTATAATCATCTATCAATGCTTGAAGGGCCTTAGTTATCTGTACCAGTGAGCTTGTCTGCAAGATAATCAGAAAATCCAATCATGTTCATGGAAACATTGATGACAGTTGACAAAAAGATACTACTAAGTATATGGGAATAGTTTCACTAACTTTTGTCACATAAATTGGTATGTCATGCGATTTAGCAGCAGCTTGAATGCGAGAATTCTTCTTGAGCTTAGAATGCAAGGCAAGTAGTGCATCTGCTTCACTTATATTGTCAGTTAATTGAACTGCAGCATCCATTTTCAACTGTCTAATTCCTTGTATTAAGCTGGCCTCCAGGATCTAGAATAACCGCTCATTCTGTTAGCTTTACATGCAATAGTCATATAATATAAATTACAAATAAATAATCAGAGTTAATTAAGCAGTAGATGTGAAGTAAAATATAAGATGCAATGTTAATATCCAACCCAATAATTTTTGGTTTATGAACGGAACAAACTAATCCAACAGAACTTAGAACATCCTTAAATAATGATACCAAGTAACACAGTTACTATTGATATAGCATATATTGCATGTGTTGGATATACAACACTTTCTGCAATTAGCTCGCAGTCATACATATTTCATCACCTAAACCAGACAAAAGCAAGTAAAATGCTAAATACCAATTCAATCTGAGGCTTGAAGATAACATCAAAGATCAAACATCTGTAAGAACAAATAAAATCAACTCCATTAAGGTAATAATCTCCATCAAAACTACAATATGAGATGCCTTACCCCATAGACATACAGTTGAAGGGGCAATCCATCTTCCAAGGAATCCTCTCCAATGTTTGGAGGAAGCTCAGAGATGAACTTATTCCGGCCAGCTCTTTCTTCTGTCATCTCTAGACCATCTTCAACCATCATCTCATCTTTCGTGTCAAAAGAAGAGTCACTGTATATTTCAGTTTGCACATTGTCCTCTAATCCCCCAGAGTGCATCCTCCGTATTTCAACATTTGGGATTCGGCCTTTGCCAGAAAAGAAGAAATAACAAGCAACAAAAAAAGACCTGTTTACCACCACTTTGCCAAAGAATTCAATGGAAACAAATTTGGAATATGAAACAGAAAGTATTTTCTCATTCTTTAATAAGATGACGATACACCTGAAAGAATGGCATCCACTGTTGCTTCAAGGCTTCGATGGACTCGCAACTCAGTCTTGGAAACTATCTCCACAGCACAACCAAATGTTGAAGGGCCTTTCCTTTCCCGCACTGTTTTCTGTACGCCTCTCCTATTTGCTTCTTCATCACCAAGTGTTACACTCTGAAATTTTATTGCACTGATGTCAAACAAATGTGTATGAGCTAAACACTGCTTGGGAGTCGGAATGAGGAGTATTTCATTTGTCGTGAAATTTTCACTGTTACAAACTCATAATATACATGCGCTAATAACCATGCTAAAGTCCTCACTATTAGACTAAAAGATAAATCACAAAGCCCATTCAAATAAACTTAATGTGATAACCACTCATATTAGCTATAACAATAGCTTACCAGTACTCCTCCAACAAGCATCTCCAATGAAGGATTCATTATCAAGTTCTCTATTGTTACCCCATGTGCAGTAGCAACTAGTTGAATTCCACGTTGTGCAATTGTGCTTGCTGCCACTGCTTCAAGTTTTGTGCCAATTTCATCAATTACTATGACTTGTGGCATATGATTTTCGACAGCTTCAATCAAAACCTGAAGTACATAAAATTATAAACATAAGAATCCCTGACACTTTTTTGATTAACAAATAATAAAATAATTAGTATTCCCATAACTAGGTATGCCATCAAACTCAATAAAGCGATTTTCTTGTTAATACAACAACTATATAGCAATGCTCACACCTTGCATTTGATTAGAAAATAATAGGAAACTATAACTGAGTCTTCATGAGTACAATTTACAGAAATAAGGCTATCATGTTAAATATAATAATTTTCCAATATTTCAGATAAGTTATTGTATTACTTAATTGTCAAAGAACTTTAACCATCAAGTAACTAAAATGTCATTAATAATAGAGATAAAAATGTGATAAGAGACCGGAGAAGGTAGGTCAAATCATAAGCTTCTGGCTCATACCTCATGTTGCATGTCAGAGTTCGGGACTTGCATCCGTCGAGCATGACCTATTCCAGAATGAGGTATATCACCATCTCCACCTATCTCATTGGAGGTGTCAACAATCATCACACGTTTCTTGTAATCATTTGCCAACATTCTAGCTATTTCCCTGGACATATTAAATATTTAGATTAACCCTGCAATTGACACACCAAGAGGTTGTGGACTGCATTCCAGATAACAATGCAATCTCTGTTTACTGAGAGTCTGAGACGTCTCAACAGGATGCATTCTCTAGTTGAATTTGAAACATGCAATAGGCTAACCAAACTGGGAACCTTAAGGAACTTTCAATTATACCAATAACATTGAATCTGGTAAATTAAGATTGTGAGTGGAATCTATACCCAATTTAGAAAGGCAGTTTGATAGGTTCAGCAGAATTTCCACAACCAATTTAAACACATCTGATTTAGTGAAGAATGACAAAATAATTTAGAGGATATGACCCGAAGTAAAGACAGTCATATGGTAACATTCAAATGTTTTGATGCTGACTAAAATCAAGTAAAGAGCAAACAGAATGAGCCATTCGTGCATAACATGTATGCAGAAAATAGGAATGAACAACCTGATAATTGTAGTTTTTCCCACCCCTGGAGGCCCAATGACCAACAAAGAAGACCCATCTTGAACCAAATCTTTCAACAAATTAGCACTTCCACATACTGCACGACCAACACGACAAGTTAGACCAATAATTACACCCTTTCGATTTCTAATAGCACTAATGCGGTGTAATGTTCGGCTGATGCCTGCTCGATTGTCAATGGCAAAATCACCCACCTGCAATACACAGTTTCTCTATTATGATTCATCAAAAATGTAGATAATATAATCTTCTTTTTTCTGAAAATTAGATAATTTAATCCTAAGAAATGAAGTAGGTGATGCTCAACTAAAACTGTAATGAATATACATAATCAGTCACAGGAGAAACAATGAGCATCCTTTTGTACAACTTATTCAAATTCATATATCTTTAAATCCATTTGATCCATAGTTGTTTAACCATAAATCAGCAACAAGACGACCAGAAGAAATCTCAAAGGAATTTAGAATCAAACAATTGAAATTAAAACAATAAGTAAATGACTATTCGCTTGCAAATATTACAGAAGGGAGAAAAAGTTCATTTTTTTAATCAAACATCACTTAACAGTCGACAACACCGGTACAAAACACTGATATACAGTGGTTAAGTGCTGAATTTTTCCATTATATATATATATTGTAAGAATCAATCAAACATCACTCAGCCGTCAATAAGACCAGGACAAAACACTCGTGTACCTAAAAATTTAATCAAACACTTGATAAACCAAAATTTCACCTGAGAAGTGGCATGTTCAATATCCTGGACTGTGATCGGGCAATCCGATAAAACAAAGTCCCCAGATGGAAATCTCGCCAACGGTTTGCGACCCAAATCCATAACCACTTCAACTAATTCATAGAGCTCCGGGTGCTCGCTCACTCTTCTCCGCATTTCTTCCGGTAGCAGCGCCAAGAGGCGGCCTAATTCGACGTCAAAATCTTCATTTACCGAAGAAAAAAAACCTGAATCCGAATACGAAAAAATTGAACCATTTGTTCCATACCCATAGAATTTTGGGGAAAAAAAAGTTGGGTTTGTTGAGAAATGAAGAGAAGTTAAATGGGTCCGTTTCAAAAATGAAGCTTGTTGTTTGTATTGAGTGGGTAAAGGAAGTGAGCTGTGAAAAAGAGAAAAGCAGAGCATCTGTTAGCGTTGGCGGGAAATTTTGGCCAGTGTTTTATGGTTTCTAGTTCAATTTTCGGGAAAAAAAAGAACAGAAGATGATTGAGTTGGAAGGATGATTTTAATATTTATGATTTCTTTCAATTATATATTTCCTCTGATAAATAGGAGAAACATACCAGCCACACATTTGATTTGTCATGAATAATAAACTTATAAAAGAGAGAGAATAATGCTTGTGCATATGCTTAATCTCAGGGCTGTGATATTTTCTAAACTTTGTCTGAGTTTATTCTCTCCATTAATCCAATTACAGATCATGATATAGACATTTACATTAATAAGGGATAAATCCTTTTGCAATAATCGAAAAAAATTCAATGTGCAAAATGGGCCGCAATTAGTCCAGCGCATCAATATAAGATAGGTCCATTAAGTCCGTACATTGGTTTTTGGTTAGAAATGGACACACAGCAAGTCCGAGAAACATCCGTATTATTATTAATTATTAAAATTACAAATTTCTTCGTAATTAATTGTCACAAAAAAAGAAGGCAATTAATTCATTATTACAAGTAATTTTCAATTGAATTTTTTTGCCTAATTATCTACTTTGCTTGATATGAAATTTAATTTTCTTCAAGTCTCGCCGATCGAATCATTTTTTTTGTCATGATCACAATTAAGTATACCAATACCAACATTAGAAAAAAAAAAAAAATCTCAATTAATTTTCTCAATTGTCAAAATCTTTAGAACATCAAAATTAAAGTCCAATAGGGACATGGAAATGAAATGTTGCAAAGGCAAAAAGTTTGTCAAACTCTTTGGGACCTATAAATATGGTCGGTGAAACAGACACGCACAAACAAGGGAAACAAGACAAAATCACACCCATTAATTTGCTTCATGAGTAGCATGTTCTTTAAAATATTAATTTTGTGTACTAATTTAATATCAACAAAATAATTAACATGTAAAATTATGCCAAAGTTTGTAAGTTTCTAAAATTCAAATTTAAAGAAAATCAACGTTAATTTTCTTCTAAAATATTTTTCTTTTGAAAAAAAAAAATTAACATTAATTTGATTTAAAAACTTACAGATATATGCTAAAATACACACACACATTAACAAAACTCATGTTGTGAAAATGTCTCACTGAAAAAAAAAAAAAAAAAGAATGTTGTGTGCGTGTGAAATGTGGGATCAAAGTCTGTGGACCAAGAGAAGATATTAAAGAGAACCATTACTGTGAATTATTAGGGCAAAAAATGAGCGTGAAGGAGGTGTTTGTTTGAATGTCCCGCACAGCATGACGACAGGGACAAAGCAGAGAAAGTAATCTCTTAGGATTCCCTTTGAACGAGCTAGCTACACTTAATACTACACTTGCAATTGCATTCCCTCTTTTTGAAGAAGCATTTATTTAACATTACAAGAAAAACTATGATGAGAAAAAATAAAATAAAATGTAAATGTTATTTCAATAATTCCCCAGTAACTCCTTCAAATGTTTTTCACACTCGAAATTCTAATTTTTTAGTGTAATATTTTATAATATTGAATAATAACCATTAAAATATAATTAAAAAGTACACAACTTATCCCAAAAAATTCATTTGAGTAAGAGTTGTAAGATTAAAAATCTAGAAGATACAAATTAAAAAAAAATATATTTTTATTTATGAAAGCATGATAAATTAGAGATCTAAATGTTATTATTTTAAAAAATATAATTAAAGAAAAAGGATATCCACACACCTAAAAGTTTGATTAAATGCATACTTTAGCTGGAATAAAAAAAATTTTATTATATAATCATTTATTACATATTAATATTATCAATTAACTATCAATCACATGTGTATATTTGAACAAGTTTAGTTTAGATTAATATGGAATCATAATCTCTTATAAAGACTTCGTTTCATTAATTTTATTTATGATTTAAAAAATAATTTGATATATTTAATTCTTAAAATAATATTATTATAATTATAATAAAAATAAAAAAAAATTATTCAAATTTTTTAACAAATTAATGTCCGTATGAATATTTTGAAAACAAGTAAAATTAAAATATGTATTTAAATAAATCTTAAAAATATTTATATAATTTACCCAACAAATAATAATCATAAACCCTAAATTTAATGGTCCCTTTAATGATTTATAATTTTCAGTACATTCATTATTGATATCCATGCTTAAATTAATTTACATTCAAAAGCCCATGGCCATGATGTTGATTTAACACAAACATGCACGCAAGGAAAAACAAAAATTACCCTCCATTACAAAACCTCACACCTTTTTGATTTGAAGAAGCAATACCATTTTCTTGATTATGACTTCTATAACTCCATCAAATCAACCAAAGCATAATTAAACAAGAGGACACCTGTCGATGCTTTTCATTTTCGATGCAATTGCAATGTAAATTCGAAGAAATAAAATAAAATAAATAGAAAATACATACAAAGTTGCTCCATTTGCACGCTAAGACAACTGTTCAATTGGGATAAAGACTACTACTGCACTGATTGCACCATCTACATCATTGGAAATAAAACGCGTGGGTTGCCAATTTGCAACATTATCGCTTATATATACAAATATAGGAACACATTTTCAAAAAATGAAATGAGAAAAACATCAAAAGGTGTTGAAGATTTTTATTTTTTTGTGGGTGATATATTGTCAAATAAATACAAAAAATGTATTGCGAGAAAGCTAAGTTTCGAATATTTGTTTTCGATGATCGTCTTCTTTGATGGTGACTTATATTAATGACATTTAAAGTTGATGGCATTTTTGTTTATTTATTTTCAAAAACTAGGAGAAAGAAATACATGATATAACTGAAGTAATTAAATATATAAAAGCAAACAGTGATACAAATGAAATATGATAACCAAAATTTAGGGGTTTTGTAAATTAACTAATGGTTAGGGTTACATAATAAAAGAATGATAAAAAAATCAAAACCCTGTTAAAAAATCAGCTTGTAAATTCATGTAAAGCGCAAAAAAATAATAATAAAATTATCCTATACCTTTTGTTTTACATGTAAAACAGATAAAGCATCCTCTGGTAAATTCATACGTGTAATAATAAAAATGCTTTGCTTTTATTCTGAATAAAATGTCGAGTTCATAATTTTCTACGGCATTCTTGAGAAGACAGATTGATAAAAATTTTATCATTTTTGTCTTGTGTTTTGGAATTTTACAGAGAATTCAAGTATGTATTAAGATTTAAGAAATATCTGCAGTTAAAAAGGGAGGAGAGTCGAAGAGTGTGATGGGTCGTCTTCCTCGTCGATCTGGTTTCAGTATTTATTTATTTATCTTCTTGGATCACGAGTCCTATTCTGCTAGCTGCTGATTCTGCTGCTGCATCTGCATGCATGTATGGTTAGATCGAGAGGAAGAAGAAAAGAAATGTTACGAGCTTTTACAGCTGTATTTATTTATTTAATTTCATTAATTTCACAATTTAGTTTAAAGAATTGACAAGTACATTTCATAAGTTGATCTATCGTTAGAATATTAAATCAAAAATGGGAAAACAAAATAGTAAAGTTTGTTTGTGCATGTAGTATTGACTTTTTTTTTTTCGAATAGACTGTCCATCTGAGTAATGCTCATTCCTTTTTTAAGCACTCATCACTAATCATAATATCATGTATTTGTAATTGCACAGAGGAACTTCTGAGTGCACCTCTGCTTTAAATTTCCTCAATATCTTATTCAGCTGGATGATTCAAAAATTAATTGCATGCATTCTAGCTAGTAAAGTGTTCTTTTGAAAATCTACATTTAAATGAGAGAACTTTTGTTCTCGTAGTAAATAGGTACAATCAAGAGGAGATAGAGAGTATAGATGGTGTTCATAAGTAATGGGTCAATATATTTATTTGGACTCCTACTTTTTAAATTTAAATTTTTAGATTAAATAACTTTTTAATATGGTATCAGTATATATTAATCTCACAATCTTATATTGCAATTTTTGTGAACACAAAAAATTAAAAATAATTAGTTATGTTAGAATATCATTAGACCTAGTAGCTTAAATTAATAGATAAAAGTTCAACAATAATAATTAAAGATTACTCTTAATAGAATTAGACTCCCTCATGCGAAACATGATCCAATTTTGTGGTAACGTAAATTCTAGATATTGGCAAGTCCTTTAGTTGTGTTAGATTACCGTTAAATCTAAAAGTTTAAATTGACAAGTAAAAACTAAACAATAGTTTTTGAAAACAAGTCCTGATAATATAAAATTTATTAAATAAAATTGAACTTACACGTGAGAAAAAATATTAAATTACTTAATAAAATTATTTGGGTCTTACCTATAAATTTAAATTTTTAAATGAATTTTGCTTTAAAATTACCATATTTAATAAGTTATAATTTTAATATATAAAAAATATTTATTAAGTACTATATTAAATATAAAAAATTATTATAAATAGTAAATATAAAATTTTTAATAAGTGTTCTAAGAATACTGTTTAAAAAAACTCTTTTTAAATTGAGTTAGAAGGGGAACATTAACATGTAGCGACTATAGTCTTTGCAAGTCATGCAAAATTTTAATTAAGTTTATATTTTTTTTATTATTTTAATTTGTTAAAATAAATATTTTAACTTTAACCCTCTTGCAATGTAAAAACTGTTTCCAAGTGGCAATTTAGTAAATATATATTTACAATACACAATCCAAATATAAAAGTCCTCGTAGGTGGCTCGGTGACCAGAATTGCATATGTGAATCTTTAGGTCTCAGGTTTGATTTTTACCCTCAACTCTCTTTTTTTTTTTTTGTAAAATATCAAGAGAATCGAGTAAGAGATTTTATGTTGTAATTATTATCATTGTCTGTGATTCCTGTGTATATATTTTGTGATTTAGAACTGTTGTCAGGTAATTCGTAAGGTCCTACTCTTAAAAAGTGTGTGGATTTCGTATTCAATTGGACGTCTCGGTGATAATTAAGCATAAGAGTTTTTTTCTGTATATAAAAAAAAAATCCAAATATAAAATAAAATCTCTCTTTGTTTTTTTTACAATCGTATCTCTCATTATAATATGGAAATGAATGTCTATTGTTTACAAGTGAATACTGTACACAATAGAAAGACAATTCTTGTCAAATGAAATATTAGAATTTATATACAGGTGCCAATCACTCGAATTAATAAGTAATTGACATTTTTTTAAACAAATTGAAAAAAAATAATAATAATAATTGGTTGTGGTATAATGAGAAACATGAAAAAGGTTATCTTGACTGCATGATGAGAACGGAAAGCTAAAGTCACTAACACGACACAGAGATGGTGAAATCTTAACGGTAGCCAATAATGCCAAGTGGGCCATACCTCACATGCGGTTGGGCCCATGTCAAAAGCAAAGCAAACACTATTAGCCATTGGAATATGTTTGCTCTCACTTCCATTTTTTATGGACCCATTTAATCAACTCCACGTGGTGACACCTGCCACATGTCCTTCTATCCGACAGATCACCAGTCGTGATTATTATGGATTTTATTTATTGGAATAGACTGAATAGTTATAGTGACATATCATTTACCTTTAGTTTGAGATTACAATTTAAGCCAAAATACTATTATTTAACGTGAATTTGATGTAAGTAAACAAATTTAAATTGAGAAAAATTGATATAAATTATAAAGAATTGAATTTGTATTAATCATTTATAAAATTAATTATATTTAGATTTAGATTCACAAATTTGTTAATTTGTTCAAAATTCATTTAATTAAATTTATTTGTGGCGTGTCAATTATTTAAAGTTTATTTAAAAATCATATAGATATGATTTATAAATTTGAATTTATTAATTAATTACTTTTATTGACCCGCAACATAAGTGAAGACTAACCCAATTTTAAAAATTTTATTGAAGTTAAACGAATCAAATTCACAAGTTAACCAGGTTTACACAAATGAAATAGATTAAATATGTCTAATCAAATTATAAAAAAGTAATCACGTTGAGATAAATATGAATTATATGATATGATTTATTTAATAGTTTTATTTAAATAAATTATGTCTAATACACAAATAATAAATAAATTGTTTTTATATTTACATTTCTAATAAAAATTAATAAATAAATTAATATTCGCGTCTGTTACAATTTTATTATACAAGTTTAAGACACAATATTTATAAATAATTTGTTTATTTGTTTACGTCAACTGCCACACCTACTCTTATGATTAATAGAAATAATAAAATATGAATGTACGGTTGGCTTAATTTATGCAAACAAAGTATGTTTGCTAAAATTATTAGTATTAATTATATAATTACTTAGTTGTGCAACAAATTTAGAATTCAAATTTTGCTTACACGAAATTAAAAAGAATTTTAGTTTATTTCTTTTAAAATATTTATAAATTTTTTAATAAAATTCAAATATATTATTAACTCCTTATTTCTTTTAAAATTAAACACAAGTAAACGTTAAAAAAGTGACTTGATTAAATAATTAAATAATTAAACATTAAATTTTGTAAGGCTACCTTTTGAGATGGATAATTCAAAATTATAAAATAATTTAGGATCCTTTTTGGATAATTTTGCTCTTGTAATAAAAATAAAATGAGCTTCCACAAAAATCTATAAAATAATTCTTTTTAATATATATATATATATATATATTAAAAAGAATTATTATATATATATTAAAAGGAATTATTTTATAGATTTTTCAACTGAAAAAATTATGGAAAATTTCTTTTACTAATAAATAAATTATACCAATAAAAGAAATTTAATAATTATATGAAAATATTTAAAAATAATAGAATAATAGAATAAAAATGATGGCTACGAATAACGGAAAGGGACCAGACAGAAGACAGTTATCTTTTTGTCAGATAGTAAGCATGGGATTTTTTTTTTTTTTAATTATCACATGAGGTGTATGTACACATCACCATGTGTGTGATGCGTACATACTTCAATTCCATCTCTTAAAAATGTTGTTTGATGATTTATTTTATGATATTAATCATTTTAATATTATAAATAAATATTCATAGTTAGATTTTGTATTGTTAATATATTTGCTATATTTAAACAATTATTAAAAAATAATTTTAAAATTTCAAACAGCCATTTATAATTATATAAATTAGTTATTTTTTGTAGAATTTTTTTAATTATAAATTTTGAGAAGTTAAAAATATGTTTAAATTCTATCACTCGCTTTATTTATTAAAAAATTATGAAATAAACATAATATTAATTGCAATCATTATATAAAGTCAGACGATCTCACCATTATTGATTCCCTCGTTGTTTTTAACAATAATTCATTTTTAATAATTTTCTTTCTATTTGTTTGTAAAATGGATTAAAATAAAGATAAAGTAAAGAACTCGATAACACTAAAAATAATTTTATAGTATTTCGATCCTAAAAAATAAAGAGTGACATCGAAATAAGAATATCTGAATAAAGACCAATTTTAAAAGATTTCAAGATAACTGTGAGAATTGAAGCGAGTTTCACGTTAAAATAGGAGAAAAAAATTTTAATTTATAAAAATAGAGTTAAAAATAATATATCAATGAGATTTTTTGTGAGACCTCTTGAAAAGTCTTCGAATTGACTAATTATTAAGAACAAAATCATTATACTTTAAATATTAGGTAAAAACGAAAATATCGTTAATAAGTATTGAATTAAATCTCACAGTATAATATCAGAGCCAACTCTTCTCTAGAACGATAGTAAACTCAAGGATGAGCCAGACAAAAGTCAATCTTAAAAGGCAGAGAGTGACGTCAGAGTGAGAGAACTTGAGTAATGAGTGGCTCTTGATAGGCTTTAGGATGAGTAGGAGCGAGTCCCGCATCATAATAAAAGAGAAAATTTTTGAATTATAAAAGTAGAGTTTGAGTCAATATATCAATGAGATTTTTTTGGAATGAGTTGTGGTTTCAAAAATTTTATAATTAAGCGTGCTTGGATGATCCCATAAACTTTGCAGTTAAATATATTTGGGCGAAAGATATACCACAATAGGTGACTTCTTGCAAAGATATACCACAATAAATGATTTCTTGAAAAATTTTTGAATTGACCAATTACTAATAATAAAAACGTAAAATCCTAAATATTAGGTCAAAGAGTCTAA